>OY744518.1:146271856-146401856 GCA_963556195.1 Sepiola atlantica | reverse complement strand
GACAAACTGTGAGGTGACGTAGCAAAGGTCTATTATATAGAACAACATTTGATAGGTTGAGTTATTTTTGTTCTGCATATGAGCTGTTTTCATCTGAGCAATATTGTTAAATGGAAGAAAGAAAGCGATCCAACATGTTCCTTGTGTGAAGACAAACGGCAAACATTGGAACAAGTCCTCAGAACACCTCTTGTTAATGGAAGATACATTTGGAAACGGCGCAACAGTGTATTGGGCATCTTGATAAATGTGAAATCTGAGTTCCCTTTTTCTTTTTTTTGTTCAATCTGGTCTGGTCCTTTATTTTTAATATAAAATCATCTTTTTCGGCTTCCTTTTTTATTTGTTCCAATGTGACAAGTAATTCTCTGATAGTGTTTAACAACAGACCTGAGATTTCTTTTTCCTAACTAAATTTTTCCAACATTACAAATAATCATTCCAATAACAGCGTATCCTCCCCTGTGCACCTAATAACTCATAACACTTAATGTAAATTGAGAATAAACATTATTCTTCTCCACTCCACTAATCCTTAATCGCCTCTACTCAAACACTCTAATTCCTATTCCCTTTTTTCAATTACTAGCCAACCCCCTTACATACCTATTCATTGCCTCTATTTTCTCCCTTTTGCATACAATCCATCGACTCTGTGGACGCTTCGCTTTACCAATTATCTTTTTCTCATAGATTCCATTACTCTCTCCTTTAAACTACGCTCCTTGGTTACTCCTATAATGGCCCATTTGCCCCCCCCCCCTTAAAATCTATCTGTAATTTCAATAATCTATGTCATCACTTCGGTTACATAATTCAACCCAATCCCACCCCATAATCCTTATACTAGAACTCAATTGTTGTAAACATATTAACGCTATTCCCAATCCTAACTTCAGTTATAAATAAAAGTTTCTTATTTAGTCATGCATCTAATATTTAACTAACTATAAAGTCTTTAAACATTTAACTCTGAAATATTATAATTGTCCAAATTATTACATCTTAAACACGTATATACCAGATTTCCAATTGTCTGAGCCCTAATTTCCCAATTTGAACCCTTTTAAACCTTCTGAATTATATATTATTTTGTATAAAAATCCCTTTAAATACGGAGACACTCCCCCTCCCGAACTGTTTACTTACCTCAAATGCTACTGTTTTAGCTTATTGAAACCCCATCCAACTCCTATCTGAAGCTAGCCAAGGCCTGGCATTTTATAGTTGTTCACTAGCGATGAGGATGAGCCGATGAGGATGAGCCGTAACTAAACAAACCCTTCCATTACCCTACTCCCAGCATCAACCACAGTTCCATCCACTAAACTAAACCCCCTCATCCACTCCCCTTATCTCTCACTCCCTTCATCACTTTTTACCGGCTTCATCTTCGACCAAAAATCTCTCTCTCATTTCTTTGATTCGATTGAAGTTACTATTGAAATTCACTGCGTAAAATATACACAACATTTTAAACTCAACTCCTAAAAAACTATTTTCATTCTTGGTCCACGAAAGTATTTTAAAATGGCCCTCATTCTCAAAATTACATCCGAATAAGTGCTTCCCATATACGGTTGAACTAAACTTCTTTCTATTGGATTTACTTCATTTTGAACATTTTTAGTCTCCATGAAATCCCTTTTTCCATCTTTAAATTTTTCGTCCCCGGACATTTTATCAATGGACATTCACCAACTGGACAGACTCCATATTTTGATAACCTTTTTACACGCACACTCTTCCTTTTCATTACTTTATATGGTTTCTTAAATTATTCAAATTTTCAATTTTGGCTATTCCACTGCCAACTTATCGATCTATGTAATTCCTCTGATGATAAGATTTTAATCTTTGAAAAATAAACATGTTTTTATCGAGTACACCTTGCATTGAACAATTGAAGATGAAATAGATTTGTCATCCATACATCTTTATCTCTCTTCCTTCATTTATCTTTATATATATATATGAGAGAGAGAGAGAGAGAGAGAAGGAGGGGAGGAAGGGTGAGAGAGTGAATAGACGGTTATAATAGGGAAATGTAAAGAAGAAAAGAAAACATCTTACGTAAAATACCCCCCTCCCACAAATAAAAAAAAAAGAAGAATACCTAACGCGAGAATGAAAACACAAATGTTGGAGTAATGTTATGTTCAAAAGTGAAACAATGAACTTGTGTTGTCTGTTAATTAGTAGTGTAAGGTTCGTAGATAAACTGATATTACATGCTTCCATGGAATTGGTATCAACGATTGAATGTTGTCGAAATGAACACTGCGGTCTGTTTTACGTTGTAAGTATTTGGAAAAAGATTTTTACGTCTTAAAGGTGTTATGTATATAATTGTTTAAGTGTTTAAGTTAAAAAATGAAATTATAGCTGAAGCAAACGAAGAGTGATAAGGTAAATGTCTGAAGTCGATTCGCTAAAGAGATTGTAGCTGCCATTTTGAATACCGGAACATTATAAGTAATTATGTTTAATGTATTCTGTAAAAACCGGAATGAGAATAAGTCTATACGTAATAGTTAGAATTAACTTAATCCGATATTTTCAAAAATCAGCAGATTGTGAGGGAGTGTCTATTAAATTTGTGCAGAATGTATTGCATTATGTATTAAATTAATGGCAGATGAATAGAAAATAAGAAGGGTTACATTTTTATAAAGTATTCATTGTTTCCGGTGTAGATAGGGAGAGTGTTAGTAGTAAAATATTAGAGGGAGAAGTTTTTGCTACCACCTATATGGAGTATGTTTTAAAGAGAGTCTCTGATGGTGGCCAAAAGTAATATTTAGTGTTCGATGATGAAAATAATCATAAATTTATTAAAGCAACGCTCGAGTGAATAAGCTTAATATAGTGGCGAGTTTAGTAGCCTGTGATGCATGTGGTTATTTTCTTACTCTTGCTGAAGGTACAGGGGGAAAAAAACGTCTTAACTTTATATAGAAGATTATTAAATTTACGTTATGTTGCTTTAAGTCTCTAAGAAGATAAAATTAAAGCCTATTTTCTTTAATAAACCATGAAATTTCCATGGACATTGCTAGCATATAAATTATAATAATGATTGAAATAATCAATTATATATTGATTTTGCAGTTTTAAAAAGAATTAAATACTAACTAATGATATTTATTAAGTATTGTGCAAATTGCTATTGTATATCATTTATGGCATAAACAACAATAGAAATTATAAATGCATCAAAAAATGTTAAATCAATTCTTTCTTTCTTCTCTTAATTTCATACCACGGAATTCACACGTTTCCTTTAGATTTATTTTGCTTTTGCAATTTTATTGTATTCAATCCTACTAACTATGCTTTCCTATTTGAACCTACTTTCATCTTCCCTTCTTTTCTTTCTTACTGACAGCAACCGTGAAATGAGCAAACTCATTCAAATCCACTCAGATCTATGATGTTTTTTGACATTACGATGTTGCTAAAAAGCTACAAAGTTCCCTCCCCCATGACTATCTGTAACAAAAAACAATTTGGCTTCAATGGATCATTTATAATTCGTATTATTTCAACATTATCATCATCATATTCGGTTTAACATTTGTTTTACATGCTGGCATGTGTTGGACGGCTTTTAGAAATTGACTTCCAAACAAACCTATCTCTGGCCAAGTCTTTATTTATCACTGTTTCATTCAAATCCATCCTTATACCTCTTTCCATGTTTTCCTTGTCTTTCCCATGCCATTTAACCCTGCTACCTCAACTGTTATACAGCTACTAACTCAAGAACTCTCATCCATTCTTTCAATGTTATCAAACCAACAGAGTCTCCTGTTCTGCACACATCTTCCTATACTGTCCAGATTTAATCTTCCTCTGAGGTCATCAAATCTAAGCCTGTCCTTAAAACTTATATTACACATCCATTGTATCATTCTTATATCATTTCTCTCCATGAAATGCATATCCTCAACCATCACTGGCCAGGTTCCAACCTCAATAGCCTCGTCATTCATATATACTTTCTCCATATCTGAGTTCTCATCCATCTCCATTGTCTTAACACTTCTTGCATACAAATTGGTTATCATCTCTCAACCTAGCAGTAATTCCACTGCACTTCTTGTGTATCCAATGCTTACAAGTACCACAAAAAATTACATAAATAAAAATTATATGCTGTAAACTTGACAAACCAAATATTTTTCTTCTATTTCTATAAAAAAAAAAAATTATTTTTCATTTTTCCTGGATTTCTTAAAAAGTATTTTATTCTCGCTAATTATTATTATTTTTTTTAATCTTTTCTTTTCAACACATCCTTTTTTTTATGTTTCGGTATTTTTGAGATGAGAATTGATCATTTTTATTTTTTTGGATAATTCGGACTATTATTCTCATTTTGTTTGTAATTGTCACGTTTCAGCCGATGTAACCTCAACCTTCTTTGATATTCTGTTCACAAGTTCGAAAAGAGACGCCTGAAGAAGCTCGGAGATTACATCTTTTCGAAAAGTTGTGAATACAACAAACACGGTTGAGAATAGTAATCGAAATAATTCAAAATATCTGTTTTTCAACATATCTTTCTTCATTCTTTGTTCATTCAAAGTGATTTCTCTTTTCTCAACAATCTTACTTTTTATTTTTCTTAAAAATGTTGAATTGTTTGTGTAATTTTTTTTGCTCATTTCCGTTTTTTGTTTCCTCTTTGTATTTGCATCTTCAATTCTCAATGTTATTCAACTTTTATTCTATTTTCTTGTCTAATTCTTTTGCTCTACTCGTTTCTTCAATTTTTCATTCTTTCTTTTCATATTTCATTTTTTCTTCATTTTCACTGATTTTCCCTCCTCTTTCTCATAAATATTCTTTCTTCATTAGAACCAATTAACATTTTCTGGCATCTTTCTTCATTCCCCACAACAAACTCGTTAGTCAAAATGTCCATTCAGCAATTTGACTCTTTATTCTTGCACATCATAATAAAAATATTTTTAAATCAATGTTCTTATTAAATTTGTCCTGCTTTTAGCTAAGGTTTTGAAATATTCATTTTGTATCACCTTCTAAAAAGTACATGTTTACTCATTCTCTGTTTATTTTTGTTTATATTGGCAATAAGTGTACATTCTTTCATTTATTTATTCAGATATTAATTTCAGAAATTGTTGGGGAATGTGCCATCAGCATTTTAATTTTCTGTACAATGTAGAGAATTCAAAATTCCAATAAAAATAACTCACAAAATCTGTGGGTACCATTTTAGTAAAAGATCTGCTCGGATCTTTAAAATAACATTCATGCGATGAGTAATGTTAGAATTTAAGTGGAATTGAAACATGTCGGCAAAATTATACATTTGGTGAAATCCTTTACAATGGTTGATTCAGAAAAAAAACGAATTCCTTGTTTAAATAACAAAGATTTGTTCACAGGAAATGTAAATTACCTCCAAAACTTTTAAATTAAAAAGTAACACAGTATAACTGAAGATTTTTAAGGAGTCAGTAAGTGCAAACAGAGCTATCCAGTAGATGTTGGCCAAGCTTTGAATCTACAATTTTATGTTGAACATTAAAATAAGTGCATTAGGTCAAAAATCCTCTTATGAGACAATCTACTAAAATGAACCTGCCATTATTTGTTATTTTCAAATGTTACTTATTATAACTATTAATATTTATCAATATAATTCCAATAAAGTTTTGTTTTTAAGACTTACTTCCACTCATAACAAATCTTGACTTCAGTAGATTGGAACCATTGCCATTCATAACAAAGTCTCAAGGTCAGACGCGTATCCAGGAGGCAATTCCTCCCATTTTCCACTTCTCCCATGACATAAATGAGATTGAAGAAGTTTAGTCAGTACTCGATGCCAGTCGTGTGAAGGTGGCACAGGTCTATTATTGTATCTCCCTCAGTGTGTAACATTGAATAACTTCTAACTAAGCTGGTGCTTTGGCATCCGATTGGTTTAGGATTATTTTCATATCTTTTAGTGACCTGGTATATATAATAGAAATTAAAATAATTAGAAAATTTATTTATAGGTATATATATATATATATAATATATATATATATAATATGGAATGTTTAGTATAAGGAATAGTGGATAAGCATGAAATATAAAATAGAAATAATGACACAAACACAGCTTTAAAGCCAATCAATATTTTGGTGTGAAAGGGTTTATTAGGAAAAGGGAAAGAATATGCATGAAAAGAGAGGGTGTGGGACAAAGAAGCCAGGTGGGTTGTGAATGAGGGGGGGGCAAAGGAGAAGGGGTAATGTGAGGACAAACCACAAGGACCCACGGTCACTCCTTTAACACCTAATTTTGACCCCCTTCCTGCATCAGCCCAGTGTTTGGAGACACTCCCTATAGCTATTGTAATGACTAATGAGAACAGACGTAACTTGGGAAAGCTTTATTCAGCACACAATGTTGGTACAGTATTAGTGCTACTATTTATAGTGGTTAGTAGAAGCAGGAGAGTTCTCCAAAGGGGAGATAAGTCAGAGTAAGGAAAGTTACTCGTAATTATTCATTACATTCACCCCCTTTCTATTTTAATCATGAGGGAATAAAGTCGTTCCATCGACCGGGCTTTTTGCTGGTTCTGTTGGAACGCCTCGGTAGTCTGATATCGGGAGTAGAATCAGGACTCTGGGTTTCTGGGTCTGACGATACGCAGGGGTCGATTTTCACTCTCCGTCCTGAGTGAGTAAAAATCTGTCTCCTTCTGGGTGCGGGTGGTTGTGATTCTGAAAACAGGGGTTCTGAATCGGTTCGGGGATGAGCTTGTTTTGGAGCAAGTGGATGATCGTTCACCTCTGGCTCGTTCTGAGCACCTTGACTTTCTACAGATGTTATGGACTCCGTATCTGATGGTTGTACTGAGTCCATAGATGAGTCATATGGTGCAGCTTGACCTTCAGCCAAGGTGGAAGGGTCTTGAGATGTAGGCGTCTCCCCGGGGGTTATATTGAGTGTAGGTATATCCCCTGCAGGTGCAAGGTCTCTAAGGGAAACAGTCGATTCTTTTCCATCAGTGTCGTATCAACGCATAATGTGGATTCGCCTCAATCAGTTCTACTTGGTTCGTTAATGGGTCATTCTTACTATGACGGACGAAACGTCTCAGAAGAACCGTTCCAGGTTTCGAGAGCCATGAGTGAAGCAAAGTTCCCGCCGAGCTTCTTCATTGGAATGGAAGAAACCTCTCGTGAGGCGTGGCATTTGTGGCTGTACATAAGAGCGTTCTAATGGCGTACAGAGATTCAGGGAGGAGATCTTCCCAGTGGGTAATTGGGCATTTGCGGTTTGCGGCCGCTAGTTGTATGCTTTTCCATATTATACCGTTATAGTGCTCACATTGGGCGTTTCCCTGAGGGTGGTACGACGTCGTCCAGCTTGTGGCTACTCCTCGTTCGTGAAGAAATTGTTTGAGTTGTTCAGACATAAAAGAGGCTCCACGATCAGAATGGATGTAGGCTGGAACACCAAAAATGGCAAATAAAGAGCACAAGCACCATATCACCGATTTCGCTGATATGTCTGGACAAGGAAATGCGAATGGGAATCGTAAATATTCGTCGATGACGGTTAGAATGTAACGATTCCCATTATTAGATGGTAGTGGACCCTTAAAATCGATGTTTATTCTCTCGAACGGTTGCGTCGCTTTTATCAGTGTCCCGGTTTTAGGCCTGAAGAATTGTGGTTTATCTTCAGCACATATTGTACACGATTTTATCATTTTCTTTACGTCATCCGAAGAATATGGTAGATTTCTGGTTCGTACAACGTGTGTCATTCGTGTTATTCCTGGGTGGCACAGTTCATTGTGTAAGGTCCGAAGCTCATCCGTGTTGGGTATCGAGCTACATACTCTCGATAGTGCGTCAACCGCAGCATTCTCTTTACCGGGTCGGTAGATTGCATCAAAAGAAAAACAGGAGAATTCTATTTTCCACCTCGCTATTTTATCATTTTTGATTTTGCTTGTTGTCCTGGTGTTAAACATAAATGCGATGGATTTTTGATCAGTAATCAGTCTAAAATGCTGTCCGATCAAATAGTGTCTCCATTTTCTGAGTGCTTCCACTATAGCATAAGCCTCTTTTTCGATTGCTGAGTGTCGCTGTTCTGAACGCGACAAGGTTCTTGAAAAAAAAGCGACCGGACGCCCGGATTGTCTTAGAGAGGCAGCAATTGCATAATCAGATGCATCTGTCTCCACCACCAGAGGAATAGTGAGGTCTATAGCCGTAATTGCTGCATTGGCTATATCCTTTTTAATATTTTTAAAAGCCTCCACTGTTGTGTGCGAGAGAGGGAAACTGTCTGTTTGTACTAATGGGTGAATTTTGCTTGAAAAAGAAGAAATCCACTATGAGTAATGTGAAAACATACCAAGGGCTCGTTTTAGGGCACGCATATTATTAGGTATTGGCAGTTTTAGCAGCGGCTTCAATCGTTCTGGGTCTGGTGACATAGATCCTTTGCTTACGGTATATCCTAGTAAATTAATGGTGTCCACGCTAAAAGTACATTTATCGTTATTTAGTGTGAGGTTGTATTTTTTTATCGTCGCCATAAATCGTTTCAGATTACGATTATGGTCTGCATAGTTATGTCCACATATTGTTACATTATCAATGTAGGCAAAAGTGCCCTCCAATTTTTCATCGCTAATTATTTTAACCATAATTCGCTGAAAACTGGCAACACCATTCTTTTAAACTGGTAGAGGCGGCAATTTGCCTCAAAAGCCGTGTAGGGTCGATCGACTGGTTTGATAGCCACTTGGTGATAGGCACTTCTAAGGTCTAGTGTGCTATACAGTTTATATTTAGCAATTTCGCTTATAATTTCATCTATCCGTGGTAGTGGGTACACATCCAGTAGAGTAAACCTATTTATTGTTTGAGAGTAATCAATTACTAGTCTTGTTTGGGGGGTTTTTGGAAGATGTTATTACTACTTGTGCCCTCCATGAGACTCACTCATTTCAATGATTCCTTCACCAAGCATTCTCGTAATCTCGGTTTTTATGAACTGTTTATCCTCAAGTGAGTAGCGTCTAGATTTCATCGCTACAGGTTTGCAGTCTTGAGATAAATTATTAAAGAGAGATGGGTACTGAACATTGACTGCTGTTAAACCACAAATGCTAAAGACTGGTTTGGGTCCTCCGAAGGGAATCTCAATACTAGAATGATGCTGAAGAAAATCGTGCCCCAGTATCACGCACTGCAAAGGTTTTTCATTATCAAAAGTTTGATGTTTTTGTATGAAATATTTTTTAAAAGTAAATTAACCAGACAATATCCAATTACTTGTGATGATAAAGAAGCATTCGCCATATACACACGAGTAGAACAAGAAAATATTTTCCAGTTATTAGCTGTTACAATATTAAAATTAATATAATTACTAGAACTGCCGGTGTCAATTAATGTATCAGTAGAAACGCCATCAATTTTAACCCGCATTATACTTTTCGAGAGGGAGTCTGGAGACGCAGCTGTTATAGTAGCTACCATGAGAGAGGCGATAGAATTTTTAGAAACATTATTTTTGGTAGACCTACACACCTTAGAAAAATGTCCCAATTTCCCACACTTGTGACACCTAGCATCTCTGGCCGGACAAGAAAAACGAGGATGTGTACTTAACCCACAAAAGTGGCATTTACGACCTGTGGAAGCAGCACCGACCGTATCCGACTGCAGGTAGAACACTGACTGTTTTTGGGCAATTTCGAACGTATAAGCCTGTTCGTAAGCTGTTCTGAGCTCCAGACATTTGTTTTCGAACAGTCTTTGTCTTACCTGCACATTTTGGAGTCCGTTAATAAAAGCATCCATAATGTGCTCGTCTCGAATGTCTTCGGCAGACATTACCCAGAAATTACAGTCCTTGCTAAGAGTTCGTAATTCCTTTAAAAACTGCTCCAAAGATTCGTCATTTTGCTGTCGCCGTGTAGCAAGTAGATATCGCGAAAATATTTCATTTTTGGGCTTTCGGTAAGTGGTGTGTAATGTTTCTATAGCCTCTTCATAAGTGTTGCAGTCCATGATAATTTTGTGTATCGTGTGAGATACATAGTTAGTTAGTAGTCCGAATTTGTTTATCGGTCGTAGTGGATTTTCTGCATGCAACGTTTGCAAAAAGTTTTCAAATGTCGCTCTCCAATGAGTCCAACGTTGTTCAGAGTTAGAAGTGTTCCACGTCGAACCGTTGTGGGCGCATTAATTGTTCCATGTTGATTGTGTGCTGAATAAATTGTAATGACTAACGAGAACAGACGTAACTTGGGAAAGCTTTATTCAGCACACAATGTCGGTACAGTATTAGTGCTACTATTTATAGTGGTTAGTAGAAGCAGGAGAGTTCTCCAAAAGGGAGATAAGTCAGAGTAAGGAAAGTTACTCGTAATTATTCATTACAGCTATCTACATCCATATGTTTATTCTTATTTAGATAGGCTATATTATTATAGCCTATTTTTTGTACTGAATAGATAATACATTCCTTCAAGGTTTCTCTATGAAGGACATATTTTTAGTTTTATTATTATTTTCTATTTAATTATGTATTTTGTTGCATTATAGCTTTTTTTTAAAAAAACAAATGAGATAAATCTTGAGTTAAAGATCCTCTTCCTCTCTTATATCTTATTACTATTCTCTTACATATTTACTTTTCTATCACATAATTTTGTAAGTTTGTCTCTGGAACATTCTCTCAATTATTCAATCAAAAATAAAATAAAACCCCAAAACAAACAAAAAAATGTTTAAAAGTAAATCTTCTCTGTAAAATAGTGCTCATGTGCATATTTTAATGCTGTGTTTGTAAGGACCTGTCCCCCAACTTTTGAGATCCTTTGGGAAAAGCTAGCCAGAAGCAACCATCTGGGAGAGAAAGGGTAATTAATGTCCACTTCAACTTCTGGAATGTGTTTTAATGTCTGAAATACAGTCTAATGAAATACAGTCTAATGAAATACAGTCTAATGAAATACAGTCTAATGATCAGATTATACTTTTTCCTTTTTTCCTTTGATGTCAGCTGAAATTTCAAGAGAACTGGAAATCTTTGAATGAGATAATTAGACACAGATGTATATTATCTGTTTAAGTTGCTTGATTTAGAGGAATAGGGGAATTTATCAGGGTAGTGAGGTCTTGGCATCTGGGCTGGACAGACAAGTTAAGTTCTGGGTTGGAGTTAGTGAACTGTTGCTGAAATGGGAAGATTACTTTTTAACTTCTAGCTGGTGAATTCCGTTGTTTCACTTTTGGACAAATATTTTTCAATGTTATAAAATACAAATTCTATGGATTTGCGGCAAAAATGTCAACAGAAATAATGAAAGTTGTTAATTGTAAATAGTGTGATCATTTCCTTATTTATTATTGGAGTAACTTCAGGGAACTTCTGCCATTACAAACCAGTAGAGCAAGGAAAGAGTTTATCAGGCATGTGTACTCAGTGTGATGATGGAAGTGAAACCTGGTCAGTAAGGGTTGAGGACATGCGTTGCATGGAGAGAAATGATATGAGAATGATACGATGGATGCGTAATGTGAGTCTTAAAGAAAGACTTAGTTCTGATGACCTAGAGGAAGATGAAATCTAGACAGTATAGTGAGATGTGTGCAGAACAGCAGACTTCAATGGTATGGCCATGTTGAAAGAATGGATAAGAGTTCTTGGATCAGTAGATGTAGAACAGTTATGGTCACAGGTCCAGTTCACAGGGGAAGGCCAAGGAAAACATGGGAGGAAGTGATAAAAATGGACTTGAGAGAAAGAGAGGTAAATAAAGACCTGCTAGGGATAGGTTGGTTAGGAAGTCAATTTCTTAAGGCCGTCCGACACAAAGCCAGCACGTAAAACGGACATTAAACTGATGAGGATAAGGAGGAGGAGTTGTCCCTTCATTTGGATGAGTCTTTTTGTTCCGGCTAGCTGGACACATTACCACGCCCTATATCTAAGTCAAATACTTATTGATCTTGTACAGGACACACACAACAATAATGATCACAGGCCTCATTCTGATTCTTTGACAGTCGCTGTACCACATAGCAGAAGACATGTTCATTGTATTATGTTCTTTTGGTTATGTTCAATCAATTTAGATCATCCAAAAACCTGATAAAAATCCACGTACGTATCATTTTATCACACCAGACCAGTTTTGACTCCGTTATTGACCATATGTATATCTGAAGGTGACAATTAATAGGGCCTCTAAGACATCTTGAGATCATGGTTCTTGTTCTACAAGGTCGGATTTATGGCAAATCAACCTTTGATATGTTGCCCAGCTGTATTAGTACTTAAATGGCCCCAATAGATCTGATAGGATTTGAATTTGGCATAGCCAATTCCATAATCTGCAATGGCATTGATTTGGCTAATCACAAACCCCTTATCTTGCATGCAGGATTCTTGCTCATGTTCAGTATTTGTTGTAAATTCATATGACTTCTGCTACATAAACTGCAGAGACTAATATATATGTAATCAGATGATAAAGGCCTTGCATCAGGCATGGATTTTACAGGCTGATTCATCATTTCTAAAATCCAGATTGTCCTAGCAATATCTCCTGATTGCTGCCTGACTTTGTTGTCACATGTTAATCATGTTAAATTTTATCGCCTCACTTTAAGCCGTTCTTATTTTTTTATTCAATTTAGTGTGGTTGATTTGGGAAGGAACCATTAACACGTAAATATAAAAAAATATTATGAAATTAAACTTTTATAATTTACGATTGTATTGTTCATCTTGGTTTCACCATTTCACTCACAAAACTCTAGTCTTTTGGATTACACTCTTTATTTAATTCTTTTCTGTTGTAATTTTAATTATTATTACAAATATGTTAATGTTAAAGTAGGAGTACATCAGAGTTCTCTACTGAGTTTGTTGCTTTTAATTTGTGTCTTAGAAGCATTGTTCAGGGAGTTTGGTATGGGTTGTCTGGAAAAGATGCTGTATGCCCATAATTTAGTACTTACCTGTTAAACAATGGAAGACCTATTTGTTAAGTTAAAGAATGGTCTGAGAGTGTGAATGTTACCAAGATCAAAGTGATGATATGTGGTTATAGTGTTTGAAAGCTCCCCAAAAGAGGAAAGTTTCCCTGCTCATTTTTGTAGAAAAGAAGTTGGGTGCAATTCAATTTTGTGTGATACTTGCAAGCATTGAGTGCACAAGAAGTGCAGTGGGATTACTTGTAGGTTGATAGATAATAACCAGTTTGTGTGCAAGAAGTATAAGACAATGAAGATGGATGAGAACTTAGATGTGGATAAAGTGTTTTTGGATAGTAAAGCTATTGAGGTTGTTCAGAAGTTTTATTACCTGAGTGATATCATTGGAGTACAAGGCGTAGTAGGTGCTATTGTGATTTCAAGAGTTAGGAGTGGAGGGAGTAAGTTCATGGAACTTGTGTCATTACTAACTAGCAGAGCTTTACGATGGACATGTAATGTGAGTCTTAAAGACAGACATAGATCTGATGACCTCAGAAGTAGATTAAATCTGGACAGTATAGTGAGATGAGTGCAGAACAGGAGACTTTGACTGTAAAAAGAATGGATGAGAGTTCTTGGATTAGTAGATGTAGAACAATTGAAGTAAAAGGGTCAGTTCACAGGGAAAGGCCAAGGAAGACATGGAGGAAAGTGATACAAATGGACTTGAGAGAAAGAGAGATAAATAGAGATCTGAGCAGAGATTGGTTAGCTTGGAAGTCAATTTCTACAAACTGGCCAGCACATGCCATAATATAAAACAGGCATGAAACCGATGAAGATGATGTAGTAGTAGTAGTAGTATGTAGGTTTCAAGGTTGACCAAGTTTCTTGCGTTAACATAGAGGTGGGGCAACCAATAAATGAAATATTTTATAATTGAATATATCAATCCTAATTGGTAATTAATGATCAGTAGAAAAGGTGAATTTAGGTAATTACGTTTCTGAAAACTGGTACGAAACCAATTAAAGAAAATAAAAATGTCATTTAGTCAATTAGTTTCAGAAATCAAATTATTTGACTGGCTTCTGTACAGATACACACAAACACAAGTATTTTCAGCATTGCTCAATATTACCAGGGACGGAAAATTTGTTTTTAGTTAAACTTTTTTCCACCTTCTCTTCACAACCACACATGTATTATATACATACTAGCAAGAACTGTGAGATACCCAAAAATGCCTGAGAAAAAGTGAGGAACCCAAGAAACTCCTGTTCCCAGCCCTGAACCCCATATTACTATTTTTATTTTGTAATTTCTGTAACTATCAATTTTCAAGTTATAATTAAAATAAAGTAAAATGTTTATGGATGGTAAACGCTGACCCAACGATATTGTAAAACCTCATTAATCATTGTTGCCCACTTCTAGGGATAAACAGTTTTAAAGTCTTAAAAATGTAAGATCACATCATTAATCACTGTTGTCAGGTTCAATGGATAAACAGTTTTAAATAATTTACATGATAAATAAGATTTCATCGTCTAAAAACAAAAAAATTATTAAAATGTCATATTTCGTATTTAAGAAAAGAAAATAAAGATGTATGATATATATCGTATTTTAAACTTAAATAAAAAGTAAGATCTTTCATAACGCACATATCCCCAGTTGTGCAGTTCAGCAGCAAAAAAGAATATATTATAGATTTTTAAATATACCATTAAACTTCGAAAAATTGTTGTATTTCATATTTTAAAAAAAAGAATATATTATATATTTTTAAATATACCATTAAACTTCGAAAAATTGTTGTATTTCATATTTAAAAAAAAAGAATATATTATATATTTTTAAATATACCAGTAAAATTCGAAAAATTGTCATATTTCATATTAAAAAAAAACAATATATTATATATTTTTAAATATACCATTAAACTTCGAAAAATTGTTGTATTTCATATTTAAAAAAAAAGAATATATTATATATTTTTAAATATACCAGTAAAATTCGAAAAATTGTCATATTTCATATTAAAAAAAAACAATATATTATAGATTTTTAAATATACCAGTAAAATTCAAAAAATTGTATTTCATATTTAAAAAAAACAATATATCATATATTTTTAAATATACCAGTAAAATTCGAAAACTTGTCGTATTTCATATTTAAAAAAATAACAATGTATTTATGAAAATATCGTATTACGTATTTAAAACATAAAAGAAAATCAATATATATATTTTTAAATATATCAGTAAAATTCGAAAAATGATCATATTTCATATTTTTAAAAATAACAATGTATTTATGAAAATATTGTATTACATATTTAAAACATAAAAGAAAAAACAATATTTGAAAAAAATTAAATGAATAAATGTATGATGTAAATAAAGTGCCTCTTTTTCGTCCTAAGATTGTATTTTGTATTTTTAAAAAAATGAAAACAAAAACAATGTATTTTAAATGTCGTCCCTAGATAGAAAGCAGAAAGAGGGTTGCAGTTTAGCAGCAAAAAACAATGTATCACATTGCTTTAAATATAGCTGTAAAAATCAAAAAATTTTGTATCTAAAAAAAAAAATTTTTTTAATAAATACAATATATAATTATTTTTAAATATGATGGTGAAATGCAAAAAATTAAATTTCTTCGAGGTGTAATGAGTTGCAGGAATAGGACTTGTACTGTTGGAGGGGGATAGTGCATCCCACTCTCTGTGATATACGTAATCAAAGTCAAAACTGTTGATCCGATTAAATTTAAAATTCGATGAATTCTGTTTACACTTATCATTGTGAATTTGGAAAATGCAGTGAATTTCAAAGAAAAGGAAAGAGATGTTAAGTTATCTCCTTTGTATTGAGATATAAGAGTTCTATTCCTTTGTTATAAGTTTTTAGTGATCTCCCTTGCTTGTTGTCATTGTTGGTTATTGACTGGGAAAACAAAGATGGTGGTTTGGACAAACAGACACGTGTCCATGACTGGATTTATGTAACAAGTAAACTAACATTGGTAGCAAAAACTATCTTCTTTCATGTGATGAGAAATTATCTTGTTCAGTAAATGTTGAAATACATTTAAAAGAACGATGACTTATTTTACAAAACATCCATCTAAATGAAGAATCATATGTTGAATGGAAGCAAATATAGGCATATATGGTCTATATTTACAGGTTTATCTAAAGAGAAACAGAGCCAAGCATTATTTTTGTCATTACCACAAACTATAAAAGAATGTTTGACATTTGGCAATAATCGATACTGGTGGAGCAAATAGATTGAATATAATTATAGACAAATTGGATGAAATTTACTTACAGAATGAAAACACAAAGCATATATGTCATTTAAGGAGTTTTATTCCTACAAAAGGATGGCCAGAGTTAATATAAATGAAATTTTGGTACAATATGAATTTCTGTACCAAATATTATGGAAATTTGGAATTACTATGCCAGAAGGAGTCCAGACCTTTTTTGTTCTGAATGCAGCAAATGTATCGGAGGAAAACGAAAAATTACCAAGAACCATGTGTTCAAGCTTAATATATGCAACAATGAAAGATACATTGAAGAAAATATTTTCTGATCTTTCATCAACAGAATGTAAAACTGTCTCTGCTATCAGAGAAGGTGAAACAGTAAATTACAATAGATACAGAAGTATCAAGGAACAAAGATCTAATAGAGGATATAAACTCAATCCTACAGACAGACAAGATAAGATAATCCGTTGTTTTAAATGTAATACGACTAAGCATTTTGCCCAAGATTGTACGAGTTTAAATTTTAGAAACAATATAAACACTGTCATGGATTCAGACCAGGTGAACTTTACTTTATTTAATGTTATTTAATGTTATAAATGATTTTTATTTAATGTAAAAATGTCCAATCTTGTGAAAGAGACATTGGGTATGGCCACGGCTATCATAAAGGAGGCTTGTCAACTGAGTCGAGTTTTTCTGGTGACATCATTGATAGTGGGAGTAAGAACCACTATCAATGAGGACTGGGAGTGCCTGAATGCCAGCCATGGCTTAACACGCATGTGTTTATCAATCAGAGCAAGTAATCAGACCAAGTAGACTATATGTCTATAGGATTATTCATTCACTTGGAAATCATTGTTAACTTGTTCCTTTGTTTCAAACATATTTCTTTTTTATAGATGTCAAGCACGAAAGAGAAAAGAAAATTACAACATGCATTTAAATTTGAATTTAAAGTCTTAAAAAAATAAATTAGAATTTTGTTTCGGGATAAAAAATGCAATTTTAGACTAATTAATAAGTTTCATCCAAATCCAAGTGGCTTTTAAGTGACAAAGATGTGATTGGTGCAAAGGAAAGAGAATGGGAAAATTTGGAAATTCATGAAGTCTATGAATGTGTGCTTGACATGGAGCAAAAATTATGTGTGTCCAGAATTACAAGTGTGGAAGCTGAAAGATGCATTTATGGATTAAATGATGCACCTTGTTCCTGGTACAGACGAGTTAATCATGAGTTAACTCGCTTGAAAGGAATGGTGAGTGCACTGTTTCTTTGGCATGATGCTACTGGTGACTTGATAGACATTCTGGCAATACATGTAGATGATTTCATATTTTGTAGAAATTATCTATTTCACAAAAATGTGATCGTAGAATTGAAAAAGATTTTTTTAAATGGGAAAGCATGAAAGTGGAACATTTAAATTTTGGGGATTGAAAAAAAATCTATATGCTTCAGCCTTATCCCCAATAGATATAAAGAAAGGAAGATCATTAAGGAAAAATGATGAATTGAGTCAAGCGGAGAAGACATCTAAAGAGATTGACAGATGATGTGGGTATCCACCCAGACGCGACCAGATGTATCATTTGATGTGTGTAGAATGAGTAATATTGGAAAATCTATACAAGTGAAGTTACTCTTCAAGCCAAACAAGTCACTAATAAAGTTAAAATCAAGGACAGGTTCTATATCTTTTCCCCAACTTGGGAAACCTTCGGATCTGAATATTGTTTGTTATTCAGATGCCACCTATGCTAGTTTGGAGGATGGATCTTCACAGGGTGGTTTTATCATCTTTGTTTGTGGCAAAATGAACAAAATGGCTCCTATATGATGGTCATAAAAAAATATTTGATGGTGTAACAAAAGGTCCATTAGCCTCAGAGACTCTTGCACTTAGTAAAGCAGCTGATGCTGGCATGTTGATAGCTGTCATGCTTTTCTTATCTCTTATTCATACTACCTAGATTGCCTGAAGTTCTTTGTAAAACGGACAATGCGTCTCTGGTAGAGACTTTAAAGTCATCAAATCTTGTGAGTGACCAGGGTCTGAGAGTTAATGTGGTCAAAGTGAAGGAAATGATGGTGAAGGAAAAGATCCAAACTGAATGGATCAGGGGCCGAGAACAGGTTGCAGATTGTCTAATGAAGTTTTCTGAAATTCTGAGAGACTTGTTGCACTTTTGTTTTGATTTTTATGCAACTGGAGTCTTCACAAAAAGAGACCAGCAATGTTAAGTTATCTCCCTTGTATTGAGATATAAGAGTTCTATTCCTTTGTGACAAGTTTTTAGAGTGATCTTTCTTGCTTGTTGTTTATGATGTTTATTGGCTTGAAAAACAAAGATAGTGGTTTGAACAAACGGACATGTGTCCATGACTGTATTTATGTAACGAGTAAACTAACAAGAAGTGGCCAGCAAAAGGAATCAAGAGCTGGTGATGATCAAGTATTTTTTACTACTCATACGTACAGCATTGGTAAAATAATAATAGATATGTCTAGAGGTATATGTAAAAGTATGTTGGATTGTTCTCGACTGGGAAATAGAAAAAAGTATACTGTCGGCTGTCTTTGTCAACTCACTCTGGATACTTTTATGTTGTTACCATGACTACAGCACAGCTTTAACAATAATACACATGTGTAGAGGTCTAAATATAAAACTAAAATAAGTTATGTAATAGTTACGTTTTTAAAATTAACTCGTTACAAAGAATAGTCATATGCAGTATTGTTAGGCCTTAGTGAAGCTCTATGCTCTCTGAGTGCTTTTGTTTTGATTTTACTTTGGTCATCGGATTGCTAATTGGGCATGCAGTTTTCCAAGTCGTCATTCTGTTGCCGTCATATCTCGGATGTAGGAATCCTAGAACCAATTATGGACAGCATCCTTCTCAATGAATTTCTGTCGAAGGAAAAAAGAAGAAAATGGTTCCATAAATGTTATCCTTCCTGTCCGATTAATTTATCCAGATCAGAATATTTATACACCATCATCATCATCATCATAAAGAAGAAGAAAAAGACTGGAGTCATAATTGTACTGACCCTCATATCAGGTGGAATTATTGATCGGGTTTTATCAGCAAAACAATTGGGTTGATTCAATTGTCAAGAGAAAAATACAGTGCCTAATGACAACATTTTCTGCCATGATTGCCATAGTGCAACTCGAGTCAGCCATGTTTCTGTTCTCTTTTTTATGCCTTGGTATTATCTTCAGACCTAGAGCAATGGATGCTTGTTACAATGTAATTATAAGTGAACAAGACACAATGTTAGTATATGGGATTTTAGAAGTTTAGTTGTAGAATTTGTTGAAAATACATAGAATACATAAGTTCTCTGCGTAAATTTACTTAAGAAATCAGTTGTCAAATCAGTTGTCGATATAGAAGTTGCAAACAAAGGTAAAATTCCTCTGTGAGATTAGTTTGATGTTTTTATGTGTTTTACATACCAAATAATAAGAACCACAATGAGCTAATTGATAAATTTTACAATTATTGACAAATTCCTATAAATGAAGAGACAGGTAATTTTGAATAAACAAAGGCAGATGCATATTTCAATGAAGAATTTTTATTTCAATGTTGGATTTTTTTTGAGAATTTGTACTTATGTCAAAAGATCATTACTTGTATATTGTGGTTAAAAAGAAAAAAAGGATCCACACCAGTTGATGATATCAAGCAGAGAAACAATTTGTTCAAAAATTCACATGGCCCCCAGTAAAAGACCCCAGTTGCACGATTGCCTGGCCTGTAGTAGGGATGGCCATGGTTGTGGCTCATCCGTAGTCACTGTGGAACTGCAGTAACCCCTATTTATTTTCACATTTATATTTGGACAATATATGTTTTCTATTATTAAAAATACCCCTCAGTTCTAGAACACTAGCTAAAACAGTGTTGTATTAATTTAATATGGAAATCAATGACATGACATGTGATGCAAATCACTGATCAGTGATTGTTTATTGAATGAATAAATTAGTATTTTAACTATTCTATGTTGTTCATAGTCCTCAATTCATCCCAATACAGATTCCAGCATTGACAATGACAACAATATAGCAAGGCATGAATGGCACTGTTTAGAACATGTGGCAAATCCAAATAAATCTACTAAGAAACACCATGAAAGGAATGAACATCTCTATTGTTAGAACTGGATTAGTTTCTTTTTCTTTGTTTCAGAACTGGATTTGATCACAATAAACATTATCATGAAACTCATCATTTGATATTATTTTTAGTTCAAATTGTTAAACACATAAATTTATTATATTTATTTTTATGTCTGTTTAAATATCTCCCTTTTTAACTATCTTTTTAATTCAAGCCTAAAACTACTTTTTAAAGCATTGCAAAGAACATTTTCACTATTAATATCAATGTACAGATCAAATGCTGTTGAATATTTCATCTGATAGTTCTTCAAAATGTTCTCTGAATTCCTTTTTACCATTATTTCTGAATTTAATTGCATCTTAAAATGTCTGTTGCTATTGCTCTTCTAACTTCAATCTGCCAACTCGTTCCAAAAATATATTACTCTATCAGCAAAAAAATTCAATTTTTTGAAACCTCCCTTGACAAGAAATAGTTAGAAATGCCATTAATTATTTATGAAAGTTTCAATTAAATCACCTCATTCTTCTCTTTAGTAATTAATTCTAATTAATCATACCTTATAACTAATCTTATTCTTTCGATTTTTTTTCTTTCACTCTTCTTTTCATGCCTTCCAATTTCAATATTAAATTTCAATTTCCATGTCTCGAGACGAGAACCAGACCTGAATGCGATATTCTTTATATACCTTTAAAATAACGTTTGACTCCCTTACAATAATATTTTGAATCATCCGTCCAATTATCCCATTTTGCCTCTATACAATAAACATATGATTGTTAGTTTTAAACCATCGCCTAAATTACACTTTTCGTTTACTTTTTTGATTTCTCTAATTGAGCTACCAAAATAACTTTGGTACTATTGTTTATGATTTTTTTAGATATAATGAAAATAAAATTTTGGTTTGGGATACCTACTTTTAATTGTTCCAATAAAGTTGATATATTTATGCATGAATAGACTTTGTCATTAATCCCTTATCCTCTACAAGTGCTCACCATGTAACTTTAATTTAGCAGTTGAATAAAATAATGATATGTGTTGAATCTTTTCTATTATGGATATGTTAAAAGTCTAAATAAATACTTCTTGAAGAAGGCGAGAGAGGACAACAGCTGTTGGGAACATAACAACCAACAGTCTGAAACTTATAATTAATCTAAACGTGAGCTGTATCTTGTGTGTTCTAGCTTATAAGACACACATTTACATTTTTGGAAATGATTGAAACATTATGCACTATGCTCATTTTATTAGTGCAACTTTGTCGAAATTGAACAGCTCTTTTACGGCTTAAATGAGTTGTAATCAGAGAAGTCGACTGAATATCATGGAAAACCAGAAAATAAGCGAATTACAAAATCGTTACTAATTTTTTTTTCTAGAATTTTTAACCTACTGTAAGAATAATTTCTTATTTTTTATCATTTTTTGAATCTTATAAAAATCCTGAATAATTCTCACTTGGATCAGATCCATTTGTGGTTCCCATTAGTAATTCTTTCATCTTTTCACCTCTGTTCAAATGTTATCAATATGACTGATTGCATGCATATTTCATGGATGGCTTGAAACAACAGATCTCTTTCTCACTCACTCACTCACACACAGACACAAACTAGAAAACGTCCCTTCTCTTCCTATCATATCTCATCTTGCCATCCTCTTTTTCTCACAACCAGATCATAAGAAAATCTTCAAATAGCTTTTTCAACTCATTTGCATATTCAAGTAATTTCTTGATACAAGAAAAAAAACTTTGGAAAAGAATATTTTTATTTTCCTTTTTTTTAGCGTCAAATTCTGCAAGCAATTTTTTCCTCTTCCAATTTGTTTCTGAGGTGTAAAATGTGATTTTTACTATCGTTTTTTAATGCTTGCTGTATTGCGTTTCACACAATATTCAATCCTATATTTTTTGTTGTTTTAATTTATTTCTAAATAGTTGTTTATTTGAACCGGATTTAGTGGGGTTTTTTACCATTCTCTCCCTTTTACTTTGATTTGTTCGATGTGATATTTTCTTCGTTTTTTAATTCTCTCCTTTTTTACTTGGATTTGGACAATGTGATTTCTCTATCTTTTCTTATTTTAATTTCTCCCTTTTAGGATTTGTTCAATGTGATTTTTCCTCTTTTTTTTTCTCTCACTTTTTGCAGTTTTGTCCCTTTTTACTTGAATTTATTTAATGTGATTTTCCCCCCTATTTTTATAGCTCTGTTTACTTTCATTACTCATGCTTTCTTCCTACGTTTTTCTCTTTTAATCTACTTTCCTCTTTTTCTCCCTTTCTTCATTCCCTCTTTTTCCATGTCATTTTCTTTCTTTGTGTTACGGCTGGATGTTTATACATTTCGGTTCAATTACAACTCAGAAAAATGAAGGAAGTATGAAGTAGAACCTTTAACACATTTATTTAACAAACACACTGATTAATTTGGAATGTAGAAAAACCGCTGAATGCGATATGCTTGTTTGATTGTGAGACCGTTCTGTTTACTTTGAACTGTCCGTAGACGACTTCTTTAATTCAAGGGAAATAACTTGATTTTGATTTGCTAGGTTGCCCTAACACTTTGTTACATTTCTTTTTCTTTCCTTATAACTATGATAACAATAGTTACTGTTTTTTGAGAAAACTTTTAGAATTTCAGCATAAAGTATGTATTTCAAAAGCATTCCTACATCTTAAAGAGTGTTTCTTCAAAGCAGTGAAATTTTAAATTTTAGTTAAAAAAATTATTATCTATTATTGAATGACATTACTTGCCAGTTTAATAATTTTATCTCTGTAAAATTAAAAAGAACAATTGAATATTCAAAGTCATTGCGACTCGGCATGAATTTTTGGGAAGAAAACTCGTTCTAAACAATACACTACGTTTCAGCATTTTTTAGATGAGCATTGATTATTTGGATTTTTCTCATCTTGGTTGTTATTTTCACGACGTTTCAACCAGTGTAGTATCCGACCTTCTTCAGGTGCCATAAAGCTGACCAAAATACTAGCTGTACTTCCCTAGCATCGTTTTACTTTCCTTTTTTTTCTGTTTTGAAAATTATGCTTTTCTTTTTTTACCAAATTATTTTTGTTGCTTTTTTGTTTAAATAGGATTTTTAAAAGTCCAGTTTAATTCTTATGGTATTGTTTGGTCATTAAATTATTAATTGAACCAATTTGTTATAAAATTATAACTAATTTTGTTATGGTAATTTAGTTTTAATCTATATTTATAAAATCATTTAATGTAAATAGCTTCCCAAACTTTCAATCAATTCAATCAAAAATACATGAGGATTTGCTAAGAATTTAAAAACCAGTTTAAATGACATCATGAACACTATCCTAGATGGGCATCAGTCATTTAATCGCCGGAGGGTTATGGGGAAAAATAATGACCGCTTTCTTTCTTTGACACAATAAAAAATAGAATAGTAGGCCTCTTTTCAAATCTTGGGAATGAAAACACAGGGAACATTAATAGCAGTGATCAGGCATACATTTATTTATATTAAGAAGAAAAGAGAATTCTAAAACATATTGCAATATGTACAGCTATATTAGAGTTCACAGGAAGATTCAAGAATAATGGAACAAATTGTTGAGAAAGACAAAGGTCACACAAACAAGGTAAAAAGAAGTTGATGGTGCTTGAAATAGCTATTAGCGTGTTTTCATGTAGTGCATGCATAATTAGAAGATTTATGTATTTTTCTGCTTTCATTTTTTATATTTTGATTTGGGAGAGAAATATGTGTATGTGAAAGTTCAGAGGTTGGAAAGTAACTCTTTTGATAAAGTAATCCTTGGCTATCATAAAGCTGGTAATATCTTGTTAATTATACAAGGTTTTGTTCACATGTCTGTGTTATGTGGCACATTTAGTTCTCCATACAGTTCATAGACTTCTCGGTCGAATCAACAGGATAAGCGAATATCTATCCATAGTGCATCTCTCAGCGCTGCATGCAAGTAATATCCCTCCTTGCTGTTCCGGTTCGAACTCCAAAGCATGTGACATCTCTCGGTCAATGTCTCAGCTCGAAAACTGAATTTTAATTGTCACCGTATGCATTTTGACAGAACCACATTAAAAACCTACCTTGTGTCGAACTGTTCTTGTGGGGAGCCAAGTAAATAGAGAGCTGATCATTTATAACAAAATCAAAAACTGTGTCATCTACAAATTGGTAAACTTGGCATTTAATTGTTGCCAATCAGAAAACACTGTGTGACGTTTTTATCTTTCACATCTTTTGTTATTTGACAAGAGTACCAAAAATCAGTGTTATTAATTAACAGACATCGTTTTTCTTTATATTTCCTCTGAAAATGGAAGCATAATTTTTGTTACTAGTTATTTAACCATGACTTATAGACTTTTTATTTTTAATTAAGAAAAATTAGGGGGTTGATAAAATGTCTACAATTCACAATGGGATCAACAAGTAAAAAACGAAGGATATTTTGGTACTCTTGTCAAATAACAAATAACAATTGCGTGTGCATTTTTAAAATCAAGCTAATCAAAGGAAATTAGCCACATTTTTATTTTATGTTTTAATGAAATGCTTAAATAATTACTTTTAATAATTACTTTGGAATAAAATCAATAATTGAAACATTTTCTTGTGGAAATAATTTTGATGTTATTTTTCGGTATTCTTGCCTCATATGAATTACTTCAATGTTTGGATTTACTATTTCAGAGATTTAGGCTCCACCCTGAGAATCATTGGTTTATAAGGTACTCCATAATTTTAAAGATTATCTGCTGCCAGAGGTTTAGGAGTCTGTAGTTGGCAATTTTTGCAAGAGTCTATGTCAGTCAAGTTTTTTAAAACTAACTCCAGTGTTAGATTTGTAGAGGTAGAGTTAGTTGTTGGAAGGTGTCGAGACAGGAGATAGCCATTTTGCTGAGTCAGCCATGTGTGTATCTGACTTGAATTGAAGAAGAAAAGGAAGACACCAAAGTTCGATATAAAACTATCAACGTCTTCTCTGCAATATAAATCAACTTTTATTTAACAGGAACATAGGCATACAGGAATGTAAGCAAGTTTGTTTGGTTGGCAGACATTAGAGTAATTGAGTCCAGGTCTTTTAATTCACCTCTCGTCAAAATTACGAGAGGCAAATCACGTCTGTTCACTTTGGTGTCTCGACTCAAACTGTATTGTATTTGGTGCGAATCAAGGTTTGGGCAGAAATTAAGAAAGCACGTGTGCAGTGATGCGCTAATCGCCTGTGTATCATTACGCGAGTTTAGATGTGCCTGTTTTTGCCAACCGGATCACAACTTATTGCTATGCAAGAGATTACATGTACATATAAAAGAAAATAGATCTTCTGCCAAAGATCTATTTTCTGTGACAGATTTTTTTTCATCCGACACTGAATTAGGAACTCGAAGTCTGCAGAAGTTTGAAGTTGGACTTCTGTTTTTAAAAACTAATTTGGGAGACCGCTTCTTTTTTCTTTTGAGCTACACCCCCCCCCCTCATGATGTACAGTCATCACTCATTAAATTTACTCCAACAACTTATAAAAGTAATACATAAAAATAGAGGTGGGGAATCAGATGAAATATATATATACACAGCATAATCACATTGACACACCGGTTCGTGCAAGATCACAGAAGTTAAGCAATGTTGAGCCTGGCCAGTACTAAAATGGGTCACCATTTGGGAATACCCGGCACTGTATGTGAGCACCTAGCTACGGGCAAATAGAGTCAGCAACCCGCAGTGCCTAGCGTGGCGACTATGGCGAAAAACCCCTGAATGACTGTCGCCAATAAAGTGGACGGAAACCAGGGAGGGGTTCCTCCTCCAGGAGTGATTAAAAACCCCGATGGTGATGATGTATATTTGACTTCCAGAGTCAGTTTTTAAAAAACCTGACTCCTGACCCTTGACTTTAAAAAGATTCCTGACTCCAATTCAAAAGTAGGATTTGGCTGAAAAATAATTTCAACTTCTGACATCGGAGTCAGTTTTTTTTTAAATTAATTCTGGCTCTCGATTCCTCACTTTGGTGGGGAAATTTTTTTAATTTTTTTTTTTATAAATATATCCACCCAAAGTTTTTGTGTACCCAATATTTTCTATATTTTTCTCCTTTTCGGAATCAACCTACTTCTGATTCGGCATTTCCCTCGCTTTCTGTGCTTCAAACAGATTCCAATTAATCGGAGTCGACTGGCCATAACACTGATGCGCATGAGTAGCTGTGAAGAAGGAGGCTAACTCAAATTGCAACTCAAATATCTTCAGATGTCTTTCATCTCAATTTGCTCAGTTGCAGCTGCTGTTTCATTCAGTTTTTTTTGGGGTTTTTTTCATTCATTTATTAATTTTTATTTATTATTCAACTCATTCATTTCTTTTTTCTTCATTTATAATTTGGTTGTACTTTCATCTTTTGTTTTTCAATTATTTTAACTTTTTTAGAATTTCCTTTGTTAAATTTATTTTGCATTTTTTATTATTTCAGCCTCTTCCACATTTTGTGGTCCACTTTTCTGACGCCTTTTTGTGGTCCACTTTTCTGCCCCCTTGTTGTGGTTCATTTTCCTGTCTCCCTTTTGCTTAGTTTTGGACTTATAGCTGTGTGGACCCTAGCTTGTTAAGATATTGACTTTAGTTGTGTCTTAGAGAATGTGCTAAGATCCACGCTGACAATTGAATTGTGGGAAAAGTATTAGAAAATGAATACAAGCAGATAAAAAAGGGAACAACATGAATGTTTGAATGGAAGAAGAAAACATTGTTTAACGAACACAAGATATTTATATATGTACAAAATTACAAGATATTTTATGTAAGTAATTGTTCATTTGAAATGTTCTGTTTGAAATGTTCTGTTTGAAATGTTACGCACAATAAAATAAATGTGTTTATGCCTGTTTTTTTATGAGTGTATATGCGTGTGACAGTGTAGGCATTTGTGTGTATTGCTTTGCGTTAGAGTGCGTAAGTGTATGAATGTGTGTGTGCGCATGAGTTCAGAATTGACTATGCATCCCTTGACCACTTTGAGACAGTGTACACATTTGTGTATGTATCGCTTAATGTTAGAGTGTGTACATGTGTGTGTGAGTAGAGGGTTAGCTTCCCAAGGGCCGAGGGAGGTGTTCTGATTTTTTTTCCTAGCTAACAAAAATCTCACCTTAAATGATGTCTAATCGGCTCCAGATGCATTGTTTTATTTTAGGCACAAAAAAAGGATTTTAATCACCAAGGTGCGATGGATGTAGTCGAAAACATATCACGTGACAACCATTTTTGATTTTTCCTAAAATTGCTCTGGGAGCCAGTTTTGTATGAAAAATGTAATTTCTTTTTTAGATGTGATTTTTGGGTGTGACTTGTTTTTTCACGCAGATCGATTAATATCATAGGATTGGGATACATGTCAATCCCATAGACTCTCTTCTCTGCATTTCTGCCATCCCATTTCACCCCCCCCCTCTCTCCATACCGTTTTGCTTTCTTTTCAACCCCTTGTATTAACTTTCTCCAGACAGATTTCTACATTTCTTTTGCTTAACTTTCCTTATCTCCTCCCACCGACTCTCTTTGTATTATCAGATCTCTCATTCTCACTCAAGTATTTTTTCTTTTTTGTTTAAACAGCTCCCTCTCTCTCTCCCCTTCCTCTTTCTCTTTCTTTCTTCTTATCTTCCTTTTTCTCCCTCTCTTTATATTCCTCTCTTTCTATTCCTTTTTTCTCTTCATCTTCCTCCTTCTCTTTCTCTCTCTTTCTGTCATTAAAGATATTTTTCATATTTATTTCCTTCCTGTCTTATCTTCACTCCTTCATATATGTTTTTACCCATTGTAACCTTCAAGTGCACATGTACCAGCCTTCAACTTCCACAAGTGGACGCTGCTGGTTGCCGATATGTTTTTCCCCCTTTTATTTTTAATCTGCTCACCAGTGGTCTCATTGATATGCGGCTGATGGAAAAGTCAAGTGTTGTTACAATAACAAAAAGTCAAAAGTGCACAATGCTGGTTGGTCAAAATTCACTTACACTTATTGGTTTTACTTAGAGAAACACAAATTCCATCATAAATCTATTATTTCCTTCTTCCTTTTGATGGTGCACGATTTGCCTCATGGATACCATTGTAGCGGAATCAACGTACATTAATAACGCAATTCATACAAATTAAAATTATGCATTTATTTACAAACATCAGAAGGTAATAGTATCGAGGATTTAAATGTTCATATGACAATAGAGAGATGAGTCTGGAATATTTTGGTTGAAATAAACTCAGTAAATCTCTGGCTGCTCCTGACTGTGTGAATATAAGCAGTTCAGCTTGTGTGTATTTTTCTCACACAAGTTGTTTCAAATAGAGATTATCTGACACAAGGAGTGTGTTGTTTAAACTGTTGAATATCATCGTATGGTTATCATGGTACCAACTTTCTGAGAAAATGGACTAAAGAGAGGATATGTCTTTTTTTATAGGCGTAAGAAGACTCCCAGTGGCACCAAATATTGAACAGATTCTATTTTTAGCTCTTCTCATTGGCCGAAAAATATTTGTACAAAATATACAAGTCTTTTTTTGGGGGGTTTGTCAATTTATCTTTGTGGTTGAACACCATCATGGCTTATGGAATCAGCTATGCTGAGTTTAAATTTTTACAAATATACTGTGATCATTTATGCACTAGTACTGTTGGGAAATTTATGGACCGAGAATCCCCTCCTAGTTATGTGTAAAATAGCAACTTGTGTTCAAATTATTGTATACAATTGTTTACCTTGTTTACCAATTGTTACTTTGGTTTCAGCATGAAATACCCCCCCCCCCCCCCCCCCAAAAAAAAAGATTGATATGCTGAAAAACAGACAAATCCAATCTGTTCTACTTTCTTTTCTGCATATTATTGTTATGAAGATGGTGGAACCTTTCTTTCTTTTTGTTCCAATGTTTCTGCTTAGACTTTTGGTTGTCTCCTGGCTTTATAAACAGATTTTTTTCCAGAAATAAAGAATGAAATTGCAGTTTTGACATTCTATTCATATTTTCTTACTGATTTAAAGATTGAGAAAGACAATATCTAAAAATTGTATTTTTTTCTTTCCTTGATTTTCTTTCATTTTTCAAGATGAAAGATGAAAATCAATTTTTATAAAGATCAATATTTTATTTTTTGTCTTAATGTTACATGATAAACCATAGATCAAAATATTTTTTAAAAGTCATTTTTTAATTACTCTTTTTTCTTTTTAAAAGCAATTGGGAAATCTATTTACTTTTGTTGACATTAGTACTCTCTACAATCTATGATGATCTCAAATCATACATTTTAATTGTCTAGTTATGTCCGATGCTCTTCTGAAATAACATTGGCACCAATTATTTATAGAATTTGTCATTTTATTAATGAACCCATTCTATCAAACAATACAGCAAAATAACAAATGTAGTTTAATTTATAGAACGTTTTCATCAGTTTTATGAGTTGAATTTTGATGTCTTTTTTTGTTTGTTTTAATTTATTTAATATTTTATTTATTTATTTTTTTTAATCATCAATAAAAAAAATTTAAAATTTAAAAAATTAAAAAATAAAAAATTTTTTTTTTTTTTTTTTAAATATATTTCCTCAGGCTATGATAAAATATTATGTAGTCTGTCGATAGACATGTCAGCCTTGACTACATCTTCAATTTTCTGCACAATAACTTTTCAAATAAGTGATCAAGTGTGTTGTCCTAGTAGGATTTCCAGTTCTTTGAACACAGTAATTTGTGGAAGAAGTCATTACCTCGACTTTAAAAAATGCATATGATACCTGCTTTACTAAGCCAAACGAGAATCTGACACTGGTGATGTTTGTCTGTGTCGAGAAAAGAAGAATGACTTTTGTCATTTCTTGGTAAGTTTTATGATTTGTTACAGCAAATTCTACTCCATTTTCTACAAATTCTTTCTGGATTGAAGACAGTGTCCTTCTTGCATCAGTCTGCCAGAATAATGAATGTATTGAGTCATCCCAAAGTAGAATATCGTCAATGCAGTGTTTTGTTTTTTCAGACTATATAGAATGACTAGTATATGCATCTCCAAACACATGGAAACATTAGGGATGCACTGAGGTACTGATGTCAGTTGATTCACTGATAAAAGTCGTAGCATTACAGATTAGCAGCTGGAGTGAGAGGTAAACTATTTTCGTTGTGTAGGCTGATACAATTGAAACCTGATTGAATGGAGCGTGGTGCGTTTTCTTCCTTGTGGCATCATTCAGTTTTTGTAAATCCACTATATGTCTGTGTGAGCCATCCTTCTTAGGTGCAACTATCACACATGAATACCAGGTTGTAGAGGTGCCAACTGGTATTGGTTCGATCATGCCTCATGCCTATCAACGTCTTCTTTCACCTTCCTCTTCAAATGAAGGGAACCGGAATTGGTGTGTGAACCTGAAATAAGATGCCTGGTCATTTTCCTTTCACTGTTTGCGGTGGTTGGTGTTGGCTTATTATAAATGCACTGCAATTAAGATATCCATTGTTCTGGGCAACAGTGTCTATTATTTCCGATTGGAGGAAATGGAATAGTAGCTGGTGTATGTGAGATGACCATTCCTGGAGGATACTTTCATGAGCCTTTGCCATTGGCACTGGTCAGTATGCTGTCCTTTGATACTGGTATGTAGATCCGTCAGAGCTGATTCTGACATAAAAACCTGGATGTGTTAACTGATACATATATGACTTATCGTATTTCCCTTGAACCAACCTCCCGTGATGTGCATAAACAGTTGGCCTTTTATGTGTAACTCTTCAACTAGGATGCCATCTATTCAATGACTTGTCATGAAATAGTTATCTGGATACTTGAATAAATTCTGTATCTCAGGGCCACATCTGAGCTTCTATATCAGCTATAACCCGAACAGGATGTATTTTTCCAAAGATGAGGTGGGTCATCCCCCTCGATTTTGTTCTGTGATATCTACGACCAAATTGGCGAGTTGTATTAATCGGATTGTTCATATATGGGAGGCGTAAATGATTCATGCCTCACCATGGTCTTCATCAATCTGCTGGTGGGCCTTCTTCAGTTTTCCAACACACGTTTTCAACGTGACCCATTAACCCATAATTATCAATTTGACTGCTGGTAGACAATCCTTTCGTCCCATTGACCCACTGAGGTGTGAGATCCTCTTATATCCTCTACAAGGTTTGGTATATGTAATTGACTTTCTTTTTGATGTGACAAGCCTGTCTGTGTACTTCTTATGTAATCTTTTCACTGCTACAAAACAAATGTGGTGTAGTTGCTGTTCTTCTGTAGCCAAATTAAATGTGTTCGTTCCTAATAGGCCAAATAGAATCCTGTTTATTTGAGACATACAGAGCCCTTACTTTGTTACATATTTTCACCAAGTTGTTGAACATGCACATTTTGTATCGGGTCGATGTATCCATAAAAATTGCCCATTCATTATTCGTCATGTTGTGTCCCTGTTACTGGTCGCATCGGTTTCCTTGCTAAACTGGTGGAGGATTTTTGATGATTTGAAACCTGCAGTAGTGCCAGTTCATCACTGATGACTGACCTCGGAGCATCTACAAGATAGATTTTATGCGATATTTAACACTTATGATTACTGTGCATATTAGAGCAATTAAAAAATGTTATCACACTAAAAGACGTTTTCTCTGACTTCTCTCCTTTCTGCTTCTGTCTTAATCTCAAATCCCAAATAAGAAGATTTCAGACCTTAAATAATCTCAGTTAATTCTTTTTTAACAATGAGAATATAGTTAATTTGTGTGTTCACCTTTTTCTTATTGGGGTGGATTTACTTATTGCAGTGCAATAATCAATTGTTCTGTTTCTTCTAGAATGTAAGTGCAATCCTCACTAGTAACTTATGATTTCAACATTTCCTTAATTTACAAACTACATGCCAGGCAAAGATGAACCGTTTCATGGGATAAGGCAAATGAGGTTTGGGCCCATCACGTTCAGCACATTACTCTGTTGAATGTCTACTTGTAGAACTAGTATAGATTACCTTTTAAAAGATTCATTCAAAACAAAATGACATCATCTTTCTTGCTACCTTGGACTGAAAATGGATTAATTACAAAATCACCCTTTTATTGATTGATTTTTTTGTTTATTTTTTAATTATCTGAATGTTCCCTCGTCAATATCTGTAATTATTTCTGCTAAAATGATATAATTAAATCTGTGTCTACAGATAATGAAATGAACTAAAATGCTTGGAAATTATATACTGAGTATTTAGCTTGTCAAGTTGAAATCTATGGAAGGAGTTTTAGGTTTCACAGTTGTATTTTTTTTCTTGTTGTTGTAGCAAATCAAATAAGTCAATCTTTGACTTTGATCATGACTTGTAAAATGCTTCTGAGTTGGGAAAGTTATATGTTTCAGAAAATGTATTGACTGAACAAATTTTAGGTTCATTTTAAGGTCATATGAAATAGTATTAAAACATGTGCTGTACAGTTATCTATACAGTTAAATCCTAATGGATCTATTGCGATCTAGTTACCTATTACCAGGTATCCCAAATCAAAATTATATTTTCATATCTAAAAACATTTAATATAGGGACACAGATCTTTGCAAAACATAAACGATGATACCAAGTGTATCATGACCATTCAAAGTTTGTTGGAGATTAGAAAATTTGCCGTCTTGTGTGCTATTGAACCAGAAGCCAATTTTTGCAGTGCAGGTTTTGAACAAGTTAAAAATTCTTAAAGAGCGTGGTTTTATCACTCCACACTCCTCGCTCCAAAATTATTTAATTTTTTTTTTTTTACATTCATTTTTTATTCAGCAATAAAAGGAAAAAGAAAAGAAAGTCTCAGCTAAACTCTTTGAATTATTTTTTTTTAAATGATATCTTTGGTAAATGTATATGAGATAGGGAGAGAGAGGGGGGGACAGAGGAAGGGAGAAAGAGAGAGCGAGAAAGAACGAGAGAGTTACACATGAAAACAGAACATTTGAGCTTCTCAGGTTTTTTATAGATGCAAGTAGATTTTTACATCGACATGTTACATTTTTGATGGGACAGTTTCTTAAGGCAGGAGAAAATTTGGCAGCAAATGTCTTCAAATGCACCAGTGAGTCTATAGATGTCTTTGAAGTTATTTTCTTAAAGATTTGAACTTTTTTTGTATTTATGACAAGGATGTTTATTGCTGATTAAATAAATAAGCCAATTTTTCTTTTCATTTTAATTTAACTTTTTGCCACATTTTTACCAGTCGTCTTTTTGGCGACATTTTGTTATTCTTTAATTCACGACTAGTATGTTTTAACCTTTTCATGTTTGTTAAATTCCGTTAAAACTTGCTTTTGTAAATAGAATGTTCAAAGTTTTTTTGTGTGTAATAAAATGTTAAAGCAGTAAAAATATCTTTAGTCCAAGGAAAAAAAACAATGAAAATCAACATGGCCGCCAGTGATTAAAACCTGGAATTAAAGTTAGATTCTCAACACTTTAAAAAGTAAATGAGAATTTTATTTCAGGACCAAAAATACAATTAAGACCAACAATCAGTTTCATCCAAAATTTGGGTGAAATGAACGAGAGAAAAAACAGCGGCCCCTATTCTACAATTAAACCGATGATTAAACTTTATTAAATTAAAGAAAATGGCTTAAATTTTAATTTAAAAAAGCAAATAATTAGACTTTTTGACTAATCTGTTTTTTTAGAACCGAAAGTAGATTAGATATATTTCTTTATCTTAAAAAATTTATTAAAATTGTAAACAGTTGGTTTTTGTTTGAGATTTCAAATATAGACGTTTTTACCTTTTTTATTCAAATTTTTTATTTTGATAAATGTTTTTGCCCGACCTAGGAAAACTTGCTCCAGTTAATTTTTCGGGGGAGGAAAATTTGACCCGATATTTTTTCAACTCCCAAGGTCTAGACCAGATATTTTGTATGAAATTTTAAGACATTAAATGGATCTCTGAATTGTTTGACAATTTATTGCTATTTTTTGGCCAACTTATGAAAAATATTTTTTATTCAATCTCTTTTTATTCAATCGATTTGTTTGAAAGTACTTGCGCGTTTCTCTCTTATAAATAATAATATACATTATACAATATAGTTACGTTCGTAAAACAAACAAATATTAAACAACAACACAGCGATTAATGTTGCCCTGGCTGTCTCTAATCTCACAGAGAAATGTTTTCTTTAAAAAGAAAATGATCACTAATAATGTTTAAAAGTAAAACTTTATTTACTTAAAACAAATCTAAATTCCCTTTCTAAAATAAATAGAAAAAATATCGGGCCAAATTTTCCTTCCCTGGAAAAATAGGTTGTTAATGTAATGAAAATTAAAATTGTTTTAAAATACTTCAGGGATTTTTTATTTCTGTTTTATTCCTCAGGGAACGAAAATTTACGTATAATCCTATGCTTCGTCTGACATGATCTCTATAACCCTTTAGCGAGATTTTGTCAAATATTATCTTACACTCTACACTTAAAGTGACATCCCCAACCATATTGACGAGATCCTTTGACGCCCACCCCTATCCTTTGACCATTCATTGGCAGAATAGAACGTTTATGAAAGAAGGTACATTTTTATTATAGAGCGCTGAAAAAGAGCCGCTCCTTTTTTATAGGAGTTGGAGCTGGAGCGGCTCCTTTTTGAAAATGCGGAGCATGAGAAGAGCCAGCTCCAATTTTGGCTATTGGAGCAGGAGCGGGAGCAGCTCCAAAAGTAATGGAGCGTGTAAAGCCCTGTATATATATATAATAAATAATTAGTACAATTCTGTGTTTTTAATAGATATATATTTGTAATAAAATTCCAAAAATATTATTCTTTCTTTAAATGCCACTCACCCATGGAATCGTTAATAAAATTCACAATCCTTTTTGCAATCCAAACATATTTGGTATAAATAAACTTCAATCTATGCCTGACTTGTACATCAAGTTTCAGTCATGAATATCCAACACTCTTTGTTTTGTTGCCATTCAATAACCACACCTGCATACGACGCGAACACTTTCGGCTGTGATGGCTTTCTTCAGTTCAGAAATAATCTGGGGATTGTTTAGGTAGACATTATCTTTGAAATAACGCCACAGATAAAAATATGGAGGGTTATGGTCCAGTAAATGTGAAGCCCATTCGGGATCACATCTACTGATGAGATGATCACCAATGTGTCTACGTATATCCTTGAACAGTGATAAAACAAAGACTATTGGATATTCGTGACTGAAACTTGGTGGGCAAGTCAGGAATAGACTGAAGTTTATTTGTACAAAATATGGTTTGATTACAGAAATGATTGTGAATTTTTATTAACAATTTTATCAGTGGCATTAGGGGAAGGGGGACCCTCTTCCATCATTTTTCCCCGTACACGCTTGCATATTCCATCTCGTGATCATCTTAGTGTCTTCATAAGAATCCAGTTTTGATCGCCATCTTGGATTTGATTCTTTGTTGTGGCTGGATTGCACGGACAACATAAAATATTTGTAATATTAATCTCTTAAATCTACAAAACATCACTTTGCAAGTTGCTTCATAAGTTTCTCAGCGCTTTCCTAATCTCGGCAGCCACTAGTTTGATTCATGTCTCTTGCCCACTGACTTAACTAATACTAACTATTTTTAAAAAAAATACCTCTTTTCTCTCACCTTACATGATTTTGTTTGGCCAATCACCATTCATATCCCCCCCCCTCCTTACTATCCAACAATATTACACATACTGGTAGAAATTTTGTTCAAATATCTAGGTATAATCATGTTTGTTCAAATATGTAGGTATAATCATTTTTGTTCAAATATGAAGGTATAATCATATCACCACCTTACAAGCATTTATCTATCAAAATCAGACTTTTAAAAAAATGCGTATGTTCTGTATTATACTACACCGCATTGACAATCATATATTTATACTCTCAATGTATTTTCTTAGTCTTTTTCACTCATTCATTTTCGCATTGTTTTTCTATTAGTTCCTTCCTCTGCTGATTTCTTCTCCACACACTCCAGTGTTTTTGTTTTTTCTGTTTATCGAACACATTTATAGACACCTGTCTTGGCATTATTTATATTCTATGCTTATAAGTTATTTCGGCCATCTGTTACTGTAAAAGTCTAATTTACATAAATAAATGCTTGCAGGGATCTTGAAAGATGTTTTCAAGCTACTGGTCATAATTAAATTGTTTTCACTATTTGTCTTATGATAATAAACTATCTGGCTTCGAGGATAAATAGTCCGAAGAGAAATAATGTTGATGAGCTCACATTTTACTTCTCTCCTTACTCCCTTCTTTCTGTTTTACTCTTTGTTCTTTTAACCTTCTTATTTGTTCCCTCTCCTCCCACCACCTTTTCTTCATACTGCAAAGCGCACCGAACACATACGTTCATTCTTATTCTATAGATTACAACAAATTCCCTAGGCTGATTGTGTCGCTCTTTTCCCATCTCTGTATAAGAAAAGTAATTTCATTACGGTTGAAACAAGAGAAAAGTCCTATCCCATATCTTTATATCATCAAACATTCAGGCTAAAACAAACATTATCAATCCACAATCTACAATAAAACAAAAATATCAATTCAATTTCCTTTTTATTCAACATTTTAAGGCAAGATTTTAAATCCAACTTATGTCTTTTCTGGATCTATCTTCAGAAATCAAAAACTTACAAAAGCGCAAAGTAACTCTTGAATGAAACATCAAATTACATTTCATTGAATGTGCATGGGAAATTGGCCTTCAAAGAAATGAATATTGGTAGTTCAGCTAAAGGAAAGTTTTTTTTAATTATCCACACTAAGAAAGGTGTGATGCCCTACATTCCCCAAGTTATTGCTAGCAGTTCATCTTCAATGATTCATTTACAATGAATTGTGTTTAATCTATATAATAACATTGTCAGAAAAGATATCGTTTGTAACATTTTAAATTAACTTTTTTAATAACTTCAATCAATTTTATTCAATTAATGTAATGACCAAAATGACACTGTAATTTGAGTAAACTTTACAAAAGTATGATTTTTAAACAAAAATAGGTAAAAGAGAACCATAATACAACAGTTGTTTTTTTTTTTAAATACTATGTTTCACACTCTGTTTATATTGTCGTTAAAAGAAAGAGATAACCCCTGAAGAGAATTAACTTATTTTTTATACATTTATTTCAATTTCGCTTTGTAACTAAATTCATTTTATCTTTCAGTAAAAACAAGTATTTCTTAACAATGAACCAACATGCCTGTCTCCAAAGTTGTCATTTTGTTACTTTTCCGGGAATAACACTTTTATTTCAATTTCACTTTTGTTTCTTCTTCATGGGATACCTCTTTGCTTTTTGTCAGCACAAATGAACCATAATACTTGACATTTAACTAGAAAATTTAATTCTTGCTAAACAGTTTAAAGGCTTCAAAATCAATTCAAATTTTTGTTTGTACTCACTGTGATGACCATTTTTTAATGTGACTTCACGAGTAAACATCACTGCTTAAATTAAGTTTTAATTTTAAACAATTCCATTCAATTTATTTAATGACCAAAAGATACATTTGTATTAAAATTAATTTAACTTTCACAAAAGTCCTATTTAAACAAAATAAAATAAAATTGTCATTGTTTTAAATTACACCAAATACTTTTCTGAGAATTACATATTGATTTCAATTTCATTTTTATTCCTCTTTCGTGAAACAAAAATGTAACTTTTTTAGTTACATTTTTGTTTAGTTACATTTTTGTTTTTGCTCCCGTGTTAAACCAGGTAGATACAACTTGTATTCTAAGGAAAAAAGTTTTAAAAATTCATTTCAAAGGTAAAATACCATTACTATTGTTTCCTCCCATTTTCCAAGTTTTGTAACTATTATAAATGTCGAAGGGTAATACTCAAAATATTACCACTAGATTCTCTACATTCTATTCAAAAATGGTTAAAATTGGCATTAAATTTTCCTTTAAAAAATTAATATTTTTCAGTATGTAATCTCTGTATTATACAACTATATATAACTATAGCAAAAATATCTTTTAAAAAAACAAATAAGAATAAGAATAACAATGGTAATGTGTGGTTAAAGACTGGAAACAGGAATACATGGATGTTCTAATCAATTCATGAGCAATGCCGGATGTACCTGCTAGTAATGTCTATTTATAAAGTTGGGCTGCTTATCACACTAACTGTGAGATTAAAACGACAAATTCATATTCAAAATATGAACTTGAGTTTTTTAACAATCTGGTATTCGATCAACCTACTATGGTTAACTAATTTGAATATTGCTTTGCAAAGGGACATCTCATTAATTCACTATTCATTCTTATTGTTTTCTAATACAATGATTGTTTTCATTTTATAATGACACACAGCAGTTCTATTTACATATATTTTTTATATCATGAATAGAAAATTATCATTTTAGGTGAAAAAAAAGTATTTTCCGGTCTGGGGGTTGCGATCTATAAATTAAAAACAACCCCCACACATTCTTTTGTTAAATTGTACCCCCCCCCCTCCTAAAAAACACACACACACCGACCAGGCAAGCAGGTCAATAAATAGGGGGGGGGGGGGTAGCCCCAATAACTTTTTACAAATATTTTTTATATTGTGGATAACGGCTTAGCATTTTGGGTTAAAAAAGTCTTTCCGGTCGTTTTACTTCTGGGTGTTGCAATTCTTGGTATCCTCAATTTTCCTGGGCAATGCCGGGACATGGATCCCGCTAGTATTATATAATGAGAAGCTATTGAATAAAAGCATTTTTAAAGAAGCCTGATGTAACAAACAAACCATCCTTCTAATAACTTTACTAGAAATTTAAGAAGCAAAATTGACATCTCCAAACAATTGCTTTTTCACTCAAGTGAAAGTCATCACTAGTGTGTGTGTGTGTGTGTGTGTGTGTGTGTGATCTTTCTTTTTGAATATGCAAATAAACCTTGATGAATGGGAAAAGGTTTATGTGGCAATTGTAAAAAAATGCACAAGTAGAAGATTTCATTGTAGCGAAACACAGGAGCTGTTCTGAAATCGATAGTTATGAATGGCTGCATGTGTACCCCCCTCTCTCTCTCTCTCTCTTCATTAAATAAAACCGGGAACAGCAAAAGGGCTCTGATACAGCAGTTGTGAATGAAATGATTTTTCATTGAGGAGAGAAATAGGGAGCAGTTGCAGAATCCAGCTACTGGCTTTTCATTGAGAAGAAGGGGACATTTTCACAATCAGAATGTAGTACTAGTAGTAGACAGATATTCACTTCCATTTCCTCCTTTCTTTATGGGTTCATTTTAGGGAGTAGTTTTATGCCTTAGAAATCCAAATAATGTGATAGACATTGCTTCTAATATGAGATATTTGTTTGCTAATCAGATAATAATGTTAATGGCTTGTTTCCATTGAGAAAACAATGCTATTGGCATTTTTGTAAACATGACAATGGAAGAGTCACCACCCAATTAATAATGCATATATTTGTATTTAGAGAAAAAGCGGATAGGGAACAGAGTAAAGAAGTAATACAGAGGGGGATTTCTAATATAACTTGGCTATGTAGAAATGTGTCTGACATTTAGGGGCAAAGAAGGGGGGGGGGGGTCATTATTTGGATTTATAGAGGAACACATGCAAAATGGAAGTTATAACTTGACCCAGTGTCATATAAAAAAAGGCATATTTTTTCTTTCAGTTTTAGTTTTTATTTAACATAAGTTCAGAGGTAACGATCACACAGTTAGGTTTCATTTATCTGTTTTATAGATAAATCCATAATTTGGGGGATTATTTAATTATAATTATTTAAATAGATAAATCAATCATTTGGGGTATTATTTAAATGCCAGAGTAAGCTATTAATAGTATAGAATTAATGGAACAGAAATGACAATGATGGAGAAGAAAAAAAATTTTGTTACAGAAAATTCACTCAAAAAACACTTGTAGAAACAGTTACATTTTGGAATAATGCCTCTGCCGATTTCGTTCAATTAATTTAATAACCAAAAGATACTTTAATAAAATTAATTTATATTTCACAAAAAATCATATTTAAAAAAAAAAACCTCCAAAGTTTTCATTGTTTTAAATTAAACAACATACTTTTCCCATGAATTACACATTTATTTCAATTTCACTTTTGTTTTTGTTTTTCAAAAATGAAAATGAAAAATCTTTCGAGCAAAAGACAGGGGCTTTGATTTTATGTAGAACCAACATTTCAAAAAAGAATGTTCGTTAATAATCTTTTTGTTTTTTATCTATAGAAGGAGTTTTTTGGCTTAAAAAAAATACTCAGATTAAGGATTCAGTCAGAGCTACCCCTCCTCCTCCTTCCCCAAAATTATTTTTATGAAATCACCTAAATGAAGTTAAGATTCACATAATATTCCTATCACTGAAATTGCTATTTTACTCACGTCGTGAGATGGAGTGGTGGCTTCATACCTCTCTCAATGGTATTAGTGCATAAATGACCATAATAGATTTGCTAGGATTTGAACTCAGCATAACCAATTTCATAGACCAGGACTGTATTCAATCGGCTAATCATGCACCATCCACGCCTAGGTAGAATCAAATTTAGAAGTAATGGTGTTGTATATCGTTTGATAAGGGGTTTTATTTGGAAACAAAGAGTCAGTCTATTCCTTGTTCGTAATTCCTTTAAATTTTCTTCTTCCCATCGGCTGGATTAGAAATATTTTGTCTTCACAGCATCATGGAGAGTTTTCTCCTTGATTACCCACCCAAACTAGATAAACTTCCAACTTTAAGTTTTTATGCTAATTTTAAACTATGTGCCCTTAAGTTTGAATCACTCACAAGAGCTGATGTGCAAACAAAAAAGAAACAAACACATTTCTACTACAGTTCTAACAATTAGCAAAAAAATATTCAACATTAGGGTTGATATGACTTTAAATAGAGAAACCATTTGAGGACATTTGTTTGTGTTTGTTGGCAAAGGAGAAACAATGGCAAAGACCAGAAAAGATTTTTAAAGTAACTTTTGGAAATGAAAATTTTGTTTTTGTATTTAGTTGTTTTATTTTCAACAGAATTAATTTACAACAACCATGAAAATGTTCAAATACTATAGACCCGAGTCCACAATTAAAAAAGAAATTGTTTCTAAATAAACTAAGTTTAAATTAAATCATGAGTGGAAATAAAATCTGTACAACAGAGTTAGGATTCAAATTTTTTTTAATTTGACTCAACTTTTTCAAAATTTGCTGATGACTCTTTTTTCTTTTCTTTTCTTTTTTAAACTTGACCCCTGTAAAAATTCCTGACTCTCCACTTTTAATGTTAATTCATTTGCCAAATTCACAAATTCTTTCTGGACACAAACTCAATTTGAACCGACTGACACCTACTTGTCTCTAAAATAATGCAAAATATAATACTCCATTATAAAGTAGAATGGTCTGCTCGCCAAGCTAGCTAATCGTTCTTTTCACACAAGGAACACAAAAAGTTCATCTTTGCTTTGGCACACGTCCAAAAGCATAGATCCATTGGGGATGATCAGCTAGACTATTTTGTGAACCAATACAAGGCATACAAAAGAGCTTAAAATCACCAGAATTTGTCTGCGAGCTTCATTCACTATCTGTCAAACTCGAGAAGGCACATATCTTAAATATACATATCTTAAATATACATACAGTAACATTTGTTTAATAAATGTTCTATAAAAAAAATTACTAAAATACGCAGAAGATAAGATTAAGTGAAAATCATTTCTAAATAGTAATTTGGTACTTGTGCAGTTTACGGACCGTGCTGAAATAATGTAGAAACCCATTCTTAACATGGGCAGTGTGTGGGGGGATTTGTTAATTATTCTGTACTTTCACCTAACAATTTAATAAACAAAAGATACCATTAAAAATGAATTTAACTTGAAAATCCTATCTAAAAGATTACACAGTTCGTAAACTGCAGAAATACCAGTAATTTTAACATACCAATTGCAATGATAAGATAGCAACTATCTTTTCATGAGTTGTTAATGTTTAGGTAGTTAGACGAAGATAAAATTATACCTAATAATCGATGGATTTAAAAGTCTATGTATGAAGAAATCAGACAACAAATATGGCTAAACATTCCAATAAAGATAACAATTCATATCTTATTATAATGAAGATTGTGTGTCTGTAGGCGAAACTCTGTCACTACCCATATCACAGTTTTTTTACCCTTATTTAAGATGATTTTATTTTAAAATTATAAATGTCAAGAAATAATGTTTTATATTATTTACATTGTTGACCAATCTACTTTAATGCCAATGGATGGAGGATTCACTATGACCCTATAGAAGTTGGTTGCAGGGGGGTTGCGTGTTAGTCGCTATGCAGAGCACTGACAAAAATAGGTATAGTGGGAGCAGCGAGGGTCTGTGCTTTAAAGGACATAACATTAATTAAAGGGCCGAAGGACAAACAGACTTGTAACTTTAAAAGTTTTTTTTTTATCTATCGTGCTGACATGTTTATTTATTGATTTTTTTTTTTATCTAATACAGTGATTTGTAATGTTATTTGGATACTTGTTCTTGTTTGATAATCATAGATTTATATGCAAATCCATAACAGTTTTTTCTTTTGTTTAATCAGCATTTTGAACTGTTGGATTTTCGTTCATTTTGTCTGATTCGTGATATATTTATGCGCGAGTTTGACACAGGTTTTTTGGTCTTTTTTTTGTCATGCCTAACTAGTTAAACATCTTGGATGAATTTCATTAGATATTGGGGTTGGAGGGACTAATAATTAATGTTAACTAATAATTAACATTAAGATTGTTCCTAATACCAGAATAGTTAGTAAATAACTTATTGGTTTATAAGTTTTTGATATTAGTATTAATGCGAGTAGGATTACATATTCTAATAGGTATGTTTTATTTTCTAGTTCCAGTAAATAATTTGTGTACGAAGAGTCAATTGTGCATCGGACTTGTGAGGTTTATTTTTCTCGTAAATAGAATAAAGTAAATTACATCAGTTGTTCGATTGTTTAATAATTTAGGTTAATTGGTTCAGAAAAGAAAAAAGAAAAGTAAAAACTAACTTACCCAAAATACGAATCCATGTCGAAACAGGGAAGAGTGAAGGAAGGCATTATATTGGAGCAGGAGGAGTAGGAACTGTTCTCATTAGCTGATGCCTGCTGACATATCTATATAAGAATGGTTGAAGATTGGCACTTTAAAAAAAGGGAGAGAAAAAAATTGCAATGTCGACGTGCATAGCTAAATGCTTTCAAGAAGGCGACCTGACACGTCTAAGGACGGGATCTTGGTGGCTGAGCAAACCGTGTTCTGAGAACCATTAGCCCTTACTTGGGCTAGATGGACGATCGGAGCGGCCTGATCCGACTAATCAGTTGATCACAACATGCTTTAGTAAAAAAAAAAAAAAAAAAAATAATCTACATTCAACTATTAAACCTGATTTTTCTTCAATCAGACATCCATTTCTGTAATTTTTTAACATTAAAAGGCAGTGGCTGAGAGTCAATTATGCCAAGGAAACGAAAAGCTTCACATTTGCTTCATGTTACTAAATATTAGTTTTGTGGTACTAAGTCTGAAACTAGCAGTGACTTAAAATCAGTGCGGGTATACTGGTTGTGTATCTATCTTCTGTCTCAATCAAGGCGATTGGAATCTTCTCTTGGTATGTTCCCAACAGAAGTTGGGCGTGGCGGAGAACAGTACCTGGAAATCTATTCTTTTTATGGAAAAACAAATTTGAAAAAACAAAAAACAAAAGGGCAGGTGAGGTTCTCTATAGCTTTGCTTAGCAATCGCCTAGAGATGTTGTCTCAATAAAAATACTGGTCCTATCACCTCATTGGCCAATAAAAATTTTGCCCCAATGAAATGGCTTCCAAAGAAAATTGGTTGAACTTCAGGCAGTTTAAATGTTGAAAGCTTGGAAGGAAGTTTAAGAGTGATTAGTGAGTTTCTTGAGAGAAGACTTATTGACCTATGTTACAAGACAAAACACGATGAAGAGGTAAATCTGTCAGAATGATTGTTGGAAATAATACAAGATTTAAGATATTTTAGTTGAAGAGAAATAGGTAGATAAAGTGATTGATGTTGATCATGTAAGTGGCTGGTTGGTGATAAAATTTTCACAGCTATATCTATTTATGCACCACAATGTGGCTTGAGTGAAGATGCAAAAGATGATTTTTATGACAAACTTGTTACAGTAATTAGTAAGGTTGGTGAGAAGGAAGTATATGTTGTGGCAAGAGATTTGAATGGTCATGTTGGTAAAGCCCCTGGTGGTTTTAAGGGTGTTCATGGGGGGAAATAGGTGATAGGAATACAGAAGGAAAAAGAAACTTAGAATTTGGTCTCATCATGGACAAGTTGGTTGCAAATACTGTTTTTAAGAAAGGGGAAAGCCATCTCGTTATGCATGAATCTGGAACAGCAAAGACTCGAGTAGATTATCTTTTTGGTAAGGAAAAAGGACAGAAAGTTCTTGAGTGATGTAAAAGCGATATCTGGTGAAGAAACTGTGACAGCATAAACCAGTTATTTGTGACTACGGTGTGGAGGTTGAATGAAGAACATGTCAAATGTAAGTTTAGAAACCAAGCGATTGAACATTCAGTTACCAGATCCACTTCAGGAAGTGTGGAAGAACATTGGAAGAAGTTGAAGAATACACTGGTGGAGATAACAGACTAAACTTGTGAAATGGTGCTGGAATGAGAAGGTTGAGAAGTGTATCAAAGAAAAATGGAAATGATGGAATGAGTGGAGAAAAAGTTTAGTGAATGAAGATATTAATTTGGTGGAAAAGAGGATAGAAATAAACACAATCTAAACTTTTTTTAAATATCTGGAATCGGAGTAGAGTGTTTGAGTTACTGGCCCTGTGTCTCAAACAACACTTTATTTTCATTCAGTTTAATTTTTATAAGATTTATTCCTTCTATTTCCCTTTCTAAAATATATAACATTTTGACAATATAAGATATCAACACTTCAATTATTACCTTTTTAGCCTTTAGGAAATATGACAGATTCATTAATGACATTAAATTACAAAATGTTTACATTCTGTTATTTTATCATGGGAAGAAAAGTATACTATATGATAGGAGGGGGGGGGGTAATTTCTAATTTTTATTTATTTTTCAAAGATTTAAAAATTTCTTTTTACATATGAGAATCTACTGAAGGGGATTGAGTATAAAGAATAACAGTTTATTTTTTTATTTTTTTTATGACAAATCAATCCGTACTACTTTCATATATCAATTGAAAGTCTTGATTAATTGCTAACTTTAGGGGAATCCTAAAAACATCCACTCTATCATTTCAAAACAACTTATTATTTCATTATATTTAATCGTGTTTTTTTTTTGTTTTGTTTTTAGAAAAAATATGTAATATACTTTAATAAAAGAAAAATTTTAATCTGTGGGAGGCCATTTTGAATTTTCAACATGATGGGTTTGTCTTGTTTACAATTGTACTGATAGAAAATACAAAATGTCCGTCCATTTCTTGTTCTTGTTTAAATGCTTACTGATCCATTATGGTAAATTTTTTTCAATAAATGTTGAATATAATTGTTTTATGCAATAAGTTGTTTTGAAATAGTACTATGCGGATTTTTTCGGATTGTTCCACTGAAGTTAATATTAACCGATTTATCTTGCCTATATGTATACTTTAATATGTTTCGTTATTGAACAAGTGATATAGAATCTATCTTAAGATAAAATTAAACAAAGTCAACTGGGAAAAGAAAGATGGTGGTATAAATAAATCAAAAGGGAGATAACTCCAAGTTTGTTTTTTTGTTTTTTTTTAGAAAATAGTAAAATAATGTTTTTTTTTTACTAAAGTAAATCTAAATTATCTATGGATTATACAACTTACTAATCCTGTCGCTTATTAGAAAAAGATGAAATTTGGAGTTATCTCCCTTTTTTATTAATCTATATCAGCCATATTTATTTTTCCAGTCGACTTGTTTTGTTTGGTTTTATGTAGACGATTTAAACTTGCTATAACTTACTGCTTTTAATGTCTAGTGATTTTTTTTTTTGAGTAAAACATGATTTTAAGTAAACAATAAGTTATAATGATATCATCCTTTCAGTTATTAACTCTTCCTATAATCATGATTACGCCAGAGGAAAAGAGAGTTGAATTTTAGAAAAAGTTCATTGCTATTGGGAAATTGTTCATATAGTTCACTCATTTTGAAATGAAGATAATAAAAATACAAGTTTCATTAAATAAAAAAGGCAAAATTTGAATATATAGATATATATATATATATATATATATATATATATATACTTAAACATTGGAAAAAGCTTGCAGACAAGTTCTGGTGATTTTAACAATTTTTTATAACAATAATGAACTTTTTCTAAAATTCAACTCGTTTTTTCCTCTGACATAATCATGATTATAAATTGATCTTTTTCTTTTCATTCAAAATTCGTCATTAATTATATTTTCTATTTATATCTTAAAAATCTTCTATTATTTTGCTCAGAATTTCTAATTAATTTTATTTTTAACTTGTCTTAGTTTTAGTTTCATTCAGTCCGTTCTTAATTTAAATTAATTATAATTTTTCCTTATGGTCTCATTAGTTGACTTCAAAACATTGCAGGACAGCATTGCAATATCTTTACTAATATTAGGCTTTATAGTTTAAACTTTATATGCTTTTTATCTAGATATGATAAATACTTAGCTATATGCGTTATAGTTTAAACTTTAAAGAACAAAAATACATACCAGTTATTATGCTACTTGAAATTCTTAATCCAACCTCAAATTCAAGACGTCTTTTGATTCCATTATACTTTTAGGTATTCTGATGTTTGGAGTAAGAATTGAAATATTTATTATTCATACAATATATGAGAAAATATAATAAAATAAATTTCACATTTATGATGAATTCCTCTGATCTTTCCTAGTTTTAATTGATCTTCTTGATCTCCTCTTAAAATCTTTTGCAGAAGAGAGCAGTGTGCAGGCAGCTGATTCCAACAGCCCCAAGCAAGCATTTGTCCCCTGTAAAGTTTGCGGAGATAGAGCTTCAGGATATCATTATGGAGTTACCTCCTGTGAGGGTTGCAAGGTAATCATTTATTTTACTTTTAAACTTTGATAAGAATTTTGAAACTTGCATTCATTTCTCGATTAGAACTAAAAATACACACATAATTTAATTTAATTTTCAATGGTTAGTTGAAAAGATATGATTCATGAAAAAAAGAAAATGCAATATATATATATATATTGTCTTGCCAGATTTTCAAAGTCAGATCCAAGTAACCATTTTGAATGACAAATCACTACTTGATTCAGACTAGTCTTCTTTTTGTTGTTTTTTTTTCCACTGTTATTGACCCAAATATAATTTAGTTCCCTTAAGTTTCATTCTGATAATAAATCGACCAGCTAGGAAGTTTGTTAGACAAAGCCCGTTCTTTGTTTATTACCTAAACAGAACCAGCCGCTTGTAAAATTGATAAAAAAAAATTCCTACATTTCTCTGTGTCCAACTTCAGATTTATTGGTAACAGTATTTTTTAGGTTATTGACTAAAAAAAAAAGTTCAGCTTACGCCATTGATAAAAACTTTACTATTACACCTTTAAGTTATTACATTATTTATAATTGTAAGTAATATAATTTCCGTTCAAATAAATACTTACATTATTTGTAAAGCAATAATTGTAAGTAATATAATTTTTGTTCAAATAAATACTTACATTATTTGTATAGCAATAATTGTAAATAATATAATTTCCGTTCAAATAAATACTTACATTATTTGTATAGCAATAATTGTAAGTAATATAATTTCTGTTCAAATAAATACTTACATTTTTTTACTCATTGACATAACCATTGATCATTATTTCAGCATAAAAAACTTGCAACAATACATGGCGGACACTTTTTATTAGTTTATTCCTATTTATTTACCGCTTCTGTTTCACAAATCTTACAAACTAAAAAAATTCTACATTTTCTAAGAAAGAAACATTACAATATTCAAAATAGCTTAAAAAAGAAAAGAAAAATTAACACCAACTTTAAACCATTGTAAACAACAGTTGGAAATAAATAACATTTACATAATGTTTATGTAAGATACTTGCTTTTTATTTTTATATTTAATATTTTTCTTGTAATAATAATAATCATCACTTCATCAGGCTTTTATTTCTTCTGGACATCTTTACAGAAAGGGGGAGTGAACTCTGGATTAGTTCCGACGAATTTGCTTTCATGAAACTGTGCTTCTTTTTGCAAACATATAGAGAGTTAGGTCATTTTTCATTTTTTACAGAACACTTATAGAAAATAAGTCTTATCATTTTAATTTTCTTCCAGGCAAAACAGTCGTTTACTTTGTTTTTTTTATAAAAAAAAGTCTGGACACACCCACACAAAAATTCACATGCACCAAGCTTTTTCATTTCAGGCCCTTGAAGGCAAATAGTGGATATGGAACAATGGGGAAGAGAGAACAAGTATAGGTAGCAAGAGTAAAAAGAGTGAGAGTCAGACTGACAATTAGAGGGGTAGAGAGAAGAGGGAGACGAGGTTAGTGGTGTAAAGAGTGGAAGTAGAAGGGGGAGAGCCTTTTCTTATACCTTTTTTATTTTGTTTTATCATCATCATCATCAGTTTAACATTTAGAAATTGACTTTCAAACTAATCTATCTCTGGCCAGTTCATTATTTATCCCTCTTTCTCTTAAGTCTATTCTGATCACCTTTCATGTTTTCCATGGCATCCTCATGCCAACTGACATTGCTACCTCAATTTTTTTACATCTACTAACCCAAGAACTCTCATCGATTCTTTCAATGTGACCAAACTAACAAAGTTTGACTCTCACTCTTTTTACTTGTGCTACCTATACGTGTTCTCTCTTCCCTTTTGTTCTGTCCAGATTTAATCTTCCTCTGAAATCTAAACCTGTCTTTAAGTAGCATTACCCACTGACCATAAAAACGTCTTCGATCAGCACATATTTCAAGGGGGTTCTACTAAAATAGTCATATGAATTGTGAAAAGAAGATATTTTGTACCCCAACCAAATTAATCAATTCTTTTTACCCTTTTTATAGATTAAAATTATGATTGTATGTTGTTTTATCTTAGCAACTTTTAATTACCCTATCCAAAAAGATATTGTTTCAGTGAAAGTCAACAATTTGTTTTAAACACTAGAAGGTGGTGACTGAGGAAATGAAAGGTTTGATCACTGCTTCATGTTACTAAATATTAGTTTTTGAAACTAATTTTGAAACTAGCAGCAACTAAACACTACTTGAGGCAAGTAGACTGGCTGTGTCCCCATCTCAACCAAGGTAATTGGTATATTCCTAACAGACGTTGGACTTTGTAATTGGTGGCAGAGCGCAGAACCAGTGAATAGTTCTACTTGTTTTAATGTATAAAACAAATTTTTAAGAAACCCCAAAAAGCAGGTGTGAAGCATTCTTTTTTTTCTTTTTCTTTTTTATTCACCCCAAACCAGGCAAATTGTCACTGGGACGTAAGAGGCTACTTTAAATTTGGGGCCATACCAACATGGGCATCCTAAGTGGGGAGTTGTACAGCAAGATGTTTGTTCACATTACATTTAAATTTCTGCATGTCCGTACAGTCAGAGAAACATGGAGCGTAGAGGGAATTCCAAAAGCTATCAATTTGAGGAAAGAAGCTATTAGAGTAGAAAGCCTTCAGGCATCTGGGGATCTCAACAGTAAAGGGGTGGGATTTAGCTGATTATCCGGTTGGCAGGGAGTATTTACATTGAGGGAGCACCAAAGCAGCAAGTTCATCAGAGCAGATTCTATTGAAGTACTTGTAAAACAAGCACAGGGATGCAACATTACACCAATGGGACAGGTACTGGAGCTTGGTCGACAGTGTGGGACCTATTAGATTAGAGACTCTTTTTTGGACCCTGTCTAACAGGGAGAGACTAGTGGTTGGTGCACCAGCCCAGATGTGACAACAATATTCCATGCATAGGCGAATGTTGACTTTATAGAGATATAGGATACTGGACGGTGTGAAAAGTTATCTAGCACGGTAGGGGGAGCCCACTGTCCTTGCAACAGACTTGGCCGTATCTTCTATGTATTTGTTCTAATTCATGTTATCTATGAATGTTAGCCCGAGGAGTTTGAATTATCAACTCTCCGGTAGGTTGCTATTAGCCATGAAAAATTGGTGGTTTGAAAGGTTTCTTATGATTGTTAAAGGAAAGGAGCTTTGTCTTCGTAGCATTAAATGTTACCTTCCATTTTTCTCCCCATTCAATTACAGACTGGAGGTCATTTTTTAAGGATTTGGCCATTGCTTTGGATATGTGTACGTTCGTTTTCCCCACATGTCGAGAATAGAGCATGGTCTCATCGGTAAAAATACTTATCTCTGGCACAATTGCATCAGGGAGGTCGTTTATGAAAATCAGGAATAAAAAAGGTCCCAAGATCAACCCCTGGGGTACACCCGCATTAATGTTATGTTGTTTGGGTGTGCTGCCATCGAGGACAACCTGGATCTTTCTTTTAGCTAGGAAGGATCTGATTATATTAAATATTTGTCCAGTAATACCATACAAATTAATTTTCATGAGAAGACCTTCATGCCAGACCCTGTCAAATGCCTTTGATACATCAGGCGCTACCGCCCTAGTTTCACCTGCCTTGTCCAATGTATGGTATATGCATTCAGAGATGACCGTTGGGATATCTGCAGTAGAATGGGCTTGCCTAAATCCATACGCACATAGAAAGAAGTTTATCATTAACGAGGTGATGGACTATCACTAGATTGATTAATGATTCAAATATTTTAGCAAAGAATGGAAGGCGACTGATGGGGGTGATAATTTTGAAAGTCCACAGAGGCAATTTTCCAGCTATCAAAGAAGCAAGATTCGGCAAGACATTTGTTGTAAAGTTTGGAGAGAACAGGGACCAGCTCAGCAGAACATTTCTTTATTACTGTAGCAGGGATAAGATCAGGTCCACATGCTTTAGAGGTGTCTAGGTTTTTTATGATATCAGATCAAGTGTGGCTTCAGTCTGCATTGGAAAATTTGGAAGGGAGTGATTTGTGGAGTTCAAGGTGGAGTTTAAGGCAATAGCTGGGAAAGAGGTTCAGCCTTATCAGTTGCCATGCAAACAACATCATGCTGGTTGGATGGCAGTGGAATTGTTGATTGCCCATTATTCACCGCACTATTAAACATTATCCAGAAATCGTGAGTTGCTAATTACTGCAACTTAATGCGTTTTCTAATCATCTTCGTATACCTACTTTTAGCTGCGACTATTACACTCTTACAATGGTTTCTTGATGCTCTAAATTTTTGTCTATTTGTAGTTGACTTATGGTGGTTAAATCGGCGGAAAACTTGTTGCCTCCGAGAAATAACAGCTACATAGGTCGAAGCGAACCATTGGGGAGAGTGGGGCTTGCTATAGAATTTCCATGTTGCGACATGTTGCTTCTATGTCTGCTTTGATCCATTTTGTTACCTCATTTGCGCACTGATCAGCTCCATCGAGAGTCTCTGATGTGATCTCTTATAGATCTCCAATCAACCCGTTCGTAGTATCTCGATATTGTAGGTAAATCTGCAGGATATAAACTATTTTAGATTAGAAATGAAAAGGGAACCGCTGGTGTTGGTATTTTCATTGCAGAGAAATGGGTAGATAAAGTGATTGAAATTAATTGTGTAAGTGAGCAAATAATTCTGATGAAATTGCTGTTTTCTGAGAAAATTTTCACAGCCATATCTATTTATGCACAACAATTTGGTTTGAGTAAAGATGTGAAATATGACAAGCTTATTGCAGTAACTAATGAGAAGTTGATGAGAAGTTGATGAGAAGTAGTACTTGCTCTGGCAGGAAATTTGAATGGTCATGTTTTTAAACATGACCATTCTGATGGTTCTGAGAGTGTGCATGGAGTAAATGAATATGGTGATAAAAATGCAAAAGGAGAAAGAATTTAAGTATTTGGTCTTGCCATAGACATGTTGGTTGCAAACACAGTTTTCAAGGAAAGGGAAAGTCAACTCATTACGTATGAAACTGGTACAGAAGAGACTAAAGTAGATTATCTGTTGGTTAGGAAATGGACAAAAATCTGTCAAGTGATGCTGAAGATATAGTGAAAGCAGAAACCGGTTATTTGTGATTTTACGCTGAAAGAAGCACATGAGGTAAAGAGAAAGTTTATGTGGAGGTTGAATGAAAGACATTTGAAATGCGAGGTCAGATATCTGAAGTGATGGAACATTCGGTTATCAGATCCACTTCAGAAAGAACAGTGGGAAAAGTTGAAAGAATAAACTGGTAGAGGTAACAGACCAAACTTGTGGGTGGACAAAAGGACCGCCAAGACATAGGATGACATAGTGGTGGAATGAGAAGGTTGAGAAGTGTATTTAAAGAAAAATGGAAATGGTGGAATGAGTGGAGAAAAGGTTTAGTGAATTAGGTATCTGGTGGCAAAGACAACGACAGCAAAAGGAGCTATATATAAAGCCAAGATGGAGACTGAACAAGCTAGGTTTCCAGATATACTACAACGGGATGACCAGAAGATTGAAGTATTCAGGATAGCTTAATGTCAAAAACAAATATAGATATTGTTGGAGAGAAGTGCATTCGAAATGACAATGGAGTGTTAGCAACAAATGAACATGACAAGAGGAATGCTTAGAAATGCTATTATGAGAGATTGTTAAATACTGCATTTTCATGGGACTGAGACAATCTGAAAGGTGCGGAAGGAGTTTCTGGTCCAGCTATTAGAATTGGGAAAGAAATACTATGAATAGCTATAAGATGAAGAAAGGTAAGGCTGAAGGCCCCTCACGTGTTGTTGCAGAAATGTTGAAGGCTGCGAGTAAAACAGGCATTGAGATGATCACAGACTTGACAAATCAGATCATAAAAGAAGAGGGTGTTCCAAAAGACTGGAATCTTATTACTCTTGTGAACTGTTGCAAGAGCAAAGTAGGAGGCCGAGAAAGGGTTAGGGGTAGGGTTAGGTAATTACAGAGCTTAGAATTGATGAATTAAGTTGTGAAGGTGGTTGAGAGAATTATTGAACAGCAAATAAGAAGTCAGATAAGCATAGATGAAATGCATTTTGGTTTTATGCCTGGGTGAAGTACCATTGATGCTATATTTATCCTGAGACAAATGCAAGAGAAGAAGAAGAACCTGCATTTTTTGGTACAAGAATGGGCACCCCTGTTGTTGGAGCTGGAATTGCCCACATTGAAAGCTTTGTACCTGAGTTTGCCCTCATAGGAGGCAAGTAAATCAAGACAATGGTGTTGTCGCATTGAAATGTCACTATACCAGCCATTAAAAAGTGTATCGTCAATCAAATTTGATCCTGGTTGAGTTTGACAGGTGTTTATGGAATCGCAGGCTCGAAAGACTGCCGAAAGGTAAAAAAGTCAAACCTAATGACACCGATGACATCGAAGCTTGTGATCTGAAACACTACAGTGAATAATTGTTGTTTCTTTCTTTCTCTCTGTCTCTTTCTTTTTGATATGTATTCTTGTTTTCTCTCTATGCTGAAGGTTTTTACTCTCTCTCTCTCTCTCTCTCGTTTTTGTCACCACGAGGGAGAATTAGCAGTTGGGTGTTTTTCCTTGCACAAGCGGATCATGTCGAGGCCCAGCTCGCCGACTTGAGGGTTTTATGTTTTTCGGAAGCTGAAATGGATAAATAAATTATATATTTTTATAAAAGATGGTGTTCGCTTCTTTATTCAAAAGCATTTAATTTTCAGCTGAGGGTGCACCAGACCAGATAATTAATGCTCTGGGGAGAATTTTTAATGATGCCCGACACGCCGAACAAACCAAGCCGTACAACAGCGGAATCATCCATTCGGATTGCACAAGGCTATTACGTTTAAGGATCTTAGATAGTGTTATAAGCAATAGTATAGCCACTATTCGAGCAGAGAATGTGACTATTGTGTGTGACGTCCCGTGCGAGCCCTCAATTATGTGATGAACACGATTATTACCCGACACAACACACTTCACATTTGCCGGAATTTGGCTCGGGAGTACGTTCCCTGAATTCTGCAATGATGTCTACAGTAAAACACACGAGATGAGATAATTGGCAAAAGAAATACAAACACATATGGAAATAGTTAAAATGAACAATTTAATGCTAGAATGCAAACGGCATATAACTTGAGGAAAATGTTTTTCTCGAAGTTTGACATTGTCTATAATATTTAAAACATATTTATATTTGTCAACAGTTCAAAGTTCACTTATCTGTTTACATATCTTTCCTTTTAACAGAGCATATCTTTCTTCCTCAATCATGTTTTTTTTCTTCACTGTCTTTTTTCTCGTTAAATCATCGTTTTCTCCGATCTCTATTCCACGTCATAGCGGTCCAAAATTCAAAACCTCAACTCCAAAAAACTCTGCACTAAAAACAAACAAAGTCGTCTGCTACCCTTCCAATTTCATTTTTTCTTTCTTTCCCTTCTTTTTCCCCTCACAACATCACATGCTTGCCTTCTTCCCATCTTACTTCAGTTAAGGCCCGGCAACTGAAAATGAAGAAGGAAAGCAAATCAGCAGCCGATATAATAAGCTATGGCTACACCTCCTCACCAACTCTCCTCCCCTCTCTCTTTACCTGGTGGTGATAAGAAAGACAGAGAGAAAGAAGCGGACTGCGTGATACTCTAGTAATATTTCACTATCCTTTTCTCTCACTACTGTGTGCGCGCATTTCTGTTTATATTTTTCATCGATCTCTTTTGCTTTGCAATATTCGGGCCAATATGGGTCACCTCCTAGAAATACTGAATTAAATAATAGTTAGCTTAAATAAAACTTATAACCTAAACTTTTGTAAATTGTTGTTGTTTATATAATATATATATATATATATATATATATATATATATATATATATATATATATATATATATATATATATAAAATGATTCCCCTGCTGGAGAATTGAACCCTAGTCCCTTGTGTGACAGGCAGGGAAGATACTTACCACTATACTATAGTGATAATAATTCTAAATTTTTAAAGACGTTGATAATTGATCAATAACAACAATTCAAATTTAGATTTAACACTGTCCATTCAATCTGTGCGTATAGTGATGTAAATCCTATTTCAAACTGGAGCGTAACAGATGAAAGGAAATCGCATGTTTGTTAAATCACAAATGTATAAAAATTTGACTATGTAGTGTTTAAAATATTAAGAATTTTCGGAAAATGTCTAAGTGACAAATTTAACGACGGATAGAAACAAAGGCATCAGTATTAATTGTAGATGAAGACCTTCCGCTAAATCACTGTAAAAAAAAAATTCTTTTTAGGTGATTACCTATGAACACCCTGTAAAACTTTGGGGTAAGAATAAACAAAAGAATTATTTTAGAATCTAGAGTAAAGGATGATGTTTTGCATGTAGCCATGTTATTTTTTTTTGGAGGGAGAGGCTGTTACCACTCTGACTTAGAAATGTGTAATTGACTAATGTTTCTGTAGGAATAAGATCAACAAAGTTTAGTTGCCAACCTGGACTTAATGAAGGACATTTTTTGCTGGGATGTTACAAGTTAATTTTGCCGGCAAAAAATATTAGATATTGTGAAAAGAAGAGAAGAAAAAAAAAGCAATCACTTAAAAAAATGAATTAATGCGTTTTTTGTTTTTTCTGATTATTTGGATCAGTCAGACTACTATTCTCTTCTTGGCTGTTATTATCACAATGTTTCGGTCAATTTAATCTCTGACCTTTTTCAGGTGCATCTTTTCGAATTCGGGAACCTTCGAGTTGAACTTAATGATTGGCGGCTACATTGTTCAAAACGTGAATTCTGAACTGAGAAAAGGAGTATTATTCGCAAAAAAGTTAAATTAAACAAAAATATGTTTAAGACCCAAACAATACAAAATATCAAGGATCATAAAAAAGATTCTTTATCAGTTTGGAATTTCACTTTAAGAAAAATCTATTTAAAAGAATCTTTTCCTTACATGTAGGTGAGGAAGAAAGTTGTTTTTTGTTTGGGGGCCGGGGTATATGATTGACACCAAAGACCTTGTTGACAACCATTCCAATATTTGTGTTTTCCGTCAATCTGAAATAGACAACTACAGTGCCCGGAAGAAAGAAAGAGTACTGAAATGGAGCTCCCTGTATTTAGATTGAAAATGTAGTGTAGTTTATAGACAAGAGCAAAAATGAAATACAAACGGCAAAATCTAAATAGTAAATCTATTAAGAACAGTTCCTGGTGAAATGGGTGGTAATGGGAGTAGATGTTAGCGTGAGAGTTAAAATACCTCCGACTTTTTTTTATTAAAAAGTAAAAAAAAAAAAAATTTTAAATACTGGAAGCTATTTACATCAAAACGCAACAACCTAAAATTAACAACATCACATATGAAATCAGTGGTAACATTTTAAAATGCTTAACAATGCAATTTTGTTCTGTGATGCCATCCGGCGTTGCTAAATTTATATCATCAACGACTTGGAATAATGCGAAAAACGTTCTCTGCGCGTTTCTCTGTCGTCTTTTTAAACGTTTTCTTTCTTCAGCTTTTTGTTCCTTTGCTTTTGACACCTGATGATTCGACAAAAAATCGAAAACGTTCGTGAAACCTATGGAACATTTATTCATTTTTTTGATTTTAATACAAAAAAGACCATCAGAAAAATTGAAAAATAAAAAAAAGATATAATTAAACAGACGAATTTTGTTATTTTTAACAATGTTTGCATATATATAATATATATATATATATATATATAAATGATAATTATAGAAATAATAAGATAATGAAAAGAGGAAAAACTGAATATTGTTTTATATGTTCAACGTTTATTCATTTCAAGACTCAAGATGACTGATTTGAAGATACATAGTGCGTCTATGATGTGAAAGGAATGTTTTTTTTTTGTTTTTTTAACGAAATGCATTAGAAGTCAAAATATGTGGTGCGTTTATGAAGTGGAATTAATTTTTTTTTTCTTTTTTACACCACATACCCAACAAAACCTTTTTTTACATGACATCAATATTAAAGAAAAACAAAAAGCAAAACAACATTTAAATATATTACTATTACTAGTTTATACCCGTTCCTTGAGCGGTGTTGGTACAGTACTTGAGTATGTCAATTTTCATTTTTACCTAGCTTCTACCACTAGTACAAAGAAAATTATTGGAAGTTTTGTGGGGGGAAAAAATGCTACTTTGTATTTGCATGAGATGTATTTACATATGGTTTTATTAACAAAAAGCTAAATTAAATATGCTAATCCTTGTATTCTGGGTACTTTAGTTCAAGCATATACACTGTTATGGGGGGTCTATCTTCAAAAACTTAAAAGTTGAAAATCTAAAAAAACAAAAACAAACAAAATATTTGGTTCTTCTCATCTAATTTGTATTATGTCTTTTCAGCAGCAGACAACAACTCTTTGTAGCATAAAATTATAATCGTATTTACAGTAGTTCAAATAGTTTTGTTCCTGGGATATCTTATGGTTTAAAGGCTGTCTTTTTTTTTAATTAGTCCTCAAATACAGAAAATCTAACTTTCCCATTTACTACAATTATCATACACCAATTCTGTAATATCTGAAACACTTTTTCTGAACCCGCAATATTTTGGCTTTTATTGCATTGAGCATTCCTGTAAAGTTTTCCTGCGTACAACTTTGCCGTTTTTTTTTTGCGTAAATTTGGGGTCCCTTGTGCAATTATTAATTTGCACCTACAAGTGAAGAGAGTGAAATAAGATCAAGTAAGTCATTGTTTGCTCTGATAAATTTGCTACATGCGTTAAGAAATGTGGAAATTCATTGAATGCACGCACGCACACACTTTTTCAGAATTATATATGAGATATATATTATTATTGAAAAAGTTAAAAAAAACATTTTTTTGAATTTTTACTCCATTCTTAAGTCATACTAAAACATTCCATTATTCTTATAGTAAATTTCATTGTAAATTCTCCAAAATCCAGCTCTTGGATTGAATAATAGTTACCACCCAATAAAATTTTATTATAGAAAGGTTGTGCTTAACCATGTTACAGGGCTTTGTAAAAAGTTGTCTTTGCTGTCTATAGATGTCTGGAGCAAGACTCCACACTATTGTTGTAAAACTGCTTAATACAAAATTAATACCACCACTCGTCAAATTTTACTCTGAAAGTTGTGTTTGATCTTAGTTTAGGGCTTTGTATTCAATTGCATCCTCTGACAGAATCAAAGAAAGACACCACACATATAGTAGAGATAGGTTATCTTATTTTACTTTTGTCTCTCTAATAATGTTTTGTAGTTCATTATTGTTACATGTTAGAACATCAATATCTAATGATGCTTACTCAGTTCAAGAAAATAAGCAGAACACTTTGTCTTTTATAATAAAGATAATTCTGTGCAGTATAACTCTATTTCTGTATAACTTCACAATGTAGATTAAAGTTCTTATTGAATAACTACAATGAATTGATGAAGCTATTATTTTGTCTTTTTTTTGTTTAGCTAAGAATATAATGTGCATGATTTCTTCTGCTTAACAACCAAATGGTGTGATTATGAAATAAGAAGTGATTTCTTTTCATAAAGGATTCCACAATCTTTGTTCTTATCTGACTTGTCTTCTTTCCTTTAGGAGATGCTTACTTGGCACCATCACAATACACTTGTTTAAGTTTGATGATGCTAGGATTTCCTACAAATGCATCATGTTAAATGTATAAATCTTTTAAAGATCTAGCATATGTATCGACTATGGGGTAATTTGTAGGGTTATGTCTATCGCCACTGAAAGTAAGTAATTTTTCTCCATACCTTTTTATACTATATTTGATTTGGTGATCCAGGGGGATAGGAGGGAGAATAAAAGGTGTTAGCAAGCTTCTTTTTCCATTTATATATTTAGATATATGAATGAATGCAAAAGTTTGGCCCATTAAAAAGAAAAATAATGAAAAGAAAAACTTTACTGGCTGAACTTATTCTAATCAACAGGAATGACCAATCTACTAAAAACATTGCTCAATTGAAAAGTAATTTCAATCTCAGAACTAGAACTACATTTTGAATGTTATGTATTTTGTGTAGGCATATACATATTCTAGTAGGGCTATCTAGTGTTGTCCAGCAGGGGGTGGGGGCACCTCACTTTTAAGTGAGTTCAGCTAATAATATTTACACTAAATACTGGGCTCTTTTCTCTAGTCTGTTTTCCCAAAATTATAATGATGTATTTTAGAGGCTTATCTTATTTGTGTGTGTCTCTCCTACAGGCTCTAAATTATAGGATTTAAATCCTATATTACTACTACTACTACTACTACTACTACTATTAAAGCTTTTAGTTTTATTGTCTAGCCACTTTACTTTGTTTTCAAAGCTTTGACAAATCACAGTCAGTCAAAAGACTCACCATTGGTAGACTCCACTGTGCTGACTGCGAATGGAATTAACCAAACGCTTTGAAAGCTTGCCTCTATTGGAACTTGAAGTCTCATTTGAAGAACAAATGGCCTCTCTTTAAAACGACTGTTCGACAAGCCACACAAAAGAACTTGGTGGCAAAAAGACGTCCTGATAAAGAATGGATATCATCTCAAACCTCTGGCAGCTCAGATAATCTGAATATGCTGACCAAAATAAATACTGGTAAGCAGTTTTTTTGTCTTTTTTAAATGGAAATCACTCCAGACAAGGCATGAAGCCACTTCATGTAAGAGACTAAAATAAAAAATACTGCTTCAAGGTCAAAAACTAGCCAACTATAAGTGTTAGATGGATAGATTCCGACTTAAAAAACAGCAATTCTTCCCACTTTGTTAGAAACATTGCTCATGGAATGTGAGGACTGAAGGATAAAATAAGGGAAGCGAGAGTTACGAGGCTGCCGAAAGTTCACTTTCTACTCTCTTTGCAACGGAAATGGAACAAGCAGCACCTGTAGGGGACTCGAGAAAACTCTACCAACTTTTGAAGTCAACGACAAAAAGCAGCTGTTCCCTCAATGAAATATTCGTGGATGAGAATGGAACACCTATTTCCCAGTTGGCAGACCATACCAAACGGTGGAAGCAGCACTTAAAAAATCTGCTACGCCATGGACTACTATCCTAGCGCCTCTCCCACCATAACACTACTGAACCCATCTACGATGCCAAGACTTTGCTGGTTTGGTCACATTCTTCGATGGCCTGAGAAGAAATTCATCTGCAAGTTGGTAGCCCCAATCACACCCGCTAGCTGGAGGAAGTGCAAGGGTGGGCAACTGAAGACATTGATTGGAAAGGTGAAGACAAACATAGAGTTAGTGGCTGGCTGCCGTATTTTTGGTATTCGTTGCTGAAACCAGAAATCGCTAAAGTATGCCGAGGACTCAGCTGCCAATTGACAATGGTTGATCGCCTTGACACAGGACGCGGTGAACTCATTTGGAGCCAGCTCAACCCACTTCAAGAGAATGCAATTAATGCACCCTTTTTACTTGCATCAGTCAATTGACTTTTTCAGGTATTTTCTAAGAGTTTAGATGCACTTTATTTTTAATTGGGTTACTTCTTTTTTTTTTTTTTATCCTTAATTTTATAGTGTCTATCTGAATGTAAAGTTTGTTCTGTTTACAATTTGTGGATATTTCACTTTTATAGTTTAGTAATTTTTGTATATCTTCAATCTTTCAAATTTCTAGTTTCTGACTTATATATTTATATATAAGTAAATGAAAAAAAAAGATTATTTAATCTAATTTTTTTTTCATTTTCTTATAATTTTCCTGAAGTTTTAACCTTTGACCTTGCTCAAGTTTCTTATAGCTAAGCCATCACTATTTTCAAATGTGGACAAAATATTTAGGCCTACAAGATCTGAAGCCTATGCTGAATCTAAGTTCTTATTTTTTAACATCATTTGGCTCGATTTTATTTCTTTTTCTTTTCCTGTTTTTTCTCTCTTCATCTTGTCTCGTCTTAGTTTGCCTTACACGATATGTCAAACAATTCATGATGCGGGTAACGGGAGATAGAAGACTTGTTTCATCAAAGAATAACTTTCTGTCTCCTTCCCCCTCCACACACATACGCACTTGGGGGTCTTTCTCTTCCTAATAGCCATTTTTTTTTTATTCCTTGGACCAAACATATTTTTAACGTTTTAAACTTTTATTACAAACAAAAAAAAACTTTTTGACACACAAAATAAACTTTGAACATTCTTTTTCACAAAAGACTAATTTTAACGGAATTTAACGAATGTAAAAGCAAAAAGTCGATACTTTCAGTATGAAGAAAAAAGGTATTGTAAATTAAACACCTTTCGTTAAATCAAGCCCCTACCCCCCCCCCCCCCAAAAAAAAATATATATATATATATATATATATATATATATTCTACCTTTTTTTAGATGATTATGTGAGAACACCCTGAAAAATTTTGCGGCTCGAAGAAGAAAAATTATTCTAGATGATCTCATTTTTGGACCATTCTAGCATTTTAGGGTATTAACCAATTCTTTGTTATGGGAGATAAATTCTGTGAATTTTTCTTTGGGGGGGGGGGGGGGGTCTACTTTTTTAAGTGATTACGTGTGGTTTTACAAGGTTTTTTGTTGGGGGAGGATATTTGGACTTATGGTTAGTAATAGGGTTAAGGGAGTTTTGGGGAAGGGTTGTCACTCGAACTTAGGGTTAGTAGTAGGGGTAAGGAAAGTTTTTTTAGGGGCTTACTCTAGGGTTAGTGGTACGGTGAGTAATTTTTAATTTTTACTAACTTTTCAATATGACAAAAAAATTAAAACCACAGAATTTATTACCCATAGTAAAAAAAAACTTTTTAACTGCCTTAAAAAGCTTGAATGGCCCAGAAATGGGAGATCATCTTGCGTTAAATTTCCTCCACGCGGGGTGGGTACTCCTATTTGCTCTTCTGACCAGGTATCTCTTGAAGGACACTATGAAGACTATATGCTCCAGGTTTAGGTCCCACTTGGAGACTATGGTGGAGTCTCAAGGTAGCTTCTTCAAGTGAGCTGTATTCGGCAAAAGATCCTCCAAGAGAGGCACTTTGAATTTTGAGAATACATCAATTATTGACCAAGATATGTTTTTTTCTTTCCTTTACAAAAAGTGTTAAATTCAAACACCCTGTATTAATAAGCTATAAGTACATTCCTCTTTTGTACAAAGATCCTGTTGATAATAAAAATCCAACTCAAACAGGGAGATATTTACAGACACAATTTTTGATAACTTTATAAATCAAAAATATCGATGCATCATCAAGAAAAATGAGATATTTATATTGATAAATATCTCATTTTTCTTGAAATGTGTCTATACGTTTTTACCATCTGTCTGTCCGATCCCGACAAAACATGAGGTAACAGGTTTATACCTGGTCACCAGTTTGATCCTGGCAATCAGCTCGTCCTTAGCGTTGTAAGCGGTTGGTGTCAATCTCAACTATGCCCGACACATGGAGTTGCAATCAGGCGAGTTGGGGAGGGGACATATGTTGAGACTAGTGAAATCATGGAATTTCTCAGACAGCCACTTTTGGGTTTTTCCCAAGGTGTGACACAGAGCTGAGTCCAACTGCCGTACATATGGCCTTTCTGCAGTTACCCTCTCCACCTAACACTTGACAACAGTGGACAGCAACTCAATATAGCCATTTGAATTGGGTCTGGGTCCCTTTTCAAAGATATGAAGTGGCATGATGTGGGACTTTGTGAAGACTGTATGCTAGCCACCTGTTCTGCGCATTGTGTAACTGGTCCTTAGAACCAGAGCATTCTCGCATTGATTGGATATTTGAGCTTATTGAGGAGTTTCTTGGCTTTTCTAAGGCGGTTCTCTCGGGTCTTAGTGGTGAGGTATTGTGACTCTTGTATGAGTCTTGTAGCGAAGATCCTCATTCAGCATTTTCTTCATAGTCACCACTCCAACACTTATCTCTCTCGTCAAGGTCGGCATTGTATATGTTAAAATGGAAAATAATATATTAAAGCTTATATTTTAATGATGCTGTCAAGTGAAATTGAAAGAAGTAAAATTGGCATTTTGTAAAATGGTTTATTTAAAATTTCTCTGCCCTCACTCCCTTTATTTTTGTCAGTTTTCATAATATCTAAATGATAAAGAAAGGGTGAAATAAGGACAATAATGAAAAGAGCAGCAACTTAATTGGCCTGTGTGTCGTGTAACAAGGCATTAGCATTTAATGATTTTTTTAAATAAAAAAACTGAACAAAACTTATTGATTTTTTTTACTTCTGAATGAAGCTTTTTGACTGTGAACATCAGTTTAATGTTTTGTTTTTATCGTTTACCATTCTCAGATCCTTTTAAAATACGTTTTAAGAAGACATTTTTTTTTAAATTTAACAATGGATTTTTACCAGGTAAAGTATGTAGTCATTACTCATGGAATTGTATTGCTTGAAAAAGCCATAAGAAGTATGACCTTAAACTACATCCAATGGTGAGGCCCCAATTTATCAGCTTTCAGGAGTGTGATGTCAACCCTTTGTTACCTTTACTTCCAGGTCTACTCTGACCTGGGGGAGTGTCAAGGTTCCATCTTTGGGTTAAATAGAAACAATCATTTAGAGAAACTATTTATTAACAAATATATATGCCAATAAAACAACTTAATCTACAAACCATCCATGTGTAGTATTTATTCATGGTGTTTGGTTTGGTTGTTTTGTTTTACAGCATATCAACCCTTTTCGGGTTATTTAATGCCAAATACGGTCATTTTGGTAAAAGTTTTATGTTTCATGTTCTTTATATGTACAAGTATTTATTCATGGTGTTTGGTTTGACTATTTTGTAGGGGAAAAATGTTTTTTGTTTTTGGCTTTGTAGAACATGATTGAATTTTGCAAAGAAAAAGGGGAAACAATAACATTAATGTTTCGTGCATTTTTGGTCAGGAAGCCGGTATTTTCAGTCAGTCTGATCTGATAGCACCAGGAGGATTATTTTTTGTCCCATGGTTTATATTTTGATTGGAGGTGCTTTTTGTTTTGTTTGTTTCTTTTTTTCAGAATTTTCATCTTCTGTTTCCATCATGTCTAGTGCCTGAAATCGGTATTGTGTCAAGTTCACTCTGATTTTTGGTTTTGGTTTTTGAGGTGATTTCTCTTTTCCTTCAGGTTCAGGATTTTTATCTGGAGACTCTTTGCACGAAGATTTTTTTTTTGGAGATTTTTTTTTACTTGGAGATGTTTTATTTGGATCTTTTCAGATCACTATCTTTTTCCTAGTAGATTAAGTTGCATTTCACTTGTTTTTGACTGGTGCTGCATCTTGGGTGGGGGCAACCGGTTGAGTAAGGGACAGTCTCCCGGTCCATGCTGAAGCAAACTTTGTATTAATTTTTTTGTATTTACTGTCCTCCTCATTACACGCCACCTTCAGGTTCATGATTTTTATCTGGAGGCTCTTTGCATGAAGATTTTTTACTTGGAGACTTTTTATTTTGGATCTTTTTGGACCACTATCGGATCACAAGTGAAATGAATAATGCAACTGAATCTACTAATTCAGTTGCATTATTCATTTCACTTGTTTTTGACTGTGGTGGTGCATCTTGGGTGCCTTCAGTTCCTCGTATTCTTTTCTAATTGTATTTTGGAATGCTAGCCAGTCTCCCGGCCCAAGCTGAAGCAACCTCTGTATTCATTTTTTTGTATTTACTGTCCTCCTCATTACACGCCACCGGGGACACAGCCTGAGAATATGTATTTTCACTACTAGTGGTTTCAACCATTCTTCTTTTCTCATTGGAAGGAAATGTTTCTTGAGTATTTTACTGTCAGTATCTCCTTTTCCCTCTTCTATATCCCACAAATTTTGGCATAAACTGGGTGGTCACCACCACAGTTTGTGCATGTATGGTTCCCTTTACACTCATCCATAGAGTTGTCAGGGTCTTTTCCCCCACATTTTCCACATGCGTTTCTTCCATTACATTTGCTTTCGTGATGTCCATATTTCTGGCATTTGTAACACCGAAGAGGATTAGGGATATATTGTTCAACCTTTTCGATTGTATATCATATCTTCATTTTTGGTGGAATTGTTGGCATATCAAATATAATCACGTATGTGTTTGTTTGGATTATCTTGTTTTCTCTTTTTATAGAAATTCGCTTCACCTCAATTACTCCTTGGAATTTTAATTCTTTTTTTATTTCTTCTATAGTACACAACAGGCACGTAGCCAGACTTCTAACTGGGGGGAGGGGGGGGGGGCTAATATTGATATCATCCACATACGGCAGTATGTGGATGATATCAATATTAGCCACATTTCGGTCACTCGCGGCACCTTCAAAGCGTTGTCACTAATTCAGTTTTTAATTAAATTTGATTCGTTTTTGTATTTTTTGCACTTTCTAGGATCTTATAAAAGCTACATTTTGATATAAAAATATTGAAATTTGGTCCAGTAGAAAAAAGGTTACATTAAAATAGGTAAGGACCAAAAAATGTCATTAACGCTTCAGATCATGTTCAAATCAATTTGTCTTTATATTTTAAATAACTATTTTCTTTGGGCTTAAATGATAGAAATATGCACGAGGAATTCAATATTGAAAACTGCATCCAAAAATATCAACAAGAAAAAAAGATAGAAAAATTTTTGTACCAAATTCTGGAGTGATAATTTGATTAATATATAAAATCAATAAAAAAAAACTGGGCACTTACAACCCGTTTTTCCCAACTTTTTGACTGACCAAATTTTTTTCTTTTTTCGTCTGTTTTGGAATTATTTTTTAAATATTTTAGATTTTAGGGGTGGGGGGATCAGTTTCCAATATAAATTTAACGTAAACTGATCCCCCTCTTTTTGATCATTTCAAATTTTTTAAATTCTGTTTCTGTGTACAATTATTACCTATGATGTTACTAGAGAATTACGGGTTTTGGGGAATTTTTCTTCATATATTTTAGATTTTAGGAGTTTCCTTTATCAGTTTCCTTTATAGATTTAACGTAAACTGAACTCCCACTTTTTGACCATCACCATCTTTTCTTACGGAAAACAAACAATTATTTTCATTTTTATTTAAGAAAATAAAAGCGCTGGTGATTAAAAGATACTTGTGAAATATGGTAATTCAAAATTAAAATGTCAGCAAAACATGTAACCAAATTTTTAAAAATATATCGTTTTTATTTTTTACAAGGTCCACATATACAACAAAAAAAACTGTTGGCGATAAGTTACTATAGCCAACAGAACAAAAATGGGTATAAAAAACAAAACAAATAGGCAACAAATAAATGTTACCAAAGGCAAGATAAAACTGATCCCCCCTCCTAAAATCTACGAAGAAAATTTCCCCCAAACCCAGAATTCTCTAGTGACATGATAGGTAACAGAACACAGAAAAGGAATTCTAAAAGTTTGAGATGGTTAAAAAGAGGGGGATCAGTCTAGGCTAAATTTATATAGGAAACTGATCCCCCCTCTTAAAATCTACTTTATTTGAAAACACTTTCCAAAAAAAACTTGGAATTCTCTAACAAACTGATAGGTAATAGTACACAGAAAAAGAATTTTAAAAATTTGAAATGGTCAAAAACAGGGGGATCAGTTTACGTTAAATTTATATTGTAAACTGATCCCCCCTCCTAAAATCTATTGTTTTTTAATTTCCAAAAACCTGGAATTCTCTAGTGACCAATAGGCAATTGTATACCGAAAAAAAAAAAAAATGGTCGGTAAAAAGTTGGGAAAAACGGGTTATGGACAAATACAAAAAAGGGCCCGAGATTATCCATCATAATGCATTTCGGTTTCTTTGTAAAAAAGTAAACCATTTTAATATTTTGTTAATGATTGAATTACTTTTATATTTATTCCATACTTACCTAATTTACCTACCTTGCCCAAATTACCTAATTTTCTGGGCACAAAAACACACACACCCTACCTACTACTAACCCATATTCCGGGTGGTAATACGAAAAATGAATAAAAAATAAATTTAATAAAAGTCGGAAAAGGTGTGTGCGACGTGGGTGTAACGAAGCTGTTGGTAGTCAATTTATTGACCATTAAAGTTGCTTTTTTGTTGTGTTATTTATTTTAAATAAATCATTTTACAACTTATCTTTCGCGGCAAGAAAAAAAAAATTATTTTAGAATGCAGATTAGAGGGTCAGTTTTGCATATAACTGTAACATAGAATGATCCCCCGTTTCCGGGCCATTCTAACTTTTTAGGGCATATAACCAATTTCTTTTTGCAATTGGAAATAAATTCTATGCGTTGTTCTTTGTTGAGTGAGGAGGTTCTACTTTTTAAAGCATGTGGTTTTACGACTTTGCTAACTTAGGGTTAATGGGTAAATTTAGTTAACATTGGCTCTCCAGTGTAATTTGAATTTTATGGGGATACAAAGTAAATATTCCAGAGTTCACTTAATCCTATCCTTCTTATCAAACCTTTGAAATGTTCAAATTTCTTTTCGCACCTATTTGTTAAATGTTTATATGACACCGCTCAGATAGTTAAGTTTCAGGACATGCTTTTTGGGTGTTAAACGAAATCTCCAGATTTTAAGGAAAAAAAACGTTAAATTTGCAACACTGACTCTCAGTGCAAGTCATTGCCCCTCCTCCTTTGGTCGGACTACTAACATCACCACCATCCCCAACCCTGAGGCAACAGGGCAGGCTAAGTGTCACACAAATGATAACAATTGTGATGATGCTGAAAATAAGAGACAGAGAGAAACAAGTCGACACATGGCACTGATGGCAGCAGGGGTAGTGAAGCGCCTAGCTGACTCTTGGAAGGGAATTTTGACCCCCATGTCAACCCACACTGCTTGATGGCAATGAAAATAAAATTTCCACAATAACACAATCGGTTTATTTTTTAATTTTTAATTTTTTTTGCCCAGCCTCCATATAAGCTCTATTTTATATTTTCTTCATCTAAAATATTTTTTTGGATCACAAATTTCGGAGGGGGGGGGGTCTCAGGTGGAAGTGCTTCGCTCCTTATTACTACTTTTGAAATGTTTAAGTATTAATGCGAGTATGATGTTATTTTTTTATTGCGAAAAATTTTCATTTTCAGCAGAAAATCTGCATGTCTTCGACCAGTATATTTCCATTGGCCAAATTTTTAACAACCTTAGGCGTCATGTTACCCGAAATTATTTTTTCAATTACGAAGGGAGATAATATCGCAAAATTTGGTTCTTCTACTGCTTCCAGTACAATAATTCTTGGGAATCTACTTTGGTCGTTTTCTTCTTCTCGTTTGGAGCATTCTTTTTGTGGTTCTGTTAAGAGTCATAAATTGTTTTTTGTTTTTTTTAATTCATCATTCTTGCTCCCTACCCACCACGGAGTCCACTTCGACTCAAAGTCTATGGGAATTGCCAAGGGGGTAACCCAATCGCCTTGACAAGACAAGGCTACAGGAATGGTATACTCAACCCGATCGTGATCACAAGCACCCGTGTTCCATCGATTTCTCTACCCACTTATAGCGAAGTGTCCCGGGCACACAGCCATGTTGCGGGCATTTATCTTTCAAGTTGATTGACCCTTGCCACCGCCTTCTAGAACTTATTTATAAACTGGAGTGGGTATTGATAACTACGAAGTTAATCAATTTCAATATAGTTAACTGATAGAATAAGTGCTAGGGCAAGACGTAACTGGCCGATTGATCAGATCGGGCCTCTCTGACCTTACATCTTGCCAAAGTAGAGTGTTGCAAATCACGTGACCATTTATGCAACCAGGCCACGGTTCGCTCAGCCACCAGGATCCCGTCCTAAGACATCACAGGTTGCCACCCACGGCCAACAGGTAACCCTGTTTTCGGGGGGTTTTATCCCTCTACTTGGGGTTGCAGTTGGCGAATTCGCAGCCCTGCCGACAGCGTAAGTTGGCATAAGGGAATTAACTCTCTGAAAAAAAATATTTCCCTTTGGTTAGTGACTGGAAAACAGACTCACCCCCCCCCCCTCCCTTGACGAAATCTTGCCAGTTTAGGATCAAAGAATGAATATTTTTATAAATTTTAGATGTTATTCATTCAGGGCAACGCTGATCAAGAATATACCAACTTTGTGGGTCTTTGTTTTGTAGTTTGGGACTTTTAGCTTGACACACACACACACACACACAACTGCAATAGAAAAATCAGACTGTTATAATCATGAATGGACCAAATAACCTATAATTATTTATCAATTCTCCTAAGCACCAGCCCAGTTTAATAATATTAAACTAAAACTGACACTAGTAGTATTGGCATCTAATATATAAAGTTATTTTGTCAGATTTTCAAAATCAGACACAAATCGCATTTAAGCGGGCAAATCAAGCTTTGCTTCTGACTAGCAAATTTTCATTTGTTATTGGCAATATAATAATGTTCTTCGCTACAATTTAGTTAAAAAATTACTTAGTTTGGCCCAGATGATTACTAGTATGAAACACCTAAAAATAAAAATCAGCAAGCGAATAACTCATTTTAAATTGAAGAATATAATAGTTGTCTACATTAAGTTTAAAAATGTGTAAACAAATAAAAAATTAAAAACTAAATGACTTCACTGCATCCTGAGCAATGCCGGGTAGTTACAGCTAGTATAATATAAAATATAGATTTAAGTGACACCAAGACAGGCACCTGTAAATGCATTGTTTTAAAAAAAAAACAGGAGGAAAAACCATGATAAGAAACCAGTAGAAGAAGGAACAAAGAGAAAAACAGTGTGAAAAGAAACACGTGTAAAAGATTATATATGTAATGTTCAGAAGAACTGGAGAAATACACCAGCTTATAGATTATTACTATTACGGCCTTCCATAACTAAAAAGAAAAGTTCTGATTTTCAAAAATGCTTATAGGGTTTTCTCTAATTTTGCGTTTTTTTTTTATCTTAAAGCCTTCTTTTTTTCCTTCTTGTTTTCTTCTCTTTCTCCTTTTATCTCGTTTTCTTTTCTATCTGTTCTTTTTCTATATTAATTTTCTTTTTTTCCTAAACCAGCAACAAACAGTGTAAACAATCAGCAATTAATAGAATCTCTAATAAATTAGGATCTGACGTTTTGAAATCCTTCTGATCTTTTTGTCATCTGAAATATTGGATGACCTTGTTGCCAGGTGAGCAATTTCAAATGTCGGATGTTTTAGAAATCAAGTATATGATCCGTGTGAATTTAGGAATGAATAGTCAATTTTCAAATGAGTAACACATCAAGAGAGCACATCCCGGATCATACTAGGTGTGAGTGTTTCCTGTTCATAAAATAAGAACTAAAGACATGCCGGAATAAATGCTAGAAGACAGATGTAAGAACATGACTTGAGTGTTATTCACAAAACCAATCTATACCGACTTGTGATGCTTATTCCCACTACATACTCTATAGAAAACAAAACTTGAAAACGTCTAGCAACAAAGTTGTTAATCATCTATAAAAGAAGTTTATTTTGTATGAATGCAAATACAGCAAATAATGAAAGATTTGTATTTTTATAAAGCTGTGTTGTGTTTGTTTCTTTCTCTCTGATAATTTCTGAGATAATCATCCCCAACATGTGAAACTGTAAAAACCTTAACCAAGTTCCAAATTTTGATTGATTTTTCCTTTTATTCTTAAAAATGATACAAGCTCTAATCCTCTGACATGAATTTCTAGGCAGTTTTTACTTTTGCTCAAGAAGCTAATTAATAATGAAACTGAAAGCAATAAATAATCTTTGAAATTGTAAATCTAAATAACAGAAAGTGATTCATCATCATCATCATCATCATCATCATCATCATCATCATCATCATCATCGCCATATTTTCAATGCATTAACATTACTTATTTTTTATTTTTAATCAAAATCACCTTTTTGAAATCAGAGTGAATTGCACCATAAATGAAAGTACACTTTTTTTTATTGTATATTCTTGTCATATATATGGATATTTCATATATGAAATATGTTAAAATATAAAACCATATTTAAAAATAAAAATAAAATAACATTAATTGTTTAACAAGTATAAAAAAGATAGTTTTATAAAGCACAAAAATTCATTTGATGAGATTTTAATTACATCGAAACAATTGTAATGGACAAATGTATCCAATTAAAAATAGTGTGTGTGATATTAATAATGAAAATTAAATTCAACATTGAAAGAATTCTTGACTGATGGACATTCAGTCATAACAGATTGTATAAATCTAAAAGAAGTTCTTTCTTAAATAAATACAAATAGTATAAGCAATCAATTTTGAATGTTGCCATTAAAGATTTGTGCAATTGATTTAAAAGACATATTTAATTTTTTCTCAAAGGTTATTCATTTTATGTTTGACTTAGTAAACTAGCAGGAAGACCCGGCGTTACTTGGGATTGAATGACAAACTAACAATATATTACATTTTGTATTTCTTATTATTGTCACGACGGGCTCTCCGTTGGGAAACGACGGAAACGCGCACGTGACAAAGATAATTAAAAGTCCGGAAATTTGGCTCGTATGATGATCCCAGGTTCTATAATCAATGACAGAACGCCGGGGGGGGGGGGGGGGGTATTTCTCCTGATTAAGACCGGCGCATGAATTAGAAAGAAAGCAGAGCATGCACAAAAACAACAACATGGACGCCAAGACAAATTGTAAACAATATTTATTTATAGGATACTAGAAAGGGGACAAATATATTTATAATAACAAAATAACATTAACATGGCAACAAAAGTCTATTATTAAAGGGGGGGGGGGATTGTCTATCATAATCTTATGGCAGCAGGATTTATTTCCACACAAATATCTCTCTCTCTCTCTCTCTCTCTCTCTCTCTATATATATATATATATATATATATATATATATATATATATATATATATAGCCCTGGGGCAGATGTCTGAGGAGAAAATAATGAACAAGAGAGAGTTGTCAACTTACGGGCGAGTATCTCGAGCGAGATTAAACAAGTCAAACGTTCATTTGGGAATCGGTGTTTGTTCTTGGCAATTCACAGTAGGCACGCGTCTCTGCGTCATGTAGTTTTCATTTCGTGAACAGGTATTTTGGGGATTTCTCAGGGAGGGGGTTTTGTCTCTCACTGAGATTCGTACACATTTTTCTCAGGAAAACAATTCTGGGTCGTTCATTCTGCATTCGTATGTCCATTTCGTTCGTGTGGATACTTGAGAGGTATCTCGGGAGAAGCGTATATCCCGGCTTTCGGGTGCCTCGCCCGAGGTTATAGTATCATTTCAAAAGTCACTGTCTCTCGCGCGGCTGTGATTGGGCGTATTACTCCCTTGACTGTTTTGTCGTGACTGATCTCTCTCGTGGCTGTTTTCAACGCCCGTTATTCTCCCCTTCCTTGCAGGCAGCTAACTTCCCTTTTTTTCTCTGTCTTTTTCTTCTTCTTCTTGGTCATGTCGGCTAAAAATAGATATGATCACACTGGGCCCTGTTGCTAGTCCCAGAATGGATATGATGAAATCGCCCCTCGAACAAAGGAAATGTATACACAAGTGATGAAAAATGAACCCTGCTTGAACATATATATCCTATTGATGTATTCCGTGGTTTCTTACTTTTAATTTCGATCAATCTTCCTTCGTTTGTAACATTATTTACATTCTATAATATTCAATTTTGGAAGTAGAGCCCAACGATATACTCAGCATTGATTGGGTGAGAGGTGAGTGTAAGTGCAATGATATTTATTGAAATAAATTTCCAGAAGTTTAAACCTTTCAGGCACACCCAGCGTTAGAGGTGTACTCCCATATTACCATGTCTATTCTTATTTTTTAATTTTTATCATATTTTAGTTACAAAGCAAATCAAATAAAAAGTTGTATTTCCTTTTATGCAGATCCCATGATATTGTTGTGCCTCCTCTAATCAAAATGAAATATACTTATCCAAGTATGCTGGGTAATGTAGCTTCAGAATATATATGGCTTTAGGGGTCTATCTCCAAATATTAGGAGGAATTTATGAACAAACAAAAACTACAACTTAATATAAATATATATATTAGCTGACCCTACCCAGCGTCACCCATGAGTCTATTTAATTGCATTGAGTATAAGTAATGTGAAAATAAAAGGAGAACACATTTTTTTGTTTGTGGTTGATAGAAATATGTTACATGCAACAGTTTAAAGAAAAGAAAATACTACTCAAGACATGTGAAAACCCTATTAAACTCAAAATGATTTACGTGATTGAAATAGGAGTGGTTATTTGGAGAGGGGATCTGTGTATATGTATTATAAGTAAAATATGTTTCTCTCAATTTAGTACCAATGAAATTTGATTTTTAAAACTGTTTTTCTTTTCTCTCTCTTTCTCTCTCTCTCTCTCTCTCTCAACTGGCTGGTAATTAGATCATGTCGGCATAGAAATATGAAATATTATTTTTTAAAAAGAAAAGACGTAAAACTGTTTTTGTTTTATCATTTTAATCCGTAATGTTAAAATGTCTTTCGTATTAAGAAAGTATGTTTGTAAATCAGCAAAGTTGGTATTTCTTATTAAAGATGTTTACGGCTTAAGAAAACTTTAGTAATAATCTCTCTCTCTCTCTCTCTCTCTCTCTCTCTCTCTCCTATTTGTGTCAAGTGTGACAATATTGTTGATCGGCCGTCGGTTGGATTCAAACTCGAGACCTTGTTTTTGCTTTTGGGGAATTCCAGATTATTTTTTTTATTGTTAACTAGAGGAAAAGCCGATCTCCGATAAGAGAGAAAAGAATTGTTTTCTTCTTGGAAGTTGGTGGGTGACAAATAATGGCAACTCGGGAAGATATAATCAGCTGAACAAGAGATAGCATAAGAACAAAATGTTTTTATTAAATCGTTAATGCCAAAAGAATTAAAGGGTGTTTCTTGGAATGTTATCATTGTCTCTGCCAAAGAGAATTGGGATGGGGAATGGGCTATGTGGTTACTGTGACAGAGAAGTGGACATCGAGTTGTTGACATTCCCGACATTGAATGGATGTAGGTTAAGATAACGAGCGTCCGAGAATGAATACATATTTTGCAGAGAAATAAGAATTGAATTGTTTTGCAGACAAGCCCTGGTGTGGCTGCGTGGGATGATGGGGGAGGTGACGTGTCTGCGGAATGACATTCCCCCGTATTTGCAGGTTAATGAAGATATATTTTTCTCTTCTGTGAATAAGTTTCGAAGAGGGGGAGGGATCTCTCCCCTTCCACTGGGGTAACGGTGTGAGATGGAAACAGATGAGGAAGAAGAGTTTTTTCTGTGAATGAGTTTCGAAGAGGGTGGGGTTTCCTCCTTTCCACTCAGGTAACAGTGGGAGGTGGGATTATTAAACATACTCTTGGCCATTTCTGAGATCTAAGAGTAAATTGGAAAATCCCTAATATGGAAAGTAATGCTGATGAGAATATTTTTTTTTTGTTGTTGAATTGAATTCTGTTGGAGGAGGGGAGCAAGGTCCCGCCCAGTCACAACACATCTAATTAATTCTCAATAAAAGGAAAGTGTAACAGACATTCAAAGACTCCATTTTGCTTGTCACCAGGGTCCACGTCGGTGGGAGACGGAAACCCCCAGGACTTTGGTTTGTGTCGTCAGATCATAATCACCCAAACTTAGTAATATTGCCGAAACGCAGACATTAAAAGTTAGAAGTTTTTGAGCAAACATAGTCTTTTGTATTTTACCATAATAATTATTTTTTTTATACGAATTTGTCCATTATTTTTTTTTTTTCTTTAAATTGCCTTCGCCCCTCAGAGGTACAACTTTGGAGACCAGTGCCAGCCAGTTACCCTCTTGATCTAATCACAACGTGGGGAGACCATAGGTGTTGAAAGGTCCTTATCTTCTGGGGTAATTTTTAATGTTGCCACGACCACGAATGCTGCATTTTAATGGTACCCCACAGAAGAAGGTACAGTTTAGTGGTACCGTACAGGGGTGGGGTACATCAGGAAATAAATACAAAATGTTATAAAAAAAGATGAAAATAAGTCAAACTGTTTTTTGTTTTATCATTTTTATTCGTAATGTTAAAATGTTTTAAGAAAGCTGTTGGTTTTTCTTATTAAAGATTTTTACAGTGTAAATCGGTTACATAATAAGAAAATAGGATTAATAGGTGCACAAAACTGAAAGTCGCTTGAAGAGAATATCTTTATAAGTCAAATTAATTTACCTATGTTTATGATATTCAAGTAACTTTAAAAATATAAATAGGCTAATACTTATTTTACATATAATTATCTGAAATTGGTCACAGATAGATCCATGTAGATATTACCATTTACTAATTTTGTTAGCGGCTGTCGCTGTTTAGGTCATAAATGGAAAATGTGTTTATTTTGCAACCACTGTTAGCTAGAATAAGTATTTTTTCAAAGAACTAAAGCAAAAGACATTATTTTCTTGCAAGGAACATGGTAGAAGAAAGAAAACATTGGTTAGTCAGAATCAAATAACAATTTGTTAGATGCATTGCTATATGGGTCTAACTTTGAGAATTTGACTGACTAAATGTATAACATGAATAGTAATGACAAATTCAAGCAAAAACTTTATACTTTATACTTTTTTTTTAAATGATGATTTAAATTTTTACTAGAATCTGAAGGTGATACACAAGGTATTGGACATCGGTGACTCAAAAGGGAAGTTATCCATACAACACATTGCTCTAAATTAACATAGATCAAATAACAAATATGCCTTCTTTTTTTATCTAGTTTAAATGTTTGTTTGTTTTTTTTTTAATTTATTTATTAATTTTTTGTTTATCAGGGCTTTTTCCGACGCAGCATCCAAAAACAGATTGAATACAGATGCCTACGTGATGGGAAATGTATGGTTATTCGATTAAACCGAAATAGATGTCAATATTGTCGTTTTAAAAAATGTTTGGCTGTGGGAATGTCCAGAGATTGTAAGTACTTACTCAGTTGGTTTCCTGTTATAATGAATTCGTTTGAACGTCTGTGTCTGTTAAGGACAAATCATCAGACATATTTAAACTGCAAAATATCTCATTTATAATATCTCCAATTTTGTTCACATTTGCCATATGTGTACATTCTAGGATAAAAGAATAAGATTTTAGTTAAATTGGATAAAAAAAAATTTAAAATGTAAAAATAAATTTAAAAAAATACTTAGAACTTTGATTCTTTGTAATCAGTGAATTGTACAATCCTATATGTGTAAGAACTATGAGTTAGCTATTCAGCACTATTATTTTGAATGTCCAGAACAATTTTATATTAATTTTTAGATTCATAAAATTTTAAAAAATGTAATTCAATTTGTAAATTTCGAAAATACAATTGTTTTTTATTGACTAAAAAATAAAAATGATAAATAAACAAGCAGAATACCAGGAAGTGTATTTTGCTAATTAATAGAAATTAATTAATAGTTGATAATAGAAATTAATTAATAGTTGATAATAGAAATTAATTATTTTTTTAATAATATAAATGAGTAGTTATTAAAAGAAATTAAGTAATAGTTGATAATAAAATTAATTCCCAAAACAGAAGTTTTGCACCACTTTTATGTCCGCTTACAAAGATTAAAATCAAAATATATATGCTACTAAACCTTGTCTAAAATCCTTATTCCAATTTTGATCAAAATCTATTAAATAAGTTTTGATTAAAGAAAAATGCCTAAAATTTATGGCTTAAGCTTAAAAAATTGAAATTCGGGGAACCTTACTTAATAAATAATTATGAATCAAATTTCAGGCAAAAAATTGCACTTTTCAAATGGCATTTAGATAAAATGACATTTTTTTAATATTTACTAATTGATGTTTAATACCTAAATTTTCACAAAGGCCTGAAGCTCCTCTTTGCTAAAACTAAATTAAACTAAATATAGCCCACATTATCTATCCTTATGCTTAGAAGCTGCATTTCAAAATTCAAAATGATTGGTTAATTATATATATAACCATACACATACGTAACTTTATATATGTTGAAATAAAAATCTCTCCTCTTGGATAAGTTTGAATTTTTATTTGTGTTGTGCATTGGTTACTGGCGCAGAACGCTTCATGGAAGTCATCTGTTATACTCAGATGATTATATGTCATTCTCAACAGGATTATATATATAAAAAATAAGAGAGTGATATTAATATATCGACTGCAATCTTACAAAACATTTCTATGTTAATATATCATGAGATGGATTAAATTTCATTTATCATTGAACGTTGATCAATGATATTATTTCTTTAAAAAATTATTTCGTGTTTGTGGATTATGGATTTGACTGTTTTGTTGGATGCGTTTAGTGATTACTAATGATTAAAAGTTGTTATTTGATGGTGAATTTTAATAAATATTTGTTCCGGTTTGACTAGTTTTTCATTTTAAACATGAAGCCTGTAATAAACAATTATGAATAACTTTCTCTCATTTGAATTATCTTCCCTGCTTTTACTAAACAATATAAATAGCAGCACTAATATTATACCGATATTGTATGCCGAATAAAGCTTTCTCAAGTTACGTCTGTTCTCGTTTGTCATTACAATTTATTCAGCATAAAATCAACCTGGAACAATTAATGCGGCCACAACGGTTCGATGTAGAACCTGACTCTTCTAATTCTGAAAAACGCTGGACTCATTGGCGAGTGACATTTGAAAACTTTTTGCAAACATTACATGCAGAAAATCCACTACGACAGATAAACAAACTCGGACTACTAACCAACTATGTATCTCACACGATGCACAAAATTATTGTGGATACTTTTATTAACAGACTCCAAAATGTGCAGGTAAGACAAAGACTGCTTGAAAACAAATGTCTGGACCTCAGAACAGCCTACGAACAGGCTTATACATTCGAAATTGCCCCAAAACAAGCGGAGTTCTACCTGCAGTCGGATACGGTCGGTGCTGTTTTAAACAACACACACTCTTATTGTTCAATCCCCCCCCCTCTCGTGTGTATTCTTCTCCTCTGTGACTTCTTTCACTAATCAAGAAATTCTGGGCATTGCAAATCTTTCAGAGTTGCCTATCACCGCTGCTTCCACAGGTCGTAAATGCCACTTTTGTGGGTTACGTCCACACCTTCGTTTTTCTTGTCCAGCCAGAGATGCTAGGTGTCACAAGTGTCGGAAGTTGGGACATTTTTCTAAGGTGTGTAGGTCTACCAAAAATAATGTTTCTAAAAATTCTATCACATCTGTCATGGTAGCTACTATAACAGCTGCGTCTCCAGACTCCCTCTCGAAAAGTATAATACGGATTAAAATTAATGATGTTTCTACTGATGCATTAATTGACACCGGCAGCTTTAGTAATTATATTAATTTTAATATCGTAACAGCTAATAATTGGAAAAAAATTTCTTGTTCTACTCGTGTGTCTATGACGAACGCTTCTTTTATCATCACAAGTAATTGGATATTGTTTGGTCAATTTACTTTTTTAAAAATATTTCATACAAAAGCATCAAACTTTTGATAATGAAAAACTTTTGCAGTGCGTGATACTGGGGCACGATTTTCTTCAGCATCATTCTAGTATTGAGATTCCTTTCGGAGGACCCAAACCAGCCTTTAGCATTTGTGGTCTAACAGCAGTCAATGTTCAGTACTCATCACTCTTTAATAATTTATATCAAGACTGCAAACCTATAGCGATGAAATCTAGATGCTACTCACTTGAGGATAAACAGTTCATAAAAACCAAGATTACGAGAATGCTTGGTGAAGAAATCATTGAAATGAATGAGTCTCTGTGGAGGGCCCAAGTTGTAATGACATCTTCCGAACCCACCCCTCCACCCCCCCCAAAAAAAAAACTAGTAATTGATTACTCTCAAACCATAAATAGGTTTACCCTACTGGATGCTTATCCACTACCACGGATAGATGAAATTATAAGCAAAATTGCCAGATATAAATCATATAGCACACTAGACCTTGGAAGCGCCTCTCACCAAGTGGCTATCAAACCAGTCGATCGACCCTACACAGCTTTTGAGGCAAATGGCCGTCTCTACCAGTTTAAAAGGATACCATTCGGAGTAACAAATAGTGTTGCCAGTTTTCAGCAAATTATGGATAAAATAATTAGCAATGAAAAATTGGAAGGCACCTTTGCCTACATTGATAATGTAACAATATGTGGACACAACTATGCAGACTATAATCGTAATCTGAACTGATTCATGGCGAAAAATGCAACCTCACACTAAATAACGATAAATGCGTTTTTAGCGTAGACACCATTAACTTACGAGCAAAGGATCTATGTCACCAGACCCAGAACGATTGAAACTGCTGCTAAAATTGCCAATCCCTAATAATATGCGTGCCCTAAAACGAGCCCTTGGTATGTTTTCACATTACTCATAGTGGATTTCTTCTTTTTCAAGCAAAATTCACCTATTGGTACAAACGGACAGTTTCCCTCTCTCGCACACAACAGTGGAGGCTTTTAAAAATATTAAAAAGGATATAGCCAATGCAACAATTACGGCTATAGACCCCACTATTCCTCTGGTGGCAGAGACAGATGCATCTGATTATGCAATTGCTGCCTCTTTAAGGCAATCCGGACGCCCTGTCGCTTTTTTTTTCAAGGACCTTGTCGCATTCAGAACAGCAACACTCAGCAATTGAAAAAGAGGCTTATGCTATAGTGGAGGCACTCAGAAAGTGGAGACACTATTTGATAGGACGACATTTTAGACTAATTACTGATCAAAAATCCATCGCATTTACGTTCAACACCAGTACAACAAGCAAAATCAAAAATGATAAATAGCAGGGTGGAAAATAGAACTCTCCTGTTTTTCTTTTGATGCAATCTACCGACCTGGTAAAGAGAATGCTGCAGTTGACGCACTATCGAGGGTATGTAGTTCGATACCTGTTAGGTCAACCTAACAAATCAAAATCGAGTTATTTCCCTTGAAGCAAAGTAAGAGTTATCATCCCTGGGATTGAAGGAGTCGTCTGACGAACAGTGAAAAAGTGAACAGAACGGTCTCACAAGCATCTCGCGTTCAGCGGTTTTTCTACATTTTAATTTATTCAGTGTGTTTGTTAAATAAATCTGTTAAAGGTTCTACTTTGTACTTCCTTCATTTTTCTGAGTTGTAATTGAACCGAAACATATAAACATCACGACGTGGATGAGCTTCGTACCTTAGACAATGAACTGTGCCACCCAGGAATAACAAGATCGACACACGTGGTACGAACCAGAAATCTACCATTTTCATCGGATGACGTAAAGAAAATGATAAAATCATGTACAATATGTGCAGAACATAAACCACAATTCTTCAGGCTTAAAACCGGGACATTGATAAAAGTGACTCAACCATTTGAGAGAATAAACATCGATTTTAAGGGTCCACTACCATCTAACATTTTAACTGTCATCAACGAATATTCACGATTCCCATTCGCATTTCCTTGTTCAGACATATCAGCATAATCGGTGATACGGTGCTTGTGCTCTTTATTTGCCATTTTTGGTGTTCCAGCCTACATCCAATCAGATCATGGAGCCTTTTTTATGTCTGAACAACTGAAACAGTTTCTTCATGAACGAAGAGTAGCCACAAGCCGGACGACGTCGTACCACCCTCAGGGAAACGCCCAATGTGAGCGCTATAACGGTATAATATGGAAAAGCATACAACTAGCGATCACGAACCGCAAATAGTCAATTACCCACTGGGAAGATCTCCTCCCTGAATTTCTGTACGCTATTAGGACCCTCTTATGTACAGTCACAAATGCCACGCCTCACGAGAGGTTTATTCCATTTCAATAACGAAGCTCAGCGGGAACTTCGCTTCCATCATGGCTCTCGAAATCTGGAACGGTTCTTCTGAGACATTTCGTCCGTCATAGTAAGAATGACCCATTAACAAACCAAGTGAAACTGATTGAGGCGAATCCGCATTATGCATTGATATGACATTCTGATGGAAAAAATTCACTGTTTCCCTTAGAGACCTTGTATCTGCAGGGGATATACCTACACTCATACAACCCCTGAGGAGATGCTTACATCTTAAGACCCTTCCACCTTGGCTGAAGGTCAAGCTTCACCATATGATTCATCTACGGACACAGTGCAACCATCAGATACAGAGTCCATAACATCTGTAGAAACCCAAGGTGCTCAGAATGAGCCAGGGGTGAATGATCATCCACTTGCTCCGAAATGAACTCATCCCCGAACCGATTCAGAACCCCTGTCTTCAGAATCACAACCATCTACATGCAGAAAGAGACGGATTTATACTCACTCAGGACGGAGAGAGAAAATCGACCCTGTGTATCATCAGACTCGGAAACCAAGTGTCCTGATTCTACTCCCGATACCAGACTACTGAGGCGTTTCAATAGAACAAGCAAAAAGCCTGGTTGTTTGAACGAATTTATCTCCTTATGATTGAAATAGAATGGGGGTGAATGTAATGAACAATTATGAATAACTTTCCCTATTTTGAATTATCTCCCCTTTGGAGAACTTTTACTAAACAATATAAATAGCAGCACTAATATTGTACCAACATGGTATGCTGAATAAAGCTTTCTCAAGTTATGTCTGTTCTCGTTTAGCATTACAAAGCCTTTTTCTATTTTCTTATAAAGATTTTCGGTGCTATTTTAGTTTAAGGGCGATGCAGTTAATTATTTTCATGTAAAAGCAGTAATTTGTACTTACTCAGTCATAGTTTATCTCTCACGGCACAAAAAAGAATTTAAAAATATCAAGCAGAACTTTAATTAGAACGATTTTTCCATTTCCATAAGGGCGATATGAAACGTCGACTAGTTGCCATTTTGGGAGTGGCCGGTTAGCTAACTAAGGGCAGATAAGATCCATATTTGGTCGCTGTTACCATGTAAATATGAAAAGAAAAAAAAAAAAAAAAAAATCAAGAAAATTATATCGTGGAAAGTATCCCGGTGAACAAAGTAAAAATAATTATTTAATTTTCTATTTTTTTATTTAATAAATATATATTTTATTATTATTGCTTATATGTTTCTTTCTTTTTATAATCCTAACAATAAAAACGGAGTTAATGCCCTTGTCGACCGCTCACACCCAAAATGTCGGCTCGGGCGCGAATACAGGTTGTTCATCGAAATGGAAAAATCGTTCTAATTAAAGTTCTGCTTGATATTTTTAAATTCTTTTTCGTGCCGTGAGAGATAAACTATGACTGAGTAAGTACAAATTACTGCTTTTACATGAAAATAATTAACTGCATCGCCCTTAAACTAAAATAGCACCAGATTTTCTCTTGAAATAATTTGCCCATATAATAATAATAATCGTTTCATTCTAAAAACTAGCCAATATTTCCCTCGATTTGCATATCTTCGCTAGCTGTTAAGCTACATATTATATGCATTTTAAGCCAAGTAAATACAAACTTATTCTTAACTGCAGGAAAAATGTTCAGAAAACAAAATCTTTAAATTCTCTTCCATAAATACGATAGAGGTTTTAACAGGGAGTTATTTTATTGAAATCCTTGTTTGAGAATTTTGCTGTTTAATCATTCATTCTTCAAACTGAACCCGAATTACCCTCTAAAAATACTTGAATTCTGAAAATTCTGAAAGCAAACAAAATTAATGTCAATGTTTAATAAATAAAAATGTATTGAATGAAATTAAATATTTGTTTACATTTTAAAAGCAGATTATTGAAAAACAATATAATAAAAATTGGGTGGACGTAAACAACACGTCCCCCACCCCCTAATATTTTTGTTATTTATTTTAAATAAAAATATTTTTGGATTACTAATGATTAAATACAAAATTTCCTGATGCATATTTCTTCTAGTAATTAAAAAAAAATGGAAATTTTTAACAAATGAAATTTATTGTGTTTACCTGTTACACACATTTCATAAGTCCTGCAATCCTAATGGAATATCTTTTCTGAAAATCATTGCGTTTGATATTTAAATTTGTTTTCTATGTTCGTGTGATTCAATTAATAATCATATGGAATTTTTATGTCCATTAAACGATTTTTATAAGTTTTTTTTTTTAAATAAGTTTTAATATATTTTATTTCATATCAGCATTTTAATATGAAAGAAACTTGAAAACTTTTTTTGGGGGAAAGGTTATGTTTATTTTTTTATAATTTCTGAATTGATGCAAAGAAATATATTGGCTCCTATTAATTGTAAGTGAAACATAGTTATAGTTCACATGAATTAAATTGAAAAATAAAATAGAAAAAGTAAAATAATAGAGAAGATTAATCACTTGTAAAAATGACGAAAAAAACTGAACAATTCAGCAAAGTTAAAAGACTTGAGAGCATGCGATCCTTTTTTTTGTAAAGTGACTTGTTGTAACTTGTAGCGATTGATGAAGAATTTAATGTTCTTAAGTTAGCTGAAAATAATGTCTTATTTTTCAAATGGGTTTCGTAAGAAATGAAAGTTTTTCTGTTAAATTTACATCAAAATGAAATACACTGTACTGATTGATGTTTGTTCTAAAAAATAATACTAAACTATTTTTTTATTACTTCATACAAAACTGTGAAATATAGTTAAAATAAAAACATCTGGCAAATACTTTTAAAATTAACTTTCTTTTAGCTTTAATCCAAATAAAAAATAAAGGAATTGAATAAAATAAATCTACATTCATAAAATAGGGAGAAAAAAAAATGAGGGAAAAAAAACGATGTAATATTTCACTGAAAAGTGGGTTTACTGTTATCGTTAAATCTCAGTAATTTATCTTATATCAGATAAGGCGATAAACTAAGACAACTAAGTATTAAGACATTCTACCCAGGATCACTAAGCACTAATACATTATGAACAAACTAACACACCCTGATATTCGTTATAGCCTGCAATTCTTTTTTAAATGACACATTCATAAAAAAAAAATTTATAAAGTAAAAAGAAAATCTTTCTTGTTTTTTGCTTATTTTTTCTGTTTTTAATATTCATAGTTTCAGCATTGTTCATAATTTTAGCTTTCACATTCGCAAGAGTAACAATAACGTTTCTAAAATGTGATCTTACACCAAAATTAAAGTTATTTCTTTTTTTTATGACTTATTCCTCTTTTTTGTGTGCAAGTAATAAACATTTGAAATTATTTAACTCATGTAAAACAGACGGTGTGTAACGAATATTAAATAGAAATGCTGATTCTTCCGTTCACTTCTATTTCATTGTAAAATGTACTTAATTTAGATTTTTAACGAGAGAAAGTAAATAATAAAATTATAATTATCTGTTCCTGGGGAGAGGGGACTTTTCCTACTAGATTGTTCCACCAATACATGATGATTTTGATTCTAGAAAATGTTTCTTAAGCTTAAGGGGTCTTAAGAAAAAATTGAAATTCAGGGAATCTGGCTTCATTGGTGTCTAATGACTATGGATCAAATTCAATGCAAATCTGATATATTTGCACTTTCAAATGGGAGGTTGTGCCCATATTAAGCCCTCTAAAAACCCTTTAAAATACTCCAAAAAAAAACTGAAATTTGGGGAATGATATCTAATAACTATTGTTAAAATTTCAAAAAAGTCTAAGGTATTTGAATGTTCAAAAACGGATTCCACCCCCTTTGCATAAAACTAAATTGAACTAAATATAACCCACATTTAGATCCTTTACGCCTAGCAGCTGTGTTTCAAAACTCATAATGGTCGGTTAATTAGTTTGGGAGTGAATCCTGTGCATATGAATATATAAACATACCAAACTTTATAAAGATTAAGATGGGATATTAATGAAGATAGATTAAGTCAAATTTAAAAATAAAATTATAGTTTTAAAACAAAAAATGAGTATTGTGACAGCCAGTGAACACACATAATCTCCATAGCTAGATGTTCAAGATTTTTGGGAAAATCTTATTTAGCTTACAGTCTGACTTCTGTAAATGTGTTAGAATTAGGGAAAGCATGCTTAACAGATCAAATACACATCATGTCTATGTTATTCAACAAAATATGCATATATGTTGTTTTTGTATTTTTATTGTCTTTGCAGCTGTAAGATATGGTAGAGTACCTAAACGTAGTAAAAGTTTAGATGAGCAACGCATTGGATTGGCTGATTCCAGCCAGGATCAGACATCCATTGAAAGCAAACAGTTGGAAATTTACGATACAATTCTGAACGTCTCTCAAGCTCATTTGGCCAATTGTGCTCTGACTGAAGACAAACTGAAAATGCAGCAGCGAAAATCTGTTTCTTTGGTGAGTCCATGACACAGTTCTCTTCACTGATTTTTGTCTGTACCATTAAAAATATTCTATTATGGAATAGCAAGAAACATATCAGTAAATTTTCATGTGTAAAAGTGAAAAAGAGAAAGTAATAAACTGCACTTCCTATATATATTTAGTGTGATGCTATTTCTGTATTTTTCACACCTGAATTTAATAATTTATTACAAACTGTTTATAAAATAAATATGCAAATGGAGTATAGCCTTGACTGTGTTTTGGAAGTTTACCGATCAGTCTATATAGCGTATTTAAAATATTTTGTTGTTTCACTGAATTAAATAGCTTAAGATGTTTTGATATTTCAAATAAATGGACAAAACTTTCACGTTAGATTTTTTCTCTCTCCCTCTCTCAAAAAGACTATGATAAATATTGTATTCGTCGTCACGGCTATATAATAATCATTATATAACAATTTTTTAATTTTTTTATTGCTCAATGATGGTTTTAAAGGGAAAATACAATCATCTTGTCATAAGACAACCTTTCAAGGAAAGCAACTTTGGAAGAATATTATTGAATAATATTTTGAATACGTTATCAATAATGTTGATTGTGAAATTTTGATTTCATAGTTACGTTTTATTTTTTTATATAATTCAAAGCATGTTGAAAGTTGTAGTTTAGGTTTATGATTTTATTTCTTCATATCGGATCAAAAAACTAAATTACGAAAATAAAAAAATCTATAATCAAAACTGTTTTTCAAGGGGAACAACTCTTGATACCCCAAAATATTCTTTGAATATTATCGATTTATTATGAAAACTTCTGAAGAATTGTGATTTATAATCAATAAATAATATCAAAAATTGTTGGATGTCGATAACATTTTAATTAAACATGCTAACATACTAATAAGCACTATATTTTTTAAACCATAAGATGAATCTTTTTATTTATAATTATTGATTTAAAAATGATTTGTCTTATCAAAAAATAGTTTTATTTTTCAATTTCAGAAATCTTAAATTAAAAAAAAAATTATATGTAAATAAAAAAAATTATTTTAAAAAACATCATTGAATGTTAAAACATGGCGAATTTTTTTATTATTAAATGTTGTCAACAACAGTCTTACAAATTACCCCCCCCCCCCCCCGACCTAAATTAGCAAACAATAATAATAGTGGAGGGGGGGGGGATACTTTATCTGTGAAATATAACAAAAAATAACTAACAATTATATTTGCTATATTTGTTTTGTTTGTTATTCTTAAATGATTTTTCTAATATGATTTACAGTTAGACTCTGTTTCCATATCAACATCACTCCAGCTAACAGAGGAAGAGGTGAAGACCCATCGGCTAATGATGTGGGAAAACTTAGCGAGTCTTATCACTCCATCAATTCAAAGTATTGTTGAGTTTGCAAAACGGGTTCCAGGTAAGTCAACATTTCTCATTTGTTTATGTAATCAAGAGGTTATTATAAAAGAAAGATGAAAGAATAATTTGAAATTATTTCCTTTGTTTTTTTTTTTTAATTCATTTTACATCTCATATTAGGTTTGGTTTGGTTTGGTTGGTTGGTTGGTTGTTTTGTTTTACTGCATATCAACCCTTTTCGGGTTATTTAATGCTGAATACGGTCATTTTGATAAAAGTTTTTATGCTTCAAGTTCTTTATATGTACAAGTGTTTGGTTTGGTTGTTTTGTAGAAGAAAAATGTATTTTGTTTTTGGCTTTGCAGAACATGATTGAGTTTTGCAAAGAAAAAGGAAAAAAAAAACAATAACATTAATGTTTGCTGCATTTTTGGTCAGGAAGCCGGTATTTTCAGCCAACCTGATCTGATAGCACCAGGGGGATTATTTTTTTGTCCCATGGTTTATATTTTGATTGGGGGGTGGTTTTTGTTTGTTTGTTTGTTTGTTTGTTTTGTTTTGTTTTTTCAGAGTTTTCATCTTCTGTTTCCATTATGTCCAGTGCCTCAAATCGGTTTTGTGTCAAGTTCACTCTGATTTTTGGTTTTGGTTTTTGAGGTGATTTCTCTTTCCTTCAGGTTCAGAATTTTTGCATGGAGATTTTTTCTTGAAGTTTTTTTATTTGGATCTTTCCGGATCACTATCTTTTTCCTAGTTACATTATTCATTTCACTTGTTTTTGACTGTGGTGGTACATCTTGAATGGGAGCAACCGGTTGAGTAGGAGGCACAATGATAATCCTTTCCTCTCTTGGTTCCACCTGTTGCTTCTAACTTTTGCCTTCGGTTCCTCATATTCTTTTCTAATTGTTGTTTGAAATGCTGCCAGTCTCTTGGTCCAAGCTGAAGCAACCTTTGTATTATTTTTTTGTATTTACTGTCCTCCTCATTATTCGCCACCGGGTTTGGTTTGGTTGTTTTGTTTTACGGCATATCAACCCTTTTCAGGTTATTTAATGCCGAATCTGGTTTTTATGCTTCAAGTTCTTTATATGTTTAAGTATTAATTCATGGTGTTTGGTTTGGTTGTTTTGTAGAAGAAAATTTTTGTTTGTTTTTGGCTTTGCAGAACATGATTAGGTTTTGCAAAGAAAAAGGAGAAAAAAAACAATAATATTAATGTTTGGTGCATTTTTGGTCAGGAAGCCGGTATATCTTCAGCCAGCCTGATCTGATAGCACCAGGCATCTCATATTAATTGTGTTTCCAAATGAATATTCTATGTAATGTGTTCCTAGAATATTAAACAACAATCTACATGCAATGGCTTTTCACTCCATGATGCAATAACCATAAAAATTTTATATATTTGGAATAAAATTCCAATTAATAAAACTTAGAATGTCAAAGTTTTAAAAAATGAATCTACATATCCCAATGTTTCTGATTTAGCTTTAATTCGATTCTCTAATTCAAATTAGATTCCTAAATATCAACAACGTTTTGATCAAATGGGCCACGGTCCCTACCCCATCACAAGTTGTTTTCACGATTTTAACAAAGGTTTCTTAAAGTACAGTAAGGGGGCTGCTTGGCATCTTTTTAAAAAAAATTATCTTACAAAAAAAAATAGTAATTGTTAATAAAATATTTTTACAGTGAATTTTTTTTTCTATGGAAAATTTACTACCTCTTCAAATATACGCATTTTAATTGAAGAAAAAACAAATACAAACAAAAAGTAATTACGGATTTGTATATAAATAAGCATCAAAGGGTAGGGGTACTATCGTATTATTTCTATTAACTTTATATATTCTTAAGGGCGGTATTGTGTATATTTTGAAATATACTATGTTAAAAATGTACTTGAAAAACATTGATGAAAAGAAATGATAAAAACAAACACTCCATATTGTAAGGATACTTTTTTGTAAAACTTCTTGAAATCTTTTTCACATAAAATTTGTGTTTCATGTATATGGATTTGTATAAGTGAACACAAAAACTTTTTTTTTATTGAAAAAAAGTTTTAATTTTAATTACTTCCCTTGAAAGCATAACATTTTCTACCTAGGAATGCCCCATCCCCTAATTCCTGTCAAAACAATACAATTTTTTTGTTGTTATTATTAATAATCATATAATTTTTTTTTATTTTTATTATGCTAAATTTTCCTACATTATTTGAGTCCTGAGAATGCAAAATATTCAATATATCATTGTTTGGGTTTTTTGTTCTTTTTTCCATTTTGGTCAAATTTTGAATTCACTAATTTTTTATATTACTTTTTTTTAAATATCATAATTGAGTTAATTTATCTTTAAGTAAAACTATAAAAAAAAAAATTTAATGGACACATTTTTATTATTCAAGGTATTAGAATGTTACTATATAAAATAACATATGGAGGTGGGCATGATTACAATTAAAAACAAAGCAGATTTGTTCCTTGTCAAGTTTTATTGAGGAAATTAGAATATACGGTTGTATGATGGGGAGGGGGTAGAGTAAAGGAAAGAAAAAATACTACGCATGAATGTTTAGGCAGCATGTGTGTGTGTGTATATATATAGATAGATAGATATCACTCACTATCCAGATTTATCGGCTATGTTCCCTTTGACAAGAGGTTCAACGTTGTCTGGCTGTCCTTATGCTAAGTTTCCAGTAATCACGATTGTGGGGATTGACTATGCTTACTGTCCTGCCTAATGGTTTCTTTCTATGTCTTCCTAAGGCGCCCAGCTTTCTTTTTGCTGTCCAGTATTAGGTCTCTGCAAGTACTGATATACCCCTTGCTTCTTTCAACATGGCCGAACCAGCGAAAACGGTTTGCCCTTATTAGGACATCAAGTTTTGGAATGGACAATTTCTCAAGTAGAGTGTCTGACCTAATGTTCTGGATCTGGTCTGGCTTTATGTTGCATATCCACCTAATCATTGCCCTGTAATTTCTCTAGATTTAGGCAACACTCACTGCCATACAACATCACGCTACTTACGCAGCTATCATAGACCTTACCCCTGGTAATAATTGGGATGTAAGGATTGGGTGAAGTTCCCTGAACTTTCTTCAAGCTGTCTTGACTCTTATGGTCGAACTTAGTTCGCAGCCACCTCCAGCACTCAGCATATCTCCTAGGTAGCAAAAGGAGTCTACCACCTCCAGGGTGTTCTCGCCTATTTTAACTTCTGTGTAAGGGTGGCCCTACATTGGGCGTGTAAGTCCTAGACATCTGGATCTGGTGTGAGCCTACCATGCATTCCACTGCACTTTTTGTGCACCCATAGAGTGCAGTGGTTGCACTGTATCGCATTGCTCTTAACCTCCTTTATACATACTGTGCATGGGTCCTTTAAAGACTGAAGTTCTGGGCCACTAACCATCACGTTTGTCTTTTCAGTGTTGATCCTCAGACTTTTTGCTTCCATGTCCTTCTTTCGATACTTTCAATCTTTCTTCCAGCTCATTCATTGTCTCTGCCATTATGACCAAGTCATCGGCATACAGTAGTTCCCATAGGTACCCTGTTTAGAACTTATTGAAGAGAGCCTCAAGGACAACAATGAACAACAAAGGACTGAGAACTGATCCTTGATGTATCCAACATTTACACTGAACTCATCACTGTAGATGTCATCTACCTGTACCCTGCTTCTGGCGTTCCTGTACGTACATTGTACTAGTCTGATAAGCCACTCCTCCACTCTAAGCTTGCGCATTGCCTACCATAGAACTTCTCGCGGAACTCTGTCAAAAGCCTTTTCTAGGTAAACAAATGCCATGTATACTCCATTGTCTGCCCCAATGTATTCCTCCTGCATTTGACAGAGCATGAAGATTGCCTCTGTTGTGCCTTGACCTGGTACAAATCTGAAATGCATAGCATCGATGTCAACTTGCTGTCTAATGATGTTGTCTGTTACTCTCTCTATCACTTTCATCGCTTGTTCCAGTCTCCTCTTGACAGCGAATACCCCTTTCCCTTGTGGCAGTTGATGATGTAGCTCTCTTCCCAGCTCTCTGGGACACACTCTTCCCTTATGATGGAGTTCGCTAAGTAAGACATGATCTGGATGCTTATCTTTGCAGATGCTTTCAACATTTCAGCTACAATACCAGATGGTCCAACCGCTTTCCCATTTTTCATCTTTCTAGAGGCTTTTACATCATATCAGGACTGATCTCAATTGGTGGGCCTTGAACTGGTGTTTCCTTTGATAACTCTTCTGGATTCCATTCAAATTCAATGTTCAAAACTAACTGATAATAATCAATCACCAACAGTGATTTAGAACACTATTAGAAAAACCAGTACCTGTAGTTACCTAAATTCACCCTATTACTTATGCCTGTGAAAAACTTGAAATAATTAGATTTAGTGATGAGGTAAACTTCTAAACAAAAAACAAGAAACCTCAATGAACTGTAGGTGCAACAGATCACATCTTCTTAGTAGTTTACATATAACATTGGAAAATAGAGTAAACACCAAAAAACTAAAATTTCTTAACCCTAACTAAACCAATCATTCTGTAGTATTTACTAAATTCCTTAGAATCAATTACTATGCAATACTAAAACACGGCAACATTAGGGCCCATATTAGAATAAATAACTTATCTATCCACAAACATACAAACAGATAACATAGTTACACATTTATATATCATATATTATACCATGCTCGATATGATTATTATATTAATATTTTATTTCCCCATTATTATTATTAGACTTAGAATTACAATACATTATTAATTAATATTATTACCATTAACATTATTACCAATTGCGAATAATTATTATTATCATTATTATTATTTTTAGCATAACTATTATTACCATTACTATTATTTTTATTATTTTATTAACATTAACACTATTATTGTTATTATTATTACTATGATTATTTGTATCATAACTATTATTACTATTATCATTATTATTAATATTATTATCATTATTCTTATTACTACCATAATGGTAGTAATAAGAATAATGATAATAATATTAATGATAATAGTTATACTATCATCGTCATAATCGTCTTTATTATTATTACTAATATTTTTATTAATAGTAGTAGTATTATTATTAATACTATTATTATTATCATTATTAATTTTATTATTATTATTTATTATGCTACCTTCTTATTTGAATGATTATTATAATTATTATGATTTCAATTACTAAAATCTTACTCTTACTCCCTCTATTCCAACCGTTTAATTTAGTGATAAATACAATTATTATCGATATTATTATTATTATTATTAGTATTATTATTTTTATCACAGGTGCTGCTAGCACCATAATTATATCATTTTAGAAAACTTTAGTAATTTTTTTAAATTATTTTAGTTATTTTATTTATTATAATTATCTTGATTATTTTATTTCCTAATTCTCAGCCGTTCTTAGCTTAAATAAATTAATAAAATGAATAAATTAATAACAAAAATAAATCTTAGAATTAAAAAACAGCAAAGAAATAAAAAATTAAATTAAAAATTAAAAAACAACCTAACAAGATTAGATATTAAATGTTTTTTTAAAACCTAAATTTAAGACAGACTTGAAATTATGTCTTCCTGCCCACTTAGAAATCAACCTGACATTAAGACGCCTAGACATTAGTTAGGAGATTTCCCCTTTTCTCCACTTCTCTCCGGCTTCTTTCTCTTCTCCTTTCTTTTCTCTATCCTCAACGAGTATATTTTATTTTATTTTTATTGTATATTATATTATTTTTGATTTTCAACGGTCTGAAGTCTGACTATGTGCTTTTCCAAATTTTAAATTTTCTTTTCCTTTTTCTTCTTTTTCTCCCCCATTTCATTCTTCCCAAATATAATCTGAGGTAAGAATCAGATTTTAATTCTGCCTGATGAGATCTCAGTTTTTAACGGCTGTAGATCAATAACATCGACATGCCAGTGTTTCAGATTTTTTACATGTATATTTTATTTTGAATAAAAATAATCATATATATAGAGAGAAGATTTCAATAATAACCCCACTATCAGATTAATCTCCCCTTGTATATCGAATATAGGAACAATTAGCAAAAGGATATTGGATAGAATCATACCCACCATTAAATCCAAAATAACTCACAATTTGTGGTCATCATCGGACGAAGTCATCAATTGATTTGGCAAACTACTCCAAGGGATTAACGGGAAGTTCATCATCTTTAACATAGATTCGTATTACCCATCAATTTTCCCCACACGTCTAGACAAAGCTCTTGATATGGCTCGAATAGAAACAAATATAACTAGACTAGAAATAGACATTATAAAACTAGCTAGAAGAACTACAATTCTGTATGATAACAAACTATGGACAAGAAAAGATAGGAAAAATAACTTCGACATTACTATGGGGAGCACTGGACTCTGTGCACGTAATGGATTTGGTAGGCCTTTACATCCTGAAATAGCTCTATAAAGATTTACCATGTTTAAGGGGCGGTTTATACAGAGATGACACGCTATTCTTCGTAAACTCTTGCAATAGAAGGTTAGAGAATACCAAAAAGGATATACATGACTTTTTTTTTTAAATTGGACCTTAAGGTAACAATAGACATAAACCATAAGATAGTTAACTTCCTAGACATCAGCTTAGACCTAAACAATAGAACATATGAACCATATCATAAACACATCCAAACTCTCTATTATGTAGATTTTAACTCTAACCACCCGGGACCCATTAAGAAAGCCATAATCCCTAGTATCTCTAAGAGAATATCAAAACTATCATCTAACGAGTCACTATTCAATAAGAATAAAAAATATTATAATGAAGCATTAGCCAGATCTGGGTATACTGGGAAAATAAACTAATAAAAGTAAGCTCGGTGAAGCACAAATAGAAACACATCTCACATAATATCATACAACATGGCTATGGGAAATTCCAGACAAATCAAAAGGAGAATAAATACTAATAATACGCGGGATACTGCACCTAATACTACACTTAACACTAGGGAATCAACAAACCCACCATCCGTAGAAAATATCACTAAGAAGAAAAACAGACGTAGAAATTCACTCTAATTCAATCCTCCTTATGGCTTAAACATCCTCACTAACATACCTAGACAATTTTACCAAATTATCGAGAAAACTTTTCCTAGGGATAGTAGACTAGGCAAAGTTATAAATAAAAATACAGTAAAGCTATCCTTTTCAACATCGATAAACTTAACATCAACTATAGTAAGTTTAAATAACACAAAAATCAAAAAGAATAGTAACTTAGATACTCGTACAGTCCAGAACCAGAATAACAGCTCCCAATGTAACTGTAAAAATGTCAATGAGTGCCCTTTAGAGGGGAAATGTTTAACTTCAGATATAGTGTATAAGTGTAACGTCATAGAAGAAAACAGAATTAGAACATACATTGGGTCGACGGGCTGTAGTTTCAAGGACAGGTTTAGAAACCATATACACTCTTTCAAAAGGGAGGGAGGGCCTGTGGACGAGTGGTTATAGCACTTGTCTTTGAGCTGGACGACCCGGGTTCGATCCCACTCACGGCATGCAAATTTTTGTGTCTGAAAACTCCCTCTGTCCACCCAGCAGTAAATGGGTACCTGACTAAAACTCAGGGAAGGTTCAAGGCAGCGGAAGGAGAGGGATGGGCTCCGCCTTCTATATGCTGTGCCCTAGACACGGTGATTCTTAACAAATCAACGACACTCGTGCGCGTCCAGGCTATGCGACCTTTACCTTTACCTACACTCTTTCAAAGAACCTAATACAAATTCAAAGATGGTCCCTACGACTTTAGCTAAACATAAACAGTAAAAATATACAATACAGCCTAAAATGAGAAATATAAATCTAAGAGGTGTAACTTCTGTATTCTGGAATCCTACAATATAGTTATATCTAAAGAAAATTTATTAAATAAAAGACAGGAAGTGGTTCAGAACTGTTTACATAGAACTGCATATATCCTATCCCGTTACAGACCCATATAAAATACCTGTGGTAGTAACCCTTTCATCAACATAAATATGAAAGTATCTAAGGTATAGGAATATTATAACACTATCTAGGCAATAGAAACCATAAACCTAATAGTAGATGACGGAGTACTAATACCCCAATATTAAACATTTAAATATAGAACACATCACTCACAACAAAAATGACCGAAGTGACAAAGCTTAAACCTAGCCTATAGGGAAAGAAATGGTAAGAGGGCCAGATCATGAGAGCATCAGCAGAAATTTTTTTCATTTTAGTTTTCATCTGTACTAATTAGTGAAGAAATGGTTACTTGTAAATAATATCATTTTTGGAAGGAGTAAGAACCAATAATGCAATAATCATTTAAAATATAATGCTCAATATAGTATAAAAATAAATAAATAAATATATGTGTGTGTGTGTATATATATATGTATGTGTGCGCATATGTATATATGTATGTATATATATATATATATGTGTGGGGGGGGGGGGCAAAACGCGATAAATCCAATTTGTTTAAATTGAAACCTTAGTTTTGCATTTAATAGAAACTTACTACTTAAGTGAAGAATTCTGGGTAATTAATCTTATCTTAGTATTAATTTAAACGATTTATAAATAAATACTAAATATCTTCCACAAAAACACTGAAGTATAACAATCTTAATAGTTGCTTGAATGGATGGCTGAGTCTATGAAACTGGCTCTAAACTGTTGAACTTAAAAGACACCAGCTCCGTTGTTAGCTTCGTATCCAAATGACCTAAATAGACATCTGAAGGCTAATTGATGTAACTTTAGAATGTAAAAAAATTACCCTCAAGTGAATTAGAATTTTTATAAATAAATTATAGAATTTATTAACTATTTTAAGAAATATTACTGAATCAAAATTTATAAATGTCCACACAATTTTTAGGATGTACTAGCTCTGAACGAAAAAAATTCAAAATGGCGGATCAGTGGGTTCCCCCACGTGTGTGTTTGCTCTTTTCTTAGTTTTTTGTTTGATTTCACCCAAAAATGAACCACTGTATAGTGTAGGTTTTTTCAAGACACTTTAATCCAAGAACTTTTTACTCTTTGTGAATTTTTTTTTTAGGCACAAGACAAATGAAACCGACCATAAAAAATATATCTCACAGAAATGTTATGTTACGTGTGTGTTTGCTCTTTTCTTAGTTTTTTGTTTGATTTCACCCAAAAATGAACCACTGTATAGTGTAGGTTTTTTCAAGACACTTTAATCCAAGAACTTTTTACTCTTTGTGAATTTTTTTTTTAGGCACAAGACAAATGAAACCGACCATAAAAAATATATCTCACAGAAATGTTATGTTTTTTGGAAATGTGTTAAAATTAAAATAATAAAATAAAAACATGTTTATTGGAATATAATATGAACTTGACTTTATATATATATATATATATAATTATAATATAAAATGAAGTAATAAAATAAGGTGTCAATCAAATTTTATTAGAATTCAAAGTTCAAGCAAAGTATCCTTAAGTCCTTAGCTCATGAGTTTTCAAAGATAATTCTTCTCTTCAGAGGACCATTACCGCAGTTATACTACTACAGGTAATAAAATTACGCTTTGAAAATATATAAAATTATATACAAATACATAAAAATACATAACATCAAACATATCAACCCAAAAACATACTTTTTGTTGAATCCATACAGTCCATCCAGGTCATACAAACTGAGAAACATAATCAGGAAAGACATTACTCCAAGTTATAAACAGCAGTCCATATACATGAAATTGAAGGAGCTGACAAAGTCATCCAGTCGCGAAATGTGTCAATATTCAATGTTAATGATAAATAAATCAATTCGGATTTAACGGGTTTTCTAATTGAACAACGAACTTTGATTTGATTTGGGTTGCACATATCGGGATTTTGGAATTTTAATTGAACTTTCTATATTATTGACCATGACCAGGTAGAAGCCTTAAGTAATTGTTCCATTAAGGCCCATTGTCAGCGCTAACAGTTCAGCATGTCATCCATTGAACCTATTCCTGAAGATATAATCACCCCACTCACAGGCAAATCTCCATCGTATGTCAAAATTCCACTCACTTCATGGAAAAAAATCAATAATGTTTCCATTCATTCCAAGTAGATGGTAAGTCTAGACGTAAGTCTGTTCACGAAAGTACCCACTGACGAGACTCTGACGCAGGATAAGTTAACTTCACTGGAGGAACACACTTGTATCTCAATAGATAATCTGATGTAGATGTTGACTTTCTGTATAGAAATTACATGCTTCGTGATGGGATCTTACATATATTGGCAGGAAGAAGGTCTGGCTATGGGATCACCATTGTCCCCACTATTGGCTAATGTATACATGGAATACTTTGAGGAAATAGCATTCGGATCCACATCACTAAAGCTTATGAAGTGATGTTTCTTGCATTTTCTGTTCCTTGGTTTGTGATGTGTTCTTTCTTTGGTTTTGTAGCTTATGCCGGTTGGTTTCCACATTCAAGGATTTTTCTTAAGATTGTAGCTGTTTTGATCATTGCCGTCCTTTGTATAGTTTCAATGATCCCTTTGATTCCAATGTCTCCCATTCTTTTTTCCAGTTTTTTTTGGGATTGTTCCTAGTGCTCCTACAATTATTGGTATTATACTGACTTTCTTCATGCTCCATATTCCTTTCAGTTCTGTGGCTAGTTCTGTGTATTTGCTTTGTTTTTCCATGTCTTTGATCTTCACTCTGTGGTCTGCTGGAACGGCGAAGTCTACGATTTTACAAGATCTTTCCTTCTTGTCGATATAATAATATATTGCTACATTCACTTATTATATGATTTACTGTTTCGTCTCTTTGTCTACACAGTCTGCATTTATTGTTTTCCTGGGTTTTATCTATTTTAGCTTTAATGTAGTTTGTCCTAATCGCATTGTTCTGTGCAGCCATCAGTAAGGATTCCATTTCTCTGTTCAAGTTTTCTTTTTCTTAGCCATGTCCAGCTATTTTCGTTGGTTTCTTCTCCTGTGAGTCTTATGAAGCATCCATGTAGTTGTTTTTCTTCCCACTTTTCATTTCTTGTCTGTTTGTGTCCGGTTTCAATATTTCCTGCGTTGTTCATTGGGACGGTGTCTCTTGCTGCGATGATCAGCTTTTCTGTGTTCTGGTTTATGTATTTCTCCAGCTCTTTTTAGTGTCGTCCACACAGTCTTCTATATTTACTAGTTCTCTTCCCTCTTCATTTCTCTTCATGTAGAGTCTGTCTGTATCGTCTTTTGGATGTAGTGTGTTGTGCATGGTCATTAATTTTCTAGTCCTCTGGTCAAGGTGCCTGAGTTCTTTTTTAGTTCAGCTTATGAATGGTCCAGAGTATCTTACTAGAGATTCTGCCCAGGTATTTATTCCTTTGATTAGGTTTCTGCTATATAATTTTGTTTCTAAGAGCTTTCTTGTTCTTCTCAGATATTCTTTTCCAATCTTATCTTTCATTTCTATTATTATTATTATTATTATTATTATTATTATTATTATTATTATTATGATGGTGATGATGATAATGTGGGCTTTTGTCCAGCCCCCAGCATTGACAAACCTTACAAAAGGTGTGAAAATAAATTTGAACATTTTAAAAAGGTTTGGTGTGCAATTAAATTAGGTATTAGTGAATTTAAAGATTTTCACATCTATGTGTGAGAAGTCCACACGTTGGCATCAGTTCTTGTTTGCTTTTTAGTTAACTAGTTCAAAAAAGAAATTTTTCAAAGATGTAAAAAATATTTGAACTCTTTTATTAGACACAAAGAACTTTTGTGCACAAAAATAAACTTTAAACACTTTTTATATAAAAAAAAGTTTCAACGGAATTTCTAATCCCTATTCTCTTCACAAGGGCAGATTTAGATACAAAAGATGCAGCTCTCCAAAAAAGCATTGTGGATTTGGACAAAAAAAAATTAATTGCCTCAGTCTAGAAGGATTTCTCCTTTACTGATAAAGGCCAGAAAGGATGAAGTGTAGTATCAGAACAGGTGTCGATGGGTAGGCATCAAGATTCAATTTTATATACGTTCAAAAATAAATTAGAATTTGTTATTGGGACAAACAAAACGTTTTATGTTATGCAGAATTGTTATTGTGTAAAAACAATATTTCAAATTTTAGGGAAAACAAGCAAGTATGTGTTTTATTTAAGATTTGGGATATCTGGACAGATTTGGGTATCTATCTTGAATAAACGATTTTTTTTTAATAGTTTTACCATCAAATCACTAACAGACTTCCACTTTGAAAACGACATGAACAAACCATCAGTAAGATGAAATAATTTCAGATAGAAATGTCCATATGTAGCATCTTGTTTATCTGCTTACCATTGTAACATCAGCAGAAAAATGAGGCTCAATAGAATGGCCTTCTTTTTACGAATGCATCCAATGCATCTATGGTGTATTTTATCTTAAAAAAACAGCCTATTTCTTAAAAGAATGATGCTCAAACACCTTTCTGTTGTGGACACTTTACATAGAATTTCAAAGCCAGTATTAGTACAGCCTCGCAGCGATGAGACTTTGTGCATTTTTAGTATTTTTATGCATGTGTTACTCTTTATTAATTTATAACAGAAAATTAGAATTTTCACTGTAAATCATTTGCATGATTTAAGTGCAATCTTCCAATTCAAAGTTACGGATCTCAGAATTTTCCGGGCACCACAAATGTCAAAATTATGGAAAAAAATTGTAAATCTTACCTGTTTGATATTTAGATGAGGAGGAGAGGTCAGTTCGCTATGTAAGTTTGGCATAAATTGATCCCCAGGTGGTATGAGGTGGCATTCTCTCATGTAAGTGGTCAATTTATGTTAAACTAACATAGCGAATTGACCCCTCTAAAAATTAAACAGGTAAGTTTTTCAAAAAAGTTTTTATAATCTTAAAAGTTGTTGTTGAATCAAGTGTACTGTAAAAAAAAAACATGTAATATGCTTACCTGTGTAATGTATGTAGGTGATTTTCAGCATAGAATTTGTTTACAAAAGTGTCTACCCATGTAAAATTCACACCCTAAATATTTCAGAATTGCCAGGCAGAAGTTGTTTTCATATTGTTTGTATTTAGCATAATTTCAATTAGTTACAAACTTAAAATTACATTTTCAAGTAAAGTAACAGTTTAATTTAATTTTTGTGAGACATACATTGCAATATTTTCTTAGGAGGTATCAGACCGGATGTGTGAGTTAAATGTGTCGGTAATGTGGACACCACATCATCTGCACAAGTTGTTAGAAATGAACATCAAAGCGGTATACTTAGTAATCTTCAAAGAAAAGGGGGTAGTTTTCTATCTCTTTTTTCTTCTTTCTTTTCTCTTTTCAGTATTTTCATTTTAAAAATAAGTTACTTACTCGTTTATTTATTTTTTTACTAAAAAGAGTCCTGGCCGACTATGTTCAATTGTTTATGAAAAAATTTAAATAACATTTTGTCAACTAACGATGAACTACTGCAAATTGTTTTTTTTATAGACAAATAAATCTTTAGTTGCCTCACTATTTTCAATCAATTACGGGGAAATTATTTTAGAAAAAATAGAAAGATTGATTCGTGTAATGTACGTACACTCCACAAGTGTATTTTTACTTTTGCAAAAATATATGTACACCGAAAATTAAAGAACAACTCTTATAACTAAATATTTGGTAATTCTATCGGAATTGGGAAAAATATTGGAATCGTCCCATCGCTAATTTATAAGTCTTTTCTTTTTAATAATACAAAATAAATAACTATGTAGAAGTACCAGTAAATCCTATAATGAATCCAATTTAAAACTTATCCAAGTTGAAGCAGTTGTTAAAATTGAAACAAATCTCTCACTATAAAACTTGAAATTTGATGATACATTATATTAAAAAGACAATAATTTGCTTATTTTTCTTGATGACTCAGTTTTCTCTTTCTCTATCACTTTCTATTACTCTCCTTTTGACTTTCTATTACTTTCTCTTATCACTTTTTATTTTCTCTTCATCTGTATCACTTTCTATTTCTATTTCTCTCTCACTACGTGTATATATATATATATATATATATATATATATATATATATATATATATCCTCTCTCTTCATAATTTATTTCTTTTTCCTTTTTAAAGGTTTTCTTGACCTTTCTCAAGATGATCAACTCATATTGATCAAATCTGGGTTTTTTGAAATGTGGCTTTCAAGACAAGCACGGACATTCAACCCACAGGAAAATTGTCTTACGTTTGAAGATGGCAGCACAATAGTTAAAAATGAAATGATTGCTGTTTATCATGTAAGTAGTCTCCCTTTTTAATACCTTCTATTGCAGCTTCATGAGATTATTATATAATTATAAAGTGGTCATTCCACTCTAATTCAAATAAAGCAGAACTTGATATTGTTTTTATTTGTTTTATACCTTTTTCATAAAGTGGAACTTGTTGCATGAAGCCAATCGAATATATATTTGTTTCAATATTGGGTCATTTTTTCCTTCCAATCGAAATAATGTAAATTGCATTTATCCAATCTGAAACCCCAAAGATTTGATGAAGAGTATAGCAGTGTGTGGGTGTGTGATGTGTCTGTGGTGATTGGGGGGGGGGGGGGGGGGGGGGGGGAGTCTGAATGTGAGATAAACGGACAGTCGTGTTTTGACAAGTCATGTTAAATCTCAGCTAACGGTTAAAGAATGGAGTGGCTAGATGCATTTTGAAAACACTGAAATAAGAGTCTTTCTCTTTTGAAATATGATTGGAACACCCGGGGAAAGAAAACATGGAACATGAAACATGCTTTATCAATATGTTAATTTTTCTCAAATTTGCAATAAAAAAAATATGTACGAAATCTTATATATGAAGTAAAGTGAATTTTCCCATGTTTTTGAAAAATATGCGTTACTTTTGTTCCCTTTCAATAATTTTTACATTTTTTCGGCCAGACAGCTTCTCTTATACAGGAAGTTTGAGGTATTTTCACTCTCACACTCAGATCTGCCAACCACTTACACCGGGAGGTTTTCTTCATTCCTTTCTAGCACCGTTATTATTTCATTTCTTTGGCCCTTGCTATTGTCTGTTAGGTACTCTACATTTACTATCTGAATGCTCACTTAACCTCAGCCTTTGTTTTGTGCATTTTGATTGGTTAATCCAAAGACATTCTTTTACACTCACTGTGTCTCTGTTTTGTTACACATAATTATAATATTTTTTTGCTAAATATATTCCCTAACTTCTGCAGCAGAGAAAGTTGTTTCAATCCTACCTGTCAACTTTGCTGTATACAAATACTTTTTTTTTCTTTTTAAATTAAGCCATAACTTTTGATTAGGTTTTTGTTTTGTTTTCATTTCTGCCTCTCATCCCACCCTTCTCTTCAATTTTTTTCTTCCTTTTTATTTAGGGGGTGGGTAGCTACCCCACAAAAACAATAACAACAAAATACAATAATTTTCAAATTTTAGGCTTTAAGTTTTGTTTTTTTTTGTTTTTTTTGTTTTTTTTGTTTTTTTTACTTTTCCGGTTGCTGTTTTACATTAATATCGTGTAGGGTCTATGTTCGCGATGGACAACCATAAGCAGCAAATAATTTAATAGTTACAAAAATGCCGGGACACGGGTCCATTAGTACTAAATAAAATTGTTGAATGTGTTTTTTTACATTTGTTTTTCAGGTTGATTTTGTAAATTCCATGTTTGAAGTAACTTCAAGTTTCAACTTACTCAACTTAAATGACACAGAAATTGGTTTATTTGTTGGAATAGTTTTAGCCACTGCTGGTAAGAATTTATTATGTTTTTTGTGATTGAAAACTAGACTAGTAAAAGGTAATGGTAGCATTGTTCAAACGCTTTTGAGGGAGCAAGAGAATCAATTTTTAAAATAAGCCTAAGTTTTGTGTAATAAAAGTAAAATGAACGTTCATCATTTTATTTTAAACCAAACGATAAAAATGTCAATGTTTGCTAATAATAAAAAATGAAAACACTTGATCATGGCATCTTCAGTAATTAAAAACTTTAAAATTATAAACACCGTTAAAAATAAAAGCTAGCATAAATATGAGTTTCATTAAAAAGATATAATTTATTTATAATTATTTAGGTTAATAATTCTTTGACTAAGCTGAAAATTATCAGATACAAAAAAAAGGGGAATGAAATTTGAGCTTTTTCCTGGTCTGTAGATCTTTTGACCTATCAGCATTTGTTTTGGCTACAGGAGAGAGGAACATTGATATATGTACATCATCATCATGTGACTGATGTCAAGAGATAAATATGGCAATATAAATTCAACAACTGCTTAGCATTTTTATTTTGCAAATTCTGCTGTGACTAAAAACTGACCTAAAGTTTTCAGTATTAAGTTTAATTTGTTTGAACAGATTACATTTTTGCTCAAAATTTACCCAAAATTATTTCACTGCATGGAGTCTTAAATAACTTCAAATTCTTTTTTCCTTGTATGTTTACAATCTGCTTAATGTAAAATCAGAAACTATATCATCCTGCCTGCATAAAATAAAATATAAATATGACTAAAAACTAAATTGAGGCTAAACTTAATAATAAAAAGTAACAAAATCATAAATTTGCATAAATAACTTTAGAGTATTTACAAAAAATATGCTTATAAATATAACGTAAGTATACCATTAGTTCTAATACTTGATATTGAATTTTTTTTTTTACGTTAGACAAAGCTAAAACATTTTTTAAAGAATGATCAATACCATTTGTGAGAAATAGATTTTATTATGATTAGTTGATTATTTTATGTACTGTGTACAAGGGAAATAATTCACTACTAGAAAATTGATATTTATCTCCCCTTGATCAAATTAAATTTGTAATAATTGAAAAAGAATAAAAGAAAAATATAATTAACTACTTTCTAACAATGGAGCAAATAAGAGCAATTTTTTAATATTGGCTTTGAAATTGTAACAGCGATGGATTTTAAAGACTGATAGTAAAAAAGACTTTAAAAAGTATATTTTTTAAACAAAAATGTGACAATGCGCAATTTATCTATGTCCAAATAAAGATAAATTATGATGCCCCCTCCCCCATCATAATTTATCTTCATAAGAAGAAAAGAACAAAATGTTAAATCAGTATCTTATTTTATTTATAATATGAGTTTCTTTAACCTAAGATCCCCAACAACTTCTTTGAAGTTCTTGTATATTAAGAATTTTTTTAAGGGAATTTAAAACAATTTATATATTAAAAAATATATACATATAGTATAAATTTGTTATTCATACAAACATTATTAGCCACACATTTGTAGACATGTTTCGGTTACTGGCGTAAATCAGCCCAACTTGTTAGTATGTAAAAAAAGCTGATAAGGATAAACTCTCAGAAAATTTACAAATCATGTTCACCTGACATGTATTTTATATCAAAATTAAAACGATTAATCGCAATTTTTCAGGGTTTTTTATTTATGTTTTGAATTCAATTGAAACCCGCTAAGATGCTTTTCAACTATTATCACTTTGAAATAAAGTGAGATGGAGTCTATAAGTTGTCACCAACCAGAGTTCAAAATAAGTTGTTTATGACAAGCTTCAAATTTGTGTCAGTTTTGTTTCACCAACACGGTCAAGGGGGCATATATTCATGGCTAATCCCTAACACAACCACATTCAGACAGCAAATAATATTACCATACATATATACACGCAATTTCTTTCACTACTTGATTTCAAAGTGTTGTGGTCGTGAAGGGTCGGTAATAATCAAGACAAACACAGTGGTATAATTAACAAAAGTATGTTACAGAAAGTATGTGTCTGATTCTGAGGCCATAACTGCCATCAATAACTGCCATGACACTTAGTCATAACTGTATTTATTGTGTCTGGGTAAGTCTACTTATTCCCGAAATAGATAGATCAACTTACACCATAGCACAAAGTGATAAAAGCTGAAAAACATCTCGCCGAGTTTCACTTAAAGTTAAAACATATTTTTTTTTTATATAAAAAAAATGAAAAATAAAAATTGACCATTTTCATTTTGAAATAATTTTAAACACAAAAAATGTCACATATGGCTTGTAACTTTTCTGAGAGTTTCTCATTGTCATCTTTTTTTTTTCATACTAAAAGATTGTCCTGAAGAGGCTCGGCTGATTTGCAACTGTAGCTGAAACATGTCTGCAAATGTGTAGCTATAATGTTTGTATAAATAACAAATTTATACTTTATAAACTGCTATGAACAAGACCTCACTAAAATTATATGTGTATGTCTATATAATGTGTGTGTGCGTTTAGGCAGTATATTCTCATTCGAATAAGTTTGATCAAATATTTTGCCTATTTTTTTTTTTTCTTCCTCGATTAATTTCGCTATATCTTTTATGCATGATTTTTGTTATAGTTTCTTCTCCATTTTCAGACCGCCATGGTTTGACTGATCCAAAATCTGTTGAAAAGATCCAAGATAAATTGATTGAAGCATTAAAACTACAGATCAGCCGAAATCATTCGACAGAAGAACATTTGTATGCCAGCACGATTATGAAACTACCAGAATTGCGGACACTTGGAACTTGGCACAACAAACTTTTGCAATGGTACCGCTCACAGTGGAAGCGTCTCAAAGTGCCCCCACTCTATGCTGAAATCTATGATATACCCAAAAATGAAGAGGATGCACAAGCTTGAACAGAGTAAGAACACGGGGAGTGGGTAGGGTTTGTGGGTACATAACAATGGCAGGTAGCAACCCTAAATCCTTCAGGTGTCAGTTTGGGTGGCTAACAAAAACGACCGTTTTTGTTTGTTTTTTGTTGCTTTTTATGCAAAATTGTATTCAATACTGATGAAGTTCACCAGTTGCTGACAAACTTCAAACTGAGTCACTTGCTCAGGGATTTATCTGCTTGTTGGCGGTGATGCATGAAGTTATGGCAGCTGCTGGGTTTAAGGTGAGGTCCCATTCAACCCTCTTTTTTTTTTCTAGTGAGTGATACAGATGCAGGTTTCAGAATATCATGAATACTTATGGTGGATTTTCCTGGCTTCAAAAAATATGATATGAACAACAACAAAAGAAATAAAAACAAAAACATCACAGGTTTTTGAATAAGTTGGTGTCTTAATCTTCATATATACATAATGTATATATACTAGCAGGAAAACCGAGTATTGCCCGGGGAACCCTATGCCATCCTGTCCCCGGCCTATAACACCATATTACATTTATAATTCTTATTTTTTACATTTTATATATTAAATTTTTAGGGTGGGGACCAAGGATGTACTTAGCATTGATTGGAGGGGGTGTAGGTACAGTGAAATAAATTTTGGTAAATTTATATTTAACCCCTTTGAGACACTTTGTGAACAAACAGAAATAACAATTTTTTATATATATATATATATATATATATATATATATTATTTTAAAAAGATGAAATGGAAAAACAAAACAACAATTATTTGTAAGAACCTTCTGCATTTTCAGACTGTACATTGTCAGAGGCTTTTTTGATTTTCTATTTTGTCTTTTAGCATAATTTTTTCTTGTATATATATATATATATATATATATATATATATATATATATATATATATATATATATATAAACAGCATTCTTATATTTAAGCAAACATTGTTAAGCACAACAGAATTCTTTTGCTTGATTATACCTCTTTTTTTTTTTCAGTTTTCCTAATAATCATTTTAGTTTCAAAATTAAAAAGATTAATCAATGTTCCATCACAATTACTTTTGATTCTTCGTTGAATCATCCTCAGGTGACATAAACAAAAAGCTGGAGAAAAAGAAGAGAATTTCAAAAAACAGCCGAGAACGCTGTATATGAGGTCATTAAACAGCAACAACCACAAACTGGTGTAGTTCCAGAACAGCGCTCTACAAGAAATGTAAAACCCAAAATCTTGTAGTAACAAACAACTCCTCCCCACTCCCCAAAACAGTAGAAAGAACCAATGTTATTTATAAGTTCCAATGCAACTCCAGTCATAATAATAAGAAGAAAAATAACAGCAGCAGCTATCTTTATTAAAACCCAGCAACATACAATAAATAATATTACATACAAAACTAGTAACAATATTTTAAAATGTTTAACGTGGAAACAATTTATCCTGGGAGGCTAATTCTGTCCTCCCGGAATATAAATTGTGAAGCACTTTTCTGTTGTTGTTGACTTTTAATGATCTCACATACAGGATTCTCGCTATTTTTTTTCATTCTCTTCTTTTCTCCAGCTTTTTGTTCATTGTTTTGTAACCTGAAGAGGATTCGACGAAGGATCAAAAATACTCGTGACACACATGGGACAGTCATTAATCTTATTGATTTTGAAACTAAAAAGATTATTAGGACAATTGAAAAAATAAAAAAAGTATAATCAAGCATAGGAATTCTTAACAATGTTTACTTAAATAAATATATATATATAAATATATGTATATATATATATATTAGTATCTGTATTTTTGGAGAAATAAAAACTGAGTGCTCAAATGTTTGTACGAGCATAATATATTTATTACACATGATACTATACAGTAATATTCCAATTAGCCATTGATACCTGTGGTTTCAGGAGGTATAGAAAACTTTGTTGAGTTAAAGAATACCACCTGTGCTCCGTCATCAGTCAGTAGATATTAGGGACTATGAGACTGAATTAAAATCAAAAATAGTTGTAATTTGAAAACTAAAACCAGATTAAATAAAATAAATTGAAGTAAAATATATGAGATCATTAGTTTAACATTTTTTTAATAGAAAAGTTTTTTTTAAATAAATTGAAGTAAAATATGAGATCATTAGTTTAATATTTTTTGAATAGAAAAGTTTTTTAAAACAGGAAATTTTTGTAAAACATTTTTATTTTTTATTTTATATTTTTATAAATACACATTATTTTTAGATACTGTTTAAAAATCTTAATATTTTGTAGTAGATATCTTAAATTATATAATATAATTTTTTATTAGTTTTATAAAACTTTAAATTTACCACTTTAGATAATAATTCTGAAAAAAAATAAAAAAATCAATTTGAAATCTTATTGATCTTTAAAAATGGATGAGAATTCTTAGATGTAGAACAGTTGAGGTAGCAGGTTCAATTCATAGGGGAAAGCCAAGGAAAACATTGGAAGAAGTGATAAAAATGGACCTGAGGGATAAAAAAATCCTGACCAGAAAGAGGTTATTTTGGAAGTCAGTTTCTTAAAGCTGTGCAATGCATGTCAGCATTTAAAACAGACGTTAAACGAAATATGATGATTTTATTTATTTTACTGGAATTAACACTTAAACCTTTATGGATTACCTCCTTCAAGCATGAAAACCCAAACTACAGACAGATTGTCCAGCTCTGATTTCTGAAACATCAGGACTACACCATGAACTTCTGAAATGCTTTATTTTATTTATTGTTTATTATTTATTGTTTATTGTTTGTCCAACACATGCCGGCATGTAAAACGGACATTCAACCAATGATTATGAATCACTGACTGATGTAAACTTTTGTTTCTTACGTTCTTACTCAATAACTAATAACTCAATAGTGAGTGAAAATAACCATCCAAAAATGGCAGATTATCTGCTCTTGAAATCTGTAGAATTAGTTCCATCTTATATTCCGTTTTCTTACATTTTGTTTGTTTTTTTATATTTATTTATGTATTAGTTATAGATCACCATAACTCAACTTAATTATATATCATTCAATTATTTATTTATGGATTTTACATCACTTTATTTATATCTTACATGCTTATGTATAAACGTTAATTATATATAATTTATTTTACTTCAATTATTTTAATTTAAGTAGTTTTATTTTTGTATTTATCTCCCTCCCACAGTTTTTATTTTTCAAATTACAACCATTTTTTATTTCAATTCAGGGAAAAGTCATTACTCCTTGAGATATATATATGTGTGTGTGTGTGTGTGTGTGTGTATATATATATATATATATATATATATATATATATATTGATAAGGATGCACAGGTGGTGATTTGAGTGGGTTCCAGGGACTTACATCGGTCCCAACTAAAATTTCTTAGTAAATTGTAATGTTAAACTGCAGGCTCTCAGATTTTTTTGTTGTTGTTATTATTATTATTATTATTATTATTATTATTATTATTATTATTATTATTATTATTATTATTATCTTAAGAAAAACGATTTTAACCATCTCGAATTACTTAAATTGACAGAACATTTTTATCTTAATTGGCAGAACAAAAGATTTTTTTGTTTTTGTTTTTTAATTAAATCAATCACTTTTCAATTAATAAACTATTTGGGGGTAATTATGAGAGCTTGTTTTGGTTTTTTCAATTGCTTCATTTTTTTTTATATAAACACTCAATTTGAACCCAATCTGGGCTTCATTAAATTGCATCCATTATTCAAAGAAATTTCGTCAGAGCTAAAAATAGAATGTATGCTCTGCGATGAAAGTCTTTTCTAATGACTGTAAAACAAAAAACAAGTTTTCTCTTTTATGTTTTGCATTCCCTGCACACACACACACAAATCTCTCTCTCTCTTTCTCTCTCGTTAGAAACACATGAAATTGACAAGTTGTGGTAAATATTTCAGAGAAATATTCCTAATTTTAATTGCATCCAGAAATAGAAATTTGCATATTATGAAAAGTGACTTTGTGCTACCCAGCATTTCCCAGATGGGTAGATAACGTGTAATAATTGTTTAAAACATTGTGTATAGTATACCTATTCAAAAGCAGTAATTTATTAATATTAACTATATTCAAATCATTTTGAAGACGTTTGGAAGATAGAGTATTTCTTTACTTCTACTGTTACCAAGTTTCAATCTTATTTATAACACTCCTACCCTCTCTGTGCTATTGTGTTGAGATTTGACCTCAATTTGAACTATTCACCAGTGTTGGCCTTCCAAGAGAAAGAAATATTTGACCAGACAGGAAGTGGACATGCATTGCCAAACTGAGTTGATAGCAGAGAGACCATTAGCCCAAAAAGAGAGAAAACATTACTGAGAGAGATAGGGTGAAAGAGAGAGAGAGAGAGAGAGAGAGAGAGAGAGAGAAGGTTGTACATTTTTTTCCATTTTTTTGTAAATTACACATAGTTTCCCTTTCAAATATATTTTTTGTTATAAACCTACCTGAGAGACACTGTATATCCCTTGTAAGGGTGTCTGCGCAGAGAGTCTTTCATGAAGCAAGGGTAGCACAATGCTCAACCACATCCTGAACCAACATTGCTTGAGTCCAGTGGCAAGGAGAAGTCCAGGATGACTGAAAACAATGGCGGAAAAATCAGAGAAAGACTGGTGATAAATAATATATATATATATATATATATATATATATATATATACAAAGAGAGAGAGAGAGAAAGAATCGCTAGTTATTCTGCATTAAAAAAAGGATGTTTTATATCTAAGAAATTTATGCATTCCTTGAAGTTATTAGAAAGATTGTTTATTTGTGAAAGATTGTTTATTTGGTTAGATTTATCATCTAACCTAGCCATAATCATTAACTTTAGTATGGTTTATTACAAGCCACCATTTACATAAAGGTAACACTGAAGTCTTTAAAAGATATAGAGAATTGGAAATATTCAAATTATTTTTGATAGACCTCACTTTAAGTGTCGCCCTTCAAAGAGAAAGAAACATTTGAAGATTTCTTGTTGATTTGAAATAGGTATGGTGTGATCATTTTGTTGGATGTAGAGCAGACATCCAACAAAATGAAACAAAACTATTTTTCAGGATATTTTTGTTATTGTTAACATTTCACTCATTCGCAGCTGCCTATATTTATTCCTATTAATTACAATAATTACAATGTCAACCACACACACATAAACTCTAAACAGTTTATGTATCACTAAAAATGAATATTATTAATTGCATTTTCTTTACTCTCTGATGAATCTATTTGTAATGAGTCAACTAACAAAAAATAAGACAATGCTCATAAAATATATTTTCGTTTTCCCCTTTTGCTTTTTATATATATATATATATATATATATATATATATATATATATATGATTATATAATGAGCAACAAGTAATGGCAGCAATAAAAAGAGAAAAGTTAAGCTTCTTAAAGAAGGCTTAATAAAAAAGAAGAAATAATTTTCAGATGTCAGGCTGGACTTCTTTCTTTCTATGAAAACAACACCCAAGAAAACAGTATGAATTATAAAAATGTTTCCATTCTATATTCTCCTTCTTTTGCTTTCTTTCCTTCTATACCATATATTTCTCTCTCTCTCTCTCTCTCTCTCTCTCTCTCTCTCTCTCTCTCTCTCTCTCTCTCTCTAAAAACAAATAGTAATAACTAATTTCCCTGTTTCTCTTGTCTTGTGCCAAAATTCATTATGTTAAATATTTAAAGCCCCTCCCACATCCACCCCCACCCTAATCCTAACAAAAAAATCAAATTTATGAAAAACCCTTTTGGTTTTTTTCATAAAAGAGAGCTTCTCCCTCCGTACACTACTTTTTTGCTTCCAATAAAATATAAATAGTAGGAAGGGGAGAGAAGGCAAACACATTATTTCAGAATATTTTTCCTTTCCTTGATTCTAACAAAAAACAAAATATGGCAGGGTCTCTAATAGAATTTTTCTTTCAATAGAATTGTTTCTTGCAAGGAATTGTAATTTTATCTGGTTTCATCATTGTTTTCTATTTGTGCAATTATTTTTATCACTTTAATATTTTCATTTATTAAAGGATTTTAGAATATGCTCTGATGTCATACGTTTGTATAAGCAATACAATGGTAGATATTTAAATTCTCCCTCACCTCTCCACCCCAATTCTTTTATTTCCATGTTGGTTGTTTGTTTGTTTGTTCTTTTTTTTTTTGGGGGGGGGGGGTCTCTAAACTTTTCAACTTTTTTAGAATGTTAAAACTAAACGTGTGTAGAAGAGATGATCATTTTGTGTTCTAAATTATGACAGTTTTTTTTTTCAAAGACACACAATCACAAACGGTTACTTTCTTATCAATTTTTCAGTTTGAATTCTTAAAAATATATTTGAACTTAAATGCTCTCATTCTATTGATCTAGTCATTTAAGAAGAAGGGCTTTATATTTTCAAAGTTAAATAATGTTTAAATGAGAAGAACCAATATATTCTCTGTAGCTTTTTTCATTATTCAGTCATTTTTATTTGATCCATTATTGATTTTAAGGGTAGATAACAAAGTTTAAGCACATTACCTCTTTACTATTTTTAAGTCCAATAAAATCTGTTTTGCCATTGGCAAATACATGAACTATTTTTCTTCTCTCTTACTGAGAGATTTTTCAAAATTTAGTCTAAATTTTATTGACTTTTTATGTCTGCCTTCCATGCCATCGGACTCTAACCCTACTCAGACCAGAACAGCTATCTTCAAGACCAAAGATAATTTCTTCTGGAATTATCTTTGGCGAGAATAACATCCATCTTCAGCGAATGATGGCCGTCCTACATACATGTCTAGATTGATAGTTTACATGACAAAAGGAATAAATATAATTGCAGCAATTATTTAACTGTTTTTATTATTAGCCCATACCAGTTTGCATACAAAGCGTGTGACAATGGTATTCTTTTTTATTATATATATATGTTTTTTCAAAGTTCAAAATAGTCTAATCTTAATAAGTTTCCACTTGTGTCTAAATTACAGGTTGAAATCTCAAAGACACAAAGAAATTACAGCCATTGTTCGTTAAGCCTATTTCATTATCTCGTATAGCATTATGGAAGTATGAGTGGCAATGGTATTTATAGATACAAATTTTTTGAAAACATTATATACCAGACAGTTGACATTTTTATTATATTGAAATAAAACCTTTAATAATCACTTGGATTAACTTCATTACAACTTTGTTCATGAAAGCGCTAATATTTTTTTTTTTAATGGAGAAGGAAAAAATCCAATAACAAATACTAAAAACAATGATTTTTTTTTTTTATATTCCTGCATTTTCAATGTAACAGCTAAACCTAATAAATTTATTTGTTTTCTAAACACGAAAACAAATTTTATTTTATGAAACCTTCAAACTGGATAACTTATTTGTTACATTGTTGAATTATATAAACTGAGTTATTTTAAAATTAATAATTTAGTTCAAAATAAACAATGAAAAAAATATGTTGTTTTTTTAGCATTTGGAATGAAATAAGAAAATACAGTCAGAATGAAACAAGTTGTATCTGTTATATCATTATTTGGGTGTAATAACATATCTAATCCAAAACTGACCGGTATTGTACTACTATTACTATCATTCAGCCATATTCAAGGAAACACTGGAAAAATGTTGTTCAGATTTTAATAAAATTAAATTTTATCAACATTTGAACTATTATTAAGCAGAAAGATTTAACAAAAATATTATAAAAACATTGAATAACTTTTTTATTAGAATAGGAAATCAATCTCTGAAATCTATTTGCATAGCATAGAATATTTTCAAATGAAAAAAAAATTACATTGTATGCCATAGGAAATGTATTTGTTTCATTCAATTAAAAATTGTGAGAAAATTTTCTGAGGATATTTCAGTTTGAGATTCATCTAGGCAGACTGGTCCGTGCTCGAGCCCTGTGTAGATATATTTTCAAAGAAAAGAGGTAGAAGGCCAACTTCAACCTCCTATTCTAACATCAAGTCTGTTCAAATGTTGGTACGTGGCAAAAAGAGATCAAAGTTAGATCACATCTTCAAAAATGGTTGAAGAAAACCTGTCAAATACCTTACAAGAATTTATTAAAATCAGGCAGTTTTAGTTGCAAGAGGCCCTAATAAAACTATAACTGTGTACACTTCTCCAGCTCTCCTGAGTTAATACTCAGAAGAGCTGAAGACGTGTACACAGTTATATTAAACCAGCAATGGGCATATAAGTATACTGTCAATATCTTGTCTTTTTTCTTTTCAACTAGTTTCTTTTTATGCATTTGTTTCTCTTGTTGGCTTCTTGACAGTAATTTTCTGTTTTTCTATAACATTTACGTCTGTCTTGTTAGTGACACTTCTTTATGTCTGTCTTGTTAGTGACACTTCTTTATGTCTGTCTTGTTAGTGACACTTCTTTATGTCTGTCTTGTTAGTGACACTTCTTTATGTCTGTCTTGTTAGTGACACTTCTTTATGTCTGTCTTGTTAGTGACACTTCTTTACGCCTGTCTTGTTAGTGACACTTCTTTACGCCTGTCTTGTTAGTGACACTTCTTTATGTCTGCCTTGTTAATGACACTATTTTACGTCTGTTTTGTTAGTGACACTTATTTACGCCTGTCTTGTTAGTGACACTTCTTTACGTCTGTCTTGTTAGTGACACTATTTTACGTCTGTTTTGTTAGTGACACTTATTTACGCCTGTCTTGTTAGTGACACTTTTTTACGTCTGTCTTGTTAGTGACACTTTTTTACGTCTGTCTTGTTAGTGACACTTCTTTACGTCTATCTTGTTAGTGACACTTTAAATTAATAGCACCTGGATTACCTGATAACATTTGGTCAAACTTAACGGAATAAACTTTACACAGATGGAATCAAATCATCAAAGTCTCACCTGAGAAAGACCATAACGATTTAAGTTATTCTTGATGTCTTTTATTAAACACTACATCTTATTGGTAATTACAGCATATTGTTATCCTGGATGATAAAGTGAAAATCTCTGGCTGGAAATAAAGGTGGGCTTTCTACCAGGCAATTCATTAAAGTCAACTTTTTGTATTTAATTCTGTAAAATTGACTCAAAGATCTATTTATATCTTAACTATTTTTATTTTTTTAAACTTGTTTCTTTTTTCTGATATAGGATAGTTTGGTTGACGAGAGGCACCAAAATATTTTTGATATCATAAAAGAAGAATCAAAATATTCATGATGAAGATCTAGGATGGTAAACAATTGATTCTTATCTTTCTTTAAAAAATATTTTATTATACTCCTTGTCAACTAAATAAAACATATTTTTAAAATATTTTGTCGTATTCTTATAGGATTTAAGGAGTTTATGAATATTTGATAATTTGATGCATTTGGGACTTTATATGACCCCCTCCGCCTCCCCCAAAAGTTTTTCTTTTCTGGAGAATTGAATAATTCGATTAAGTAGCACTTCTTTCTTTTGATATGGTTCATATAAGTATGGCCGCCTATTCCAGGCCTGTATTATCTTATCCATACACTGCATCTACATGAAGTGAGCATTTTTAATTATAAACTTACAAATGATATTCATTGCAGTTTTTTGTAACATTTATTTTAGTTTTATAATTTATTAAAAATAAATGTGAATTAGAGAAAGCTTTTTGCACCTAAAAGAAATGTGTGTATGAATTTAAATTGAATATATTTATCCAGTTATAATCCTGAATAATAAATAAATTGCCGTTAAAATCAGTGAAAGTATTTTCTGTGAGTCTTTCTAGTTGAAAATCGTTTCTTCAAAATAATTGCACACTGGAGATTTATTTTTCTAATATTTTTTTAACAAACAAGTTAAAGATAGCATTAATTAGCAAACAGTTTGGGAATAAACTGGATTAAAACAAATAAAATAAACAGGTATAACAGATTAAACTTACAAGCACATTTTTGGGTCTATCTGATGAGATAATTTAAGAGAATTTGATCTGTATAATCCTATTATATATTTCAAAAGTTTTTATTTTAAATGTTGAACTGAGTCTAGATATATTATATGAATACGAATGCAGATATCAGATGGGGAAAGAGGCATAATAAATAAACCCTTCATTTTACACATTGCATGTATTCATGGCTGCAAGTGAAGTAATTTGCCTTTAAAAAGGGTAAAAAAAAATCTCCTTCTCACTCAAACTTTCTAACTTTTAAACACTAGTTCCGGATAAGAGAATTGTTTCTTTGATAATTAGTTGTGTTAAATTTCCAGCACTTCATTTCATCACCGTCGTCAAAAAATTAAAAAAAAATAAAATTAAAAAAAAGCAAGAAAAACCTTGAATTGTTAATTCAAGGTTTTTCATGTTTTTGTTATTTTAGTTCCAATAATTTATGAATATTTGCTTTTATTTTTAGTGATTGCTTTTTTTGCTGTTTTGTTTTTATGATTAAATCTAGTCAACGTTTCTCATAAAATAACTTAGATGTGATGTTTTTGTTTTTAATCTCCTGAAAGTAGATGGATACATTTTTTCAAATAATTGAAATACAGATTTACAACTTTAAGCAACAAGGAGCATTATTAGTTCTTAAGATTTTGAAATATTAAACTAGTATTTAATATATATATGCAAAGTTCGTCATAAGTATATGAATGGAGCACTCTTCAGTGGCTGATATTGTTCATATAATCATTAAGATTTCACTTTCTCGTGGCTTGTGCCGATGGTTTAACGGTTAGAATCTCTGACTTATCAACAGTCAGAGATTCTAACCTAAAGGTTTGAATTTCGAATCCCAGCATAACACTTGTCTGTCTATCTATACTGAAAGGTTGTGATACAGCGAAACAGTCTATCTGTGGATTACATATATATAATGGTCTGAATAATTTAAGGCAAGGAAGTACTAGTCACCATGCGCTGATGACTTCATGTCTTTAAACTTACATATACGGAAAAAACTAATATGCGGATGAAGAACAAATGATGCCAACTGTGCCAAAACTAGGGGGGGGGGGTCTATAGAGACATGAACAATTAAGTATTAAAGAATCTCAATGGTTAAGAAAAAAATGTAATTTTCAAATATATATTTGAGAAATCTGTATTTTAAATAGTGTCAGCCATATTTGTTCTCCACTAGTATTATCGTTTTAATTTGAGCATTAGTGGAATGTATTTATAATAAACACATAATGTTCTCACTGTTGCTATTTAAAAAATGAAAAACAATCCATTGATACTTATGACAAATCTGAACAATATATTGAGAAAAAAAATTTTTTTTAATATATATATATATATATATATATATATATATATATTTTTAAATCCGGACACTTTCAACAGTGACCAGTGTTTTCGGATGTTTTACCGTCTGAGCTAACGACCCCCCCCCTATATATATATATGTATATATATTGATTTTAATAATAATGGCGAGGTAGCCATAATTACCAAGGACGGAGAGGCCTATAATACTAAAGCGAGAAAGAAAAAAGAATAAATCTTTCATTCTTTACTCTAGTAAAACGGTCAAAATATAAAAAAATGTGAATAGGGAGAAAAAAAAAAAAGATGGTGGTGAAATCGAGACGTCTTTCGAGTCGACTCATTTTCAAGATATCTCGTCGACTAAAATAGGGGGTTTGAATAGCTAATTAAAATCGTGGTGAATACATGGATTATCGAATGAGTAAAAAAAAAAAAAAATTATGTACCCATCAGTTCCAAACTGTGGGTGTACTCCTTCTGTTTGCACAGAGACGGTTTTCATAAATTGATGGTGACCGCTTCTAGAATTTTAAGGTGATTCTTCGAGCGATCCCTGTGCAAGACAGTAAAGGCCTCATCCGAATATCCCTCAGTGCATACTTTACACTCCAATAAATGGTCGCCGATGGCCGACTCATAAGCTTGTAAACGCCCGGATGTCGGCCACTGTCTGTGCCTACGTATCGAGAGGGAGATGTGTTGGGAAACTCTGACCTCTAATCTCTGAATGGTACACCCCATGTAGTCAGCCTCACACTGGCCACAAAAATGGTAAACAACTAAATTGTATTGAATGGTGGGGATACCATCCTTGCGAAAAGAGAGGAAAGCACTGCTGGTCCCAAACACTGTTCTAACATTAGTCGCAAAAAAGCAACGAGACACGGCTGAAGCAATTTTATGCTAAAGTTCCTGACTAGCGGTGCCAATCCATGGTAATTTTACATAAACAGGGCACTTTTAGGGTCTGAAATATTTTTCTCTATTAAATGTGGCAATTTTGTCCTTTATGCATCTTTCAATGGTGTCTAATGGATACCCATTAGAAGATAGGATTTCAGTTATTTTGCTACATTCTGCATCTAATTTGAAATTAGAGCAGATCACCAACGCTCGATGCACCAGGGTTTTTATCAGATTTATTGTTACTTCCTATATCCTGTTCTATTGTTCTGAACAGGATATAGGAAGTAACACCAACAAGACCTTTGTTCGCGGAAAGCCCAACGATTGGCTGAGAGAACAACAAAGAATCTGATTGGTTAACTAGCTAGCCATGTATATAAAAACACCCAGCAAAAATAACTCCATGCATTTTAACCTGAAGATTCCCCCCGGGGATGAAACACGGGAGCTTCTGTGTAGCTTAATTTGCATAAATATATTTTCATAGCTTACTATATATATATATATATATATATATATATATATATATATATATATATATATATATATATGTGTGTGTGTGTGTGTGTGTGTGTGTGTGTGTGTGTGGAAAAATCAGTAGAAAATCGTTTCATGTAAAAAAAGTTTTGTTTCATATGACATTTCGGTATACTTTCAGTATACCTTCAGATATGCAAAAGCCAAGAGAAAAAAATGTTTCGCATCAGCGAAAGCATTGCAAATGAACAAGGAAAGATAATTGAGAGGTGGAAAGAAAAGAGGGGAAAAAAAGACTCACTATTATAATAGGCCAAACTTTCATATGAAATAAATAAAGCCTTTTTCACATGAAAATATTTTCTAGTTATCTTTATACTATACGTTCAGATATTTTCCCTTCTCCTATTTTTTAACACATGCACACGCACACACATAATTAGAAATAAAGTTTGGTTTTGTTATTTTAATCAGAAATAGTAAAACAGAAGAGCTCCAAAAAGAACATTTTCTGGTGTGCTAACAGAAATGTCCCCCCCCCCTTCATGCGTTAAACTGAAATATTTTCATGCAATAAGAAAAAAATTTTTAATTTTTTTCTTAAATCTTGAAACTGAATATTTTACTATTGTCAGATATTATTCTCTATAAATCATCATCTATAAAAAGTAGAAGTTGTATTTATATAAGATATGTTAAATTTTACTAACAATTGTCTGCTTTTTTAGTCTCTTTAAAATCATCTTATGCAAATACATACTTACAAATGAACTTTTTAGTATTTTTTTTAGGAAAGAAATTAATATTTTAGACAGCCATTTAACTGGTCCATTTAATGAAAAGAATTAGTTTTAACAATTCTTTAAAAAAAACAAAAAAACGTTACATCAAATACTATATTTTCACCAAGTGATGTGATTAACAATATATATATATATATATATATATATATATATATATATATATATATACATATGTATAAAACTATGTTTATTCAAGATTTATTAATTCAAGACTCTTTACTTTTATCAATTAGAATATACAAGCTTTACGTGTATAGCTTTATTTACTTAAAGTAGTGGATACTTTAAGCACTGTTTCCCCTTCTATGCCCAAAATTGAAGCTGGTTCTCCATTTTTAAAAAGTCCAGTTCCAACTCCTTTAAAAAAAGAGTAACTCTTTTTTCAGCAACAAATTCATAATTGTATTTTCACATTCAATCTATTCAAAGTATGTGGATTTATTTACGTGATAAGAATTGAAAAAAAAAACCCATAGAAATAGAAAACCATACATTCCAAATGCCATTTGAAAAACAAGATTAAAACATTTTTTTTATATCTTTTTAATTGAACTTTTAAAAAAATATATTTATGAATTTAAATCAATTGCGAGTTTAAGATAACTTAGTAACTTTTTTTCCAATATCATACACTAAGAAGGATATGTGTTTCAATTTCCAGTTTTAGAAAGATAAACTCAAGAAAACGATCCTTAAACAAATAAAAATCTTCAAAACAAAATGTTTAATGTTTTATAATCCATTTCATATTTTTTTCCTTTGTAGTTTCCTGCATTTTTCCCCAATGCTTTTGGTAAACAATTAAGAGGAAGTGATGGCACTTAGTCACCACTGTGTTAAATTTCTGCTGCCCCTTCTTAACAGGTTCAGGAGACAGAAAACAAATCAAGAGTTTTACTTTTTGCATAAGCCAATTTCATGCATAATCCATAAAAATTGAAAAACAGACAAAAGCTTACCACCATAAAAATAAATAAATTTTTAAAAACGAATTTATTTATATATATATATATATATATATATATATTCTAATCTTGTCTGCTAGAGGCAAAAAATGTTTAATTTTTTTTATTTAACTAGACCACCCGTGACCCATTGGGTCAGTATTTGTTATATATATAATTTCTGGAAACCTATTGGAATTTCTGAATATTTTATCTGTTTATTTTGACAAAGATTGCTTACAAGATTGAAATATTGTTATGACATCGTTCTGGTTCTCAGTTCTTGATATATATATATATATATATATAAGCAAAGTTCATTTATATTCCAAAAGCCAGGATTTAAAAAAAATTTTCTTACAGAACATTTTCAAAACAGATACATTTATTTTACTTCTAAAATAAACTTAGAACAAGCGATGAAAGTGATAGAGAGAGTAACAGACAACATCATTAGACAGCAAGTTGACATCGATGCTATGCATTTCATACCAGGTCGAGGCACAACAGATGTAATCTTGATTCTGCATCAAATGCAGGAGAAATACATTGAGGCAGACACTGGGCTATACATGGCATTTGTTGACCTAGAAAAGGCTTTTGACAGGGTTCCCCGAGAAGTGGTATGGTGAGCAATGCGTAAGCTTAGAGTGGAGGAGTGGCTTATAAGACTAGTACAATGCATGTACAGGAACGCTAGAAGCAAGATACGGGTAGATTTACAGTGATGAGTTCAGTGTAAATGTTGGTGTACATCAAGGATCAGTCCTCAATCCCTTGTTGTTCATTGTTGTGCTCGAGGCCCTCTCCAATGAGTTCCGAACAGGGTGCTTATGGGAACTACTTGGTCATAATGACAGAAACAATGAACGGGCTGAAAGAAAGATTGAAAGTATGGAAGAAGGGCAGGAAGCAAAAGGTTAACACTGGAAAGACAAACGTGATGGTTAGTGGCCCAGAACCCCAGTCTTTGAAGGACTCTGATCAATACCCATGCGCTGTATGTATAAAGAGGGTTAGGAGCAATGTGATACAGTGCAACCACTGCACTATATGGGTGCACAAAAAGTGCATGGTAGGCTCACACCAGATTCAGATGTAAGAGATGTCTAGGACTTGCACACATAATTGAAGGCCGCCCTTACACAGAAGTTGAAATAGGCAGAGTTCTCAATTAATTGAGAAAATCAAAATTACGAGTGTGATATTTATTTATTATTTGGTACAGAAAATCAGTACAACATCAGTACCATTGATTGCAAGCCTAGAAGTTGTTTACCTTCCGGCTATCTTCAGCTTTTGTTGTCACCTAGTAAGAAATGTGTAGTCTCGTATCACTCTCGTTTGGATACTTTGAAGTATTAAATTAGAATCGTTTAAATTTTGTGAGATTTAAAAGCTTAATAAAGTCCAAACAGGGGAGGGGGGGGGGGTATAAAAGTTAAGAATTAAAAAATAAATATTTTCAGTATTTGTTAACAGCGTTTTTTATCTGGGTTGTTATATGTTTTGAAGGGTTAAATTAGTTTTGTCTAAATTATGTGTTGAGAGAATATGAGATTAAGAATTAAATTTACAAAATCAAAAAAATTTTAATTTAAAGTCTTTAAAATATTTTATCACTTAAAAATAATAATTTAAAAATGAAAATAATTTAAAATCTTGTAAGGGAGTAATCGCTAAACGATAAACCAATCTAAGGGAATTAACTCTACAAATTGCTTCTGTATTCAATATTTAACACTCATATTTTGAAATGTAAATTTATAATGGAGTATCAATTCATTATAAAAATAATTAATGATGTGGATGATTAAACCTGACAAGATTTAGACAGTGAATTGATTTTGTTACGACGGTTTTTAAACCTACTGTTTTATGAGAGGGGTCTAACAACTGGAAAATAATTATTTTCATATTTTCATGGTGTAATTTACTGGTTTTAAGTTTTGGTATAGAGATGGACAATATTAAAATATTAAGGGGTAATTGTAAAAGGACATTCCGGTTTAGAAGGCGCAAAAATAAGAGTGGATCTTGTATTATATGAGGCTATTTTCAGTCCTTTATGTATACGGGTCAGTCCAGTTTATAAAAAGTGCCTGTCTCCTATGGACACATTCTTTAAAAATTTCATCCCTAATGTTTAACCAGTTTATATTTGGGTCAATAATGGCCCTTAATATGTAATATTTTTCTGTGTCACACAGAAGACATCTATTTATGGCTGGAGAGTGTGATAGTCTTCTCTCTATTACTTTTCATTTAATGGTAAAGGGTGTCCTCTTTATCTTTTAGTTGCCATATCCTGGTCGCGAGTGTTGTGTTAGCTTTGTTTTTGTATTTAAAGGTATACCTGTGTGTGTACAATCTCTGCTTGAAGCTTCCCTTTGTCATGCCTATGTATTTTTCGGCTCTGCCGCTGGACTGGCTTGTGACAGTCGCCTCATATACTAGGGAATCAATTTAGATATATATATTTATAGATAAAGTTAGTTTACATCAATATAATTTGAACATTGTTCAAGAATTCAAAACCAACTGCCATTTGGCATACGATTGTTTCCAAGACTTTTTGGAAATATTTTATTGTTCGTTATTTTTGATTATTCCAAAACGTCTTCGTCAGCACCTTTTATAACATCACATGCAAAAGTCTCTTGAGAAAAAACATCAGATTTTAGTACTAAAATCAACACCAGTTAAAGGACTTTTGAAGTAGAAAAAGGACAGCAAATTAAATAATTAATCAAAACATTTAAAACATACAGCTTGAATTTCTACATAAGAGAAAAAATACATCAATAAAATTATCTAAGTAAAATTATAAGAGATATACTAAAACAAAAAATATAAAAGTAAAGCATATATATAGAGTAATTTAATTTAAATAATAAGAAACATTATTATAAAAAAACTTTTTTTAATAATAATTAGAAAAATTGATAAAAAGAATGATAGTAATGAGAAAAATAGTTATTAGAGAAAATACTAATGATAACAATAATAATAATTAGAAAAATTGATAAAAAGAATGATAGTAATGAGGAAAATAGTTATTAGAGAAAATACTAATGATAACAATAATAATAATTAGAAAAATTGATAAAAAGAATGATAGTAATGAGAAAAATAGTTATTAGAGAAAATACTAATGATAACAATAATAATAATTAGAAAAAAAAATGATAGTATTTAGATACACGTAGACAGTTAAACATATATATATATATATTATAGAATTTAGAAAAACCAAGAAACGTTATTTTTGTTTTATATATATTTATTAAATGAATAAAAGCATTTTTTTTCATAAATATATGTCTGAGACTTTCGCTGATAAACAGCCTTATCAAAGAGTAATTTCCTTTCTTTTTTTTTTTTCTCTACATCTTGCTGGTGTTAGAAAATTGCAAGAAAATCTCCTCGTGGTCCTGAAAGAATATTTAACGTCTGATGTTGTTGGCGAACTTGTAGAAAGTGAAATTAGAAATTGGGAGCTGCGCAGCGAGATGTTTGTTTACATTAGTTTTAAATTTCTGCATGTCAGTACCGTCAGGAAAACAGGGAGCAGGGAGGGAGTTCCAGGGTCCCGCAGCACGAGGAAAGAAGCTTTTGGAGTAGAAAGCTCTTCAGCATCTGGGGACCTCCACAGTGAATGGATGGGATTTGGCAGATTGTCCGGTTGTTACATCATGGGAGTACCAGAGCAGCAAGCTTATCAGAGCACAATTCATTAAAGTACTTGTAGAACAGGCACATTGCGGCGATGGGGACGGGCTGAAGCTTGGTGGATAGTGAGGTACCTATAAAGTTGGCGACTCTTTTTTGGAGCTTGTCTAAGAGGGAGAGACTAGTGGACGATGCACCAGCCCAGATGTGGCAACAATACTCCATGCATGGGCGGATGGTGGCTTTGTAGAGATGTAAGATAATGTCAGCTGTGAGAAGTTTACTAGCACGGTAGAGGGAGCCCACCTTCTTTGCAGCAGCTCTGGTAATGTCTTCAATGTATTTATTCCAATTCATGTTATCTGTGAAAGTTAGACCGAGGAGTTTGAATGATGAACTCTCAGGTAGGGTGTTATTTGCCATGACAACCGGTGGTTGAAGAGGTTTCTTGTAGTTATTGAAGGAAAGTGGTTTTTCTTTGCGGCATTAAAAGTTACCATCCATTTTTAACCCCATTCCACTACAGACTGGAGTTTATTTTCTAAGGATTCAGCCATTGCCTCAGATATGTGCACATCGGTTTTGCCCACATTACGAGAGTAGAGTGTGGTGTCATCAGCAAATATTCCTATCTCAGACTCAATGACATCAGGGAGGTCATTTATGAAAATCAGGAACAGTAGAGGTCCAAGGATGGATCCCTGGGGTACACCAGCATTTATGCCATGTTGCTTAGAAGAACGGGCATCGAAGACAACCTGGATCTTTCTTTTTGTTAGGAAAGATTTAATTACATTAAATATTTGTCCAGTAATACCATATGAGTGCAGACCTTGTCAAAGGCCTTGGATATATCGAGCGCTACCGCCCTAGCTTCATCTACCTTGTCCATGTATGATATATGCGTTGAGAGATGACGATTAGGATATCTGTAGTAGATCGTGCTTGTCTGAATCCGTATTGATGATCAGAAAGAAGTTTAGCATTATTAGGTACCGCACTATCGCTAGATTGATTAATGATTCAAAGATTTTAACAAAGATCGGGAGTAGACTGATTGGGTGGTAGTTTAGAGGATCAGTTCTATCTCCAGAATTCTTGAAGACTGGTACCACAGAAGAAATTTTCCAACTATCAGGGAAACAAGATTCAGCAAGTATTTGTTGGAGAGGACAGGGGCCAGCTCAGCAGAGCATTTCTTTATTACTATTACTGGTATAAGATCAGGCCCACAGGCTTTGGAGGTGTCAAGATTTTTTATGATATCTCTGATTTGAGATGGGGTGATGACCAGATTCTCAAGTGTGGCTTCAGTCCGCAATGGGAATTTAGGAAGGGAGTGGTTTGCTGAGTCCAAAGTGGAGTTTGAGGTGAAATGGTGGGCAAGTGGTTCAGTCTTATCAGTTGCCGTGCAAACAACATCGTTGTAATTTGATAGCAGGGGAATTGTTGATTGTCCATTGTTCATCACACTATTGTAGATTTTCCAGAAATCACGAGTACCTATTTTCTGTGACTGAATGCGTTTTTTGGTTATCTCTGTATACCTTCTCTTTGCTTCATCTATCACTACTTTGCAATCATTTCTTGTCTTTATAAATTTTTGTCTATTCGCAGTTGACTTATGGCATTAGAATTTTTGGAATGCCTTCTGCCTCTCAACAATAGCAGCTTCACATTCTGAGGTGAATCATTGAGGAGGGTGGAGTTTACTGAAAAATCTTTGCGTGGGGACATAAGCATCAATGCCTGCTTTGACCCATTCGGTTAGCTCATTTGCACACTGATCAGCAGAGAGTGAGAAGGTTTCACCCCATGGGGTGTCGCTGATGTTATCCCTGAGGGATTCAAAATCAGCCTGCTCATAGTTTCTCATCGTTTTGAGCAACAGCTCTTCAGCTTTTGGAAGAGTTTTTAAGGTGATAAGTATCATTGCCACAACGTAATCAGAGTTTCCAAGCGGGCTATGGGCATTCGCTACACAAGCCTCGGGTAGTGAGGTCGAAAAGTGAGGCTTGCTGGTCCACATGATCAGGAAGGCGAGTCGGAAAAGTGACAGTCTGTGAGAGGTTGTGAGCTGAGGAGATATTAAAAGTAGAGTTCCCAGCTGCATCAGTAACGCTGGAGAATCCCAACCAGTCATAGTGGTGTGCATTAAAATCCCAAAATACATGTATTTGGGCATTCGAGTCGAGTGAGAGTGCCCTATCTAAGCTTTTAGAGACAGAGTCAAGCAGTGTACAGTCCTGGGTCGAAGGAGAACGGTATAAGGAATATAAGTAACTAACGCTGTGATGTAAGGTCAATCTAAAGCACATGTAGGCTTGGTCATCTGATTCTAACCTATGTTCTCTAGTCATGGGGAGGGTGTTCCGAACATATACTCCTAACCCATGCATATGTTTGTCAGAGTCCTTACGGTAGAGTGGAAGGTAGTCAGTCATGTCAAAGTGGTGAGAGGAGATTGAGGATTGAAGGTTCGTTTCACTTAGTGCTAGGATATCAGGAGAAACGTTTCTATGTCGTTGATGTTGGTTCTAAGTCCCCGGATATTTGTGAATGCGAGCCTCAAGGGGGAGACGAAGATGTTTTTTGTTGGGTGTCTGGTTTAGGTTTGTTTTTTTTATTTTGTAAGTTCATGTTTGTTTTGAGATAAAGTGGGGAGGGCAAAGTGGGTGCTTGTTCGGCACCAATAAGCTACCACAACCAGTCTATTAGTCGTGACTTGGTCCATGGGGATTGTGGCCTCGGGAAAGCCCATCGGGGATAACTGTAGGGTCCCTTTCCATGTGCGACATGACACATACAGTTACCCATATTATGCAACTGTTGATGGAGCAGCCGTTCTTAGCGCTACCTAAGAGTTAGGGCTCCTAACTACCAGTCGAAAACAGCAGCCAGACAAGCTGTCTAACCTGTACCCTCAACCTGTCGGAACAAGAACGACCCAGACTAGTCATGTAGGACTTAGTGGTGAAAAAATTTTCCCCAAGTTGCCCAGATAGAGAGAAAGAGAGACGGCGTTCATTGCCCTAGTCAGGAAACAAGGCCAAGCACTAGGCGTCTTTAGAGGCGTCCCAGTGCTTGTAGCTCTACACCTGGCTAATAGACAAAGAAGGAGTGCGAAGGCTGAGCGATAGGCAGAGCCTATCTACTCCTTAAGCAATTATAGGTTTGCAAACCAGATACTTTGTTTGAGATTCCAACTCTAGGAAGGTTGTCGATCAAGACTAAGGAGGCCTCCCTCCCCAACGGTTTGCTGCCAAAACGTAAGTGGTTTGTAGCAAGGTTTTATTGTCAGAGTTTTCCTTGTCTTAGATGGATGACCTGACAAGGTCTACAAGTCCAACACTCCAAGAGAGGATAGCCTGCGCCCGTGTACTAGTCGGGTATTTCTGAGCCCCGCAGTAAAAAAAAATTTAAGAAAACAAACAAAAAAACTTTTTTTTTTCATCCACATATGCACATTATACATATATATATATGTACAATGTACATATGTAGGTATAAGTACACTGTACACTTATCAGAGGGAACAGAAATTTGAAGATATGTTTCCTTCTCACAAGTTAGTACAGATAAGAGATAGACAGCCAGTAGTAGCTGAGAAAACTAGTTAACTCTTTATACAATGAAGGCTACGGAGAAATATAGGTAAATTGAAACTCAAAATTAAATTAAAAAACACAAGGTAAATACAAGTAAATTTATTAATAAAATTTAAGACAGACAATTCAGAAATAATAAAAAATTAAGAACTTAGCTTTTTTTAAAAATTACACCCATAAGCTTCAGTTGAGATTTTGATCTCCATTCAGTCGGTGGCAGATATAAATATGTCTTATCTCGTGGTTCTTTAACTACGTCAGGCTAGTGTGTTTGGTTGGGACTACAACTTCCTTTTTTTCATTACATTTGCTAGTGGACTCCTACCCCACCCTTTTTTTCTCTCTTTCAACCTCGATCGTGTTGACCCCTCTAAAACCTAGCAGAATATTAGCAAGAAAAAAAGACAGACAAATAAAAATTTGTGGAACAGGCAAAGGAAGCAAAAATCTGGAAAAAAACAATTGTTTAACTAAATAGTCATCGCAACGTTAATACATGGATTATTTAAGAAAAAAACAGTTCAGGACTAAAATAAGATCAAGAACTTAGCTTTTTTTTTAATTACACCCATAAGCTTCAGTTGAAATTTTGGTCTCCATTCGCAGTCGATCGCAGATATAAATATATCTTATCTCGTCAGACTAGTGATAGAGAAAGATAATTCTAAATATGTAGCTTACTTGCCATAAAGAACTCATTAGATATTACTTTGAAATCGTCTTTTACGTCTTTTAAAGTTAAACTTTAACTTTAGAAGAGGTAATGGGTGATTCCAAGTCAGAATAACAAAATGGAAATAATTTAATTACAAAATAATGGCAAAATGGTGTAACAATATTTCCGACTCAATTTTATAAAAGGCAAATCAATCTTTGGAAAAATGAGAAGATATTTGGAATTTCCAAATATTTATGAAATCTTTGTAATTTCAGAATAGATCCACTCTCTTCCCTATCTTTTTCTCTTTTACCCTTCCCTCCTCTCTTTCCTTTTCCCCCTCTCCCTCTGTCTTTTTTCTTTCTCTTTTTTCTCTTTCCCATCTCTCTTTCTCCCTTTTTAATTATTTACATTATCCACCTCTCACTACTTCTCTTATCATTTGCCCTCTTTCTACGTTATTCACCCTTCCTCCTACCATCTAAAACCTTTATGTACAGATGAAAAGTGTGTATGGTGACAAAATAACAACAGCACAGAGTTTTAGTCGTATATGTTGATAACACTTAATTTTTTCCAGGTTTCTCTTCAATTTTTAATCATCACATAAGAATTTATGAAATTATGATGATTACATTTTCTTATTAAATCAATATTAATAAATTAACGAATTTTTTAAAGAATATCTTTGAAAATTATATTTTTTTCCAAAAAGAAATAGTTTAAAATATAATCTTGGCAAGAGATTCCAGACTATTTTTTATAAGTACCAGTCAAAGTGCATCTTACAAGACTAGTAAATACTAAACCAGTTATAAGTATGAAAACGTCCATTTTCTTTTTTTTTATAATCTGGTAATTGAGAAATCAAAAGATATTTTTTACTCTAAAAAAAATAGTATTCTTTTGCTTTTGTTTTTTTTATATTATTCTGGTAATATAGTGCTTACTTTGCAGTTAGCAAAAGATGCTTGATCACATTGAAAAGGTACAAAAAATCGTTTGTGTAACATTGATTTACCCTTGTCAACTGATCTCGTAGCGTCGCCTAAGGGGTCGGGTGAGTCATCTTTGTGTCTACAATTTCAAGTCGCATATGCATGTGTGTGTTGTTTTTTTTATTCATGAAATTGTCTCCTGCTAACCCTTGAACTTTTGATTAAAGAAGGATTATCAGAAATTTAACACAGCATTGACTCAGTGTCATCACTTGCATTCATTTGTCAAAAGCGCCGGATGAGCAGAAGTTAGAAATATATGGATGCCGGCAAAATTCAAAACAGAGTATTACAAGACGAAATTTAATGGAAATTTTTTCATGTGTCGTGTTCTAATTTCGTGTTCAGTACTGAACAGATAAGCTTGTTATATTTAACAATTTATATTTACATTTAATATGAGACAAAAGCAAAAAAAAGACAGCATGCCGCAACTCAATTGTTCTGATCTTTATTCCCCTCCCCGCTTTAGGCAGACATTTGTTGATCACTTTTGCATTGAACGATCTTTCTTTTTCCCTTTTCGTACACGGATAACCATTTCTTCTTACCTGTAGAGTCAGATTTTCATTTTATTATT
>OY744518.1:146004356-146266856 GCA_963556195.1 Sepiola atlantica | reverse complement strand
ATGAAAGAGTTTTGCTATTCACTGTAACGAACTGGAGATGCTCAGAATTGTCTGAAGAAAATGAACTTCGAATATAACTTTCTAGAATATATTTTTGATCTCTAAAAAAATTCCCAAAGACTATAATAATAATGAAATCACTGTGTACAGTTCTCAGGTGCACTACAGACATTTTGTGCCAATGAATGATTAAAATCCGGCAATGTGTGTGTGTGTGTGGGGGGGGGGGGGGGGGCATTTTTCAATAATCACCAAAATATAAAAATCACCAAGGGGAATAACTCATATTTTTAATTGAAAAATGTACAAGAGTTATTTAGCTTATAACTAAAATGTTATTTCGTTTTCTGTATAAGTTTAAAAAATGTGCAATTAAAAATTAAAATGATTTCACTGCATCCCGGGCAACGGCGAGTAGGTACAGCTAGTTTTGCATAAAAAAATCTTTTTAATTATTATTAATGCAAAATTTCTGTGAAAAACTATTTGAACATCTGAAAATGTAAAAATGTGTTTCTAATGATTAAAAGTCTCGATTTTAGGTGTTAGGGTTGTCATCACAACTGTTATGAAAGTAGGCATTCTATAAACCGTGGAAAGAGTGTTTAGGGCACCAAGAATAGCATTTCTCCTGACACCCCCTATCCCTCCATGCATTGAAATCCAAATAGAATTTCATGACAACTGGCAGAAATGAAGATCTCTCTCCAATTCAACTGTTGGTATTTCATATGACACATCATGGAGATACTTTCTGGCTGTGCTGATCTTATCGAAATCGACAGCCAAACCAAATAAAACGAATATCATATTAAAAAAAAAAGATTTTGTGTTTTAAATTGTTATGTATTTAAAGAAAATGTATATAGTTTTCTTTTTTTTTTCTTAACTTTAGATTCTGTAGGTTTTGCTAATTACTGTTATTGGCACAGGGCCTTTTTATCAATCAGGTAAAAGTCCAATGTGTGTCCAATTATACCTATGGAGTATAGATGCATATGTAATAATGCACATACGATTAGCGCATTCAAATAGGTAATTTACTCTCATTTGTGACTCATTACTCCCTCCACCCAATATACACATCCCCTCTCCCGCATCATCTTTTTTTTTCTGCTATGACACCGCAATTATTTTCTTATATTCTGCTAATGTCATTTGTTCTTTTAAGACAACCCTGTTTTCAAGTGCGTTCATCAAGTCAAACTTATTGAAATTAAAAATATGTAAACATTATCAAGTCTTTCTCATTCCACTGTGATCAATCTATTTACATTACTTATTGTAGAATATGTAATTCAGTAAATACTTATATTTATTGTGTAATTGTTTGGGTCATAATTACATGTCAGACTTTATTAGCACTCTTTTTTTTTTAATTTATAAACTTTTATTTTCCCTTACATTATCAATTTTATTGGTTTAATTTCTACTGTTCACAACATTGGCATCACAAGTAATAACAAACAAAATGTCTAAGTTTGATTTGTTTTTTTGTCCTTTCTTCTTTTTAACGTAACCTGAAATGTTTGACTTAAATTTTGATTGTTAAAAAAGAAAAAAAACACTATTCTTATACACTGTGACTTGTATAAATATGTTTTTTTCACTCTAAAGATATTTTGTATATCCAAAAGTATGTTCTAATCCTTGCCAACATTCAACATTTTGTCAGTACTTTCCCCAGAGGAGAAACGAAAAGAAAAATGTATATCCTTTTTTCCATTGGGTAAGGAGGATGTAAATTCTTACATTCCATTTTATAAAAAGCCTAGATTTTATGATTGCTGATCTAGTTTTAATATTAATCTATGTTCATATTTAAATACTTCAAATAGTCTGATTATAAAAGAGCCATAAATGTGGGAGCACACACTGAGGATTGAAGCCACTCTAGTCATGGAGCTCTTGAAGACCCTCTTGCTCATCCAACACAATAATCTGTTAGAGACTTGCTAGAAATCGAATAAAACTAGTAGTGATTTTGTGGTGGCATGATTTATTTATTTTCGACCAATATGATAGGCATAACGAGGCCTTATGAATACTCTCTCTCTCTCTCTCTCTCTCTCTCTCTCTCTCTTTCTCTCTCTGCAGCCTGGATTTCAAATGAATATAAAAATAGAATGGTATGTCTTTATCTGAGGGTTTTTTTTTATAAAAAAGACTTGTTTGGTTTTTTTTTACTAATTTTAATGTAAGGTAGGTTTTTTTTTTCCAGAAACGTTTAAATCTTTTTTGGTTTGAAATGTCTAATTAAAAGATTAGAGGTGCTCACTGAAAATTGATGTATCTGAAATGAAATTAGGTTAGAACATAATTTTATTCTTGCCTCAATTGTGATAAAAAATGTATCTCGTTTATCTATTTCACCAAAGAATAACCAGTAGAGCAACGGATTGAGATATTCATTTCATAAATATGAATTGGATGGAAATGAAAAAAAAACAAAGCAAAGCTACTTGCCTTCAATAACTACAAGAAACCTCTTCAACCAACCGATGGTTATGGCAAATAACACCCTACCTACATCATTCAAACTCCTCGGCCTAACTTTCACAGATAACATGAATTGGAATACATTGAAGACATTGCCAGGGCTGCTGCAAAGAAGATGGGCTCCCTCTACTGTGTTAGTAAACTTTTAACCCCTGACATTATCTTCTATCTCTACAAAGCCACCATACATGGAGTATTGTTGCCACATTTGGGCTGGGACATCATCCACTAGTCTCTCCCTCTTAGACAAGGTCCAAAAAAGAGTCGCCAACTTAATAGGTCCCTCACTATCCACCAAACTCCAGCTCCTGTTCCATCGCCATAATGTAGCATCCTTGTGCTTGTTTTACAAGTACTTCAATGGATTGTGCTCTGGTGCCCCCTTGATGTAAATTCACTAAAACAACCCAACAATCTGCCAAATCCCATCCATTCACTGTGGAGGTCCCCAGATGCCGAAGAGCTTTCTACTCCAAAAGCTTCTTTCCTCGTGCTGCTGAACTCTGGAACTCCCTCCCTGCCCCGTTTTCCTGACGGTACTGACATGCAGAAAATTAAAACTGCACAGCTCCCAATTTAGGTTGACATCCCCCAAAAAAAACTTTCACCTTTTTTCTCAGTAGCCCCTTACGTCTACAGTGGCAGCCTGCCTTGTTTGGGGTGAACTATGTGAAGAATAAAACAAAAAAAAAGAATTAAATTGATTTCTTTTTGTTAAATTATGACAGACAAAAAAAACAACAGCCTTTTTATTTATATATTCACACGCATTCACATATATACTATAGTTTGAATTACCTACTAGACACATACTCGAGTGTCTTCGGTCTCTCTGTAAAAGGGTTTGTCAGGAATACCTGACATGAAGATACTTCACCCTACAAGTAAACCCTGACCAAATATTCAAAATAACATAGTATTCGAAGCCCAAATAAGATCTCCTCGGTTTGGCTACTCACCTATACGAAAAATGGTGCACCTTCTCCTAGTGATGTTACCTCAAGTAATAGCACTTAGCTGGATACCTCACCAGACCAGATGAATTTTTGTCCTAAAATCCGGTAAGACCAAGAGACCAAAAGCAATTTCTCTTCTAACTAATAATCAACTGATCAATTTTGGAGAGGAAATTTAATGTTCTTAACTTCTTTACAAGCTCAACGCTTGAGAAGTAAAGGAGAAGTTTAATGGAACACTCGAATATCTATGTATGTCATATAGAGATCAAATGTTAGCCCCCAGGAAGGGGCCCCTTAATTTCTGAGAACTTTGACTGAAGTAAAATGAAACAAAAAAAGAGAAATTATAACTGCTCTACTTTCCATAATGTTGAAAACTTTTGGATTCAATAAATACATACCATAGACAACCACATTTATTATATATATTATTTTCTTTCCCAAGGTGTGTGGAAAAATTGATTTAAAAAAATAGTCTTTGTTTTTCTCTGCTTAAATTTTAAAAAAAGATGAATTGCTTAATATAAAGGAGTGGGGATGGCAGGGATAATGATGTGTTGGAGTGGGGGAAAGTGGCAGGATACTCCATAAGAAGCAGAGTAGAGTATTTTTTATGTTATCTTTCTATTTCAATTTTATGGCTGAAATAACAAAATCCTCTGTGACACCCCCAACCTGGCCTAGATGTTTCTGTGCATTAAAAGCAAACACATTTAATGAATTTTTTTTTTCATGTTTTAGTGCCAAATATATTCAGCCATGATTGCTATTAAAATTAAAGCAAAATTGCGATTATTTTCTTTATTTTGACTTTTTCACAACAAAATTAGTGTTACTATATGATCAGTATTAATGTTACCAGTATTACATGTGTATGAAATATTATTTCATACATAATAGTGTTTTAGTTTTCATTGTATTTCCACACACTCAAAATTTATAATAGATCCCCGTTATGCGAACTGGATCTCTGGCTAAAACATCTGTGTCTGATTTTCTTCTATACAACTTCTGTAATCTAGGATTCCTGGGACTCTCAGACTGGGGATTCCCCAACCTTCAATTAATGCTAAATGTATGAAATGGGAGGGGAGTATTTATTGTTTTCTCTAATCACTAATTCCAACAGTAAATGTTGCATTGTATGTTTGACATATCAACACAAAACATAAAATATGTTTGACACATAAACACAAAACATAAAATATGTTTGACACATAAACACAAAACATAAAATATGTTTGACACATAAACACAAAACATAAAATATGTTTGACACATAAACATAAAATGCAAATTAGTTTGTTTCTGCTACACAGTGTCACTGGATTCTAGTTTCTGTGTTTTAAGGATCAGTTAAAATGATTTTGGGCAAAAACTAAAAATTGTTCTTTCAAAATTGAAAATTGTTAATGGTATTGATATGAATCAAACAAAATTCAAAAAGAAATATTTTATTTGTGTATGTGATCTGATGACCTTATGATGATTAAATCTGGACAGTATGAAAAGATGTGTACACAACAAGAGACTTTGTTTGTTTGTTTACATTGAAAAAATGAATTATGGTACTTGGGTAAGTAGATGTTGAACAGTTGAGGTTGCAGGGTCAGTTGGCCAAGGAAAACATGGGAGGAATTGATGAGGATGGATTTGAGAGAACGCGGAATAAATAAAGACCTGTCCAGAGATAGGTTAGTTTAGAAGTCAGTTTCTAAAAGTCATCCAACACATACGAGCATGTGATGAAATTCTCGAGATATTTTATTTGCATCTAATTTACACTGAATTGCATGAACATTTCAGATTAAAGTTTTACCCAGAAACTCAGAATTTAACAATGAAGACTTTTCATGGGGCTAACAGCTCAACTTCATCAAATGCGAACATGTTACATCTCTGTTTGACTATAAGTGTAAATATATATGTCTTTTGTCCAAATTAAATGTAAAAATAACCTTTTATATTTATTCATAAAACATAAAGGAAAAAAGTTTTAAGTAAGTTTCTTTCTTTTATTACATTCTTCCTTTTCTTTCTTTAAGTAAGAATCGTTTGATTACTCGTGATGATTATTTTTCCTATTAGAAAGTTTTAAGATCATGTGTGCTAAATAAATTGTTAAAAATAATTTAGCATATAGAAAAATAAATCAATTAAGTGAATATTTGAATACATTTTGAATGTCAGTGTTTTTTCCAAATGTTTGGTGAAGCTATCTCACAGCAATCCCACTAGATTTTTTTTACATATTTTCAAATTTCGTTAAAGTACTAAAAAATTAATCACTAAATTACAATATTATTTATGAAAACCCAAAATTGTACATATTTACGAAGAGGAATTTCTTTTATAAGATAGACATGGAATGGCATTTATTGAAATAATCTACTCTTAGCCAAAATGTTAAAATAATTTAATTTTCAGAAAATGAAATATATTTGGTTAAATATATAATCTTGAATTTAAAGAAATTTATTTCACTTTGGTGCTTCTTGACATATCATTTCATAATATAACTGGAATTTACTGTACTATGATGAGAACAAAAACATGTCCTTCATTAATCCCAACACTAACCCTAAGTCAAGGATGACGTTCAAGAATGCTGGTATTGGGGTTAAGATCCTAAATTCGTCTTTTTCCTCACTTAATGCCCACAATGATGGTCAAGAATTTAAATTTGGTTTTCACATCATATAGTGAAAATAATTTTAAAATTATGAATATGTTTCTGAAAGTTAAGTGTGCTTTCAACAAACATTGAAACTCTGAATCCAATTTACACACCATTTACAGACTTCGTAACTACAAAAAAAATGTAATTTAGTGATTAATCTTTAGTAATCAAAAGAATGTTTTATCTCAAAAATATACATTTTAGCCAAGATCTCAAAAAACATCTCAAAAAAGATCTGAAAAACAATGAAAATACTTGTATATTTTTGTGATTTTTATAAATAGTATACAAAATTTAATTTGATGAGAATGACAAATTTACAAAATACATCATTGTTAAAGTAATATCTTATTTTAATTTAACAAGTAAGGCATTCAGAAATATATTAAAAATATTAGTTATTTTTTGGTAGGATGTGTTTTTCAAAGTTTTCCTTTATTTCACTTAAATATCTCATTTATACAAAATTTATCAGCAGATGAATTTTCTGTTTTCTTTTCCTTTACACTTGATTTATTTGATATTTCAAATTCTATTATTTTCTGCTTTTCTTTCTTTTCTCAGGGAAAAATAAATTAAAGAATAATTGTGCACTTGATTATAAAGACAAGTTCATTTGTCTTTAGGCTTGGAAAGAAACAAAACTTTTTTCTTTCTCATTTTCTCTATTTCCAAGATAAAAATCTAAAATATTTCTTGGCAGGAATAAAAACGAATGATTTAACAAATATTCAAATATTGTACAGTGAAATACACAAAGCTATTCAACTGAAATATTCGATTTCTGTCTGTATTTGCTTGAATTTGTCCTTCAAATCTTTGAAGTCTGTTTATGGCATTAAAAAAAAAATGGTGTGATGATGAAATTTACTAAACTGTTAAATTTTATTTGATTTGAAAGAAGTGAAAAAAAAATTTTCTTTTTTTTTTTCTGAATAAAAAAGCTTTTAAAAATAAAACTGAACCACAATGAAAAACAAAATATATTGGGGTATGGGAGGGGGTAATCGCAGGAGATTAAAATAGTTATTTCTCTTTGGTTGCCATTTTTATTTGTAAAAGTTCAAAGAAAACATTTACTCATTGTGTTTGAAACTATTTCATCGATTGATTTTTTTTCATTGTTGTTGTTTTCAATTCAACTTGATTCTCAAACAGATTACCAATGATTGTATATAACTGAATTTTTTCGCCTTGCTAGTTGAAAAAATAGCATTTTGTTGCAAAGAAGACTTTGTTTCTGGTAAAAATTGGTTGTATGTAATATATTTCATGAATTTTGAAAATGACCATTCACAGATCTTAGACACTTTTGCTCACATATCCTTCCCCCATCTTTTATCTGATATAAATGAGCAAATAGCTCATTTGGTAAAAAGGCTGGTGAAACTGAGATCTCCAATGACTTTGTTTTTTTTTTCTCACTTAATGCCCACAGTGCATTTTGTGTGCTTGTAAAAATCTGTTATAACAAAATAATATTAATGTCTGTTTACAATGGAAGTATTCATTTTCCATCTATTTCTCCTTTTTTTATTCAGTAAACATATCTGAACCTTTGTTGGCAGGAACCACAGTTACTGTAAAATATGCTGTTCAGCATTTTGTTCAGGCAGAGAGAAACGATTTTTGTTAATTATGTTGATATGGACATTTTTGTAATTGCCAGATTTTAGTCTGTAGAATGCTTCTCCATTAAAAAGAAAAAAGTTAATGTTTCCTCAAAAAATGTTACTTGGGTGTTCAGAAGAAGAAAATGTCCATTCGTTTTCATATTTACTCTGATTAAATATTTATATACAATGATGTCCTGTCTCCCCTCTACACACACATTAAATGTGTTTTTATGCGTTTCTTCAATTTATTTTTCATTCTTAGGAACAATCAAGAAAAGTTTTTAAAATCCTGACTCAAACAGGGAAGCCGGATTAATTATTTTGTGTGAGGTATCCCAGTCTTTCTTGCATTTATTTGCCATCCTTAATTTTACAGAAGCTTAAAAAAGTAAATCTTGTTTATCTGAAACTCAGATTGGGTTTGGGGTAAATGTGACCTGTCGCCATTTCTGATCACCGCATCCAGAACACTTACACTTTTCTTACACTTTTTGAGGTTGGAAGTTGTATAAGTAAAGTTCTTTGACCACTGATGGACTTCTTCCTTTTCCAGGTCATTCAAGCTTCCCTTTTCAAATGAAATCATGTCAATCAGCTTTAAAACTAAAATAATAAAGAAGAAGAAATGCTGCTGCCAGAATTTAATTTGCATCTTGAACAGAAATGACTCATCTTCTCAAATGTGAACATTTTCAGTTAGGATGCGTTTGCACGATGCACATTTGATTCTTTTCTTCGTTTGTTGTCTCATCCAAAATCTTGTTCAACATGATTTTAATAATTCTTAACAAATGGTGGCAATACAAAATAAATTCTTACGGAGGTTCTCTTTAATAATTTTTATCATAACTCTTTATCATAAAAAATTATCATGAATAATAAATAATGAATAAGAAATTTAAAGAGAATTAATTTTTTTATCTTTGATTGCAAACTAAAAAATACCCGGACCAAAAAATAGAAATATAGACTGATCTCACTTTTGAACTCTTTCATTTTGAGAACACTTTTTATGCAACAAGCAATAAGATATATATATATATATATATATATATATATATATATAGCAAAGAATTAATTAATTCTGTTTATTGCACGCACTCTCCTCATGAACTTTGAACTGCCAGTTTTGTTTGGTGATACTAAAATGTTTTTATTTTTTTATATCACGCCAGGGACAAGCTGAAAAGTTAAAAATTAAATTCCATGTGAGAAAGTTGTTTTCTGTAACTGAATTCGACTCTGCACTCATTAAATCTCTGTATCCCAGCTGCGTACAATCCCGACTTAATGATTATTATTTTTCAACAATAAACACACACTCCACCAAAATATTTCAGTGTTTGTCAAGTTAAAAAACACAGTCTGATACGCAACTTCTAAATCTACATTAATGGTTCTGTGAGTAGTAGCCACTACTGTCAAGTATGTGTGCATGCGTCGTTTTTAAGTGCCTATCTGTTTCATAAATGTTTCAGTTCAACTGCATAGCTTATTTTAATTTCCTCTCTAATAAAGCAGCACATAATTATTTTAGAAAAAATTTTTTTTTAAATACATACATTATCAACACATTACCCCCACCCACCCACCCACCACCACTTAAAAAAAATCTGTATTGGTCTATTGGTACAAAAAAAGAAATATGGAAATAGATTAAAGATTCTATGAAATGATTTGATGTCTGTGATGAAGCTTCTTTTTTTTTTTTCGACATTTTGTTTCATTTCGTTATTCCTATTGATATTAGGAATCCTTGATTAACACTGTAACGTGGAACCTCGAAGATTTGATGAACTTAATTTCGTGCAAGATGGCTCAAATGTTGGAGATGAAAATTCTGAAACGAAACAAAGACATCTTGCATAATAATAATTACTTGAAAATATTTTTTTAAATCAAATTAAATAGTTTCTATTTTCCTAATTTTTAAATATTTTTTTTTTTAGCTCACTTGTTCTTTTTGTTTTTACTTAATTCCCCAAATAAAACAAATAAACATCACAGAATAATGAATCCCAATAACTTTCACAGAGATGAAAAGCATTGGATGGTAAGCTGGAAACCAAAATTTGTCCATGTGACTCTGTTCAAATATTAGAGTCAAATAAAGGGTTTTTCAAATAAAGAGGTCCACTGTACATGTCTATTTTTATCATTATATTTCTTTTGTCCTGTGTTTTTAATTTGTTCCTATGAAATTCTATGTTAATTCACTTTAGTTTGCATGAAATAATTTTAAACAGAAAAAAACGGGTCTTTTCTTTTAAAAAAAATTTGTTTTTGTTTATTTCCTCTTATCATGTGATGTGAGTATGTATATATGTGCACATAAATACCGCTGTATGTGTGTATATGCACATGTTCAAGGTTAAAGACGGACCATGAAATATTATAAAATTTTTTCGTAATGTATCGATATTTGTCAAAGTTTACAAATATATATATATATATATATATATATATATATATATATATATATATATATATATATATATATATAATGATAATAATGTGTTTATCAATGATTAAACACTTTAAAAAAACAACCAAAATCCTTTCTGCCTCTATCTTTTTTTTTCACCTTTACTGCTGCTCTGTACATTGCCCCCTCCTCCATGCTGAAGTTGAAGAAAAATTGTTATACTTTAACGTTTTAGTTTCTCCATCTTATTATGTCAATCTAGTCTTTTCTTTTTTTTCACCTCAGTTCATTTTTTTATTTAATTTATTTTTTGTCATTAAAGAAACATTTTCATCCATTAAAAAATGTTGTTATTGCTTTAATATTTTTTCTTTCTTTTTCACAAAACAATTGTAGTTTTTCTTTTTCTTTTTTTAATATAAGTAAAAAAAATGTTTACAACTGCATTGTTTGTTTGTTTTTTGTTGTCTAAATTTTTTAGATGAGGATTTATATTGTTTTTTTTTTTTTTGTCTCAATTCCGTCTGAGCTGTATGAAAAAGAATAAAGTGGAGACCGTTTCACAATTTGTGATTAAATATTTGATTGAATTCAGGTCAATTATACATTTACAGTCATCTTTTCACTATGAAAATTATTTGACTGAATTCAGGTCAAGTATTCTTTTCTTTATAAACATTATTTGACTGTTTTCAGGTCAATTATTAATTTACTGTCAAATAATTTTCCTGGGGAAAAGACCCCAGGAAAATTATTTTACTGTATTCAGGTGAATTATTCATTTACGGTCATCTTTTCCCCATTAAAATTATGAGACTGAATATTATTCATTATTTGTAATAACACCAGGTATTTAAAAAATCTAAATGCAATGATTTACAAATATGCCAGACTATGTTGATGAATGTAAAAGTAAACATAAGTCTATCTGATTTACAACAACATTCATATGTTGAAATGACATCAGCTTTGTGAACAATCACAGGTAAAACATGATCGTAAATTCACCTGAATTCAGTCAAATAATCAGAAATTGGGAAACTCTCTCCATTTTATTTGTTCAACTTTTACTAATAACTACTCCTCTTTAATGATAATTCAACTTTCACAGAAAATCCGGGACATCCTATTTTAACATGACTACCATTTTTTTGTAAATATTTCCCTTTGAGCAACCATTTCCAAACTGGTTTAATTTCGCCGAAGCTGTCACTAAATGTGTTGTTTATTCCAACAGCATTTCTTTACATAGCTTGAATAACCTTCATTAACCACTTGTTTGCCCCTAGTTTACGCAAAAATAACTAAAATAAAACAATATATATTTTAGAAGCAAAAAATCTTTTATTTAATAATTTTTGGAATCCCTTTTAGAGCTAACCTTAACTTAATCAGTCTCCGAAATAGGTGTGTTGGGGTTAGGGTTAGATCTTAGCAAACGATTTTTGATTCTCTCTTTCCATGTAAGCTTTTCCTGGTACTTTCTTTGTACTATAAGTCTAGAACAAATAATTATTTTTCAACTGTGTTTTTGCTGCTAGCCACACACATAATAGTGTGTACACACAGCTTCCTGCTTTTCTTTTACACACACAAAATACTTGATGAAGGAAACCACTAAACAAACAAATGCCTCATAACCATTTTTTAATTGAGATTCAACAGACTTTCTTGTGGAACAAATTTTATACAATTTCTTTTTGCCACTGAACTAAAAAAAAAAATAAAAACATCAATTGGTAGAAATTGCTTTTGTTCTTTTATTCAAACATTTCCTCTACAATTGTTTGCATTTTCTAAGTGTTGGTTGCAATCAACGATTGCAGAACACTCATTACAGACACAAAAATATCAGTCTTTAAAGTTGTTAATTATCTGAACCAGAAACCTCAAGTAAATTCTCATCAGCATGAGAATGTTGCCATTTCTGATATAGTAAAGAAGTTGTGCAATTTGTATTAAAAAAATTTTTTTTAATGGAAATCGCTCCAGACAAGGCATTAAGCCACTTAATGTAAAGAGCTAAAAAAAAAAAGTAAATATCACTTCAAGGTCAAAAACTAGTCAACTATAAGTGTTAGATGGATAGATTCCTATCCAGAAAACAGCAATTCTTCCCCCCTTTGTCGGAAACATAACTCATGAAATGTGAGGACTAAAGGATAAAATAAGGGAAACAAGAGTTACGAGACTGCTGAAAGTAAACCCAAGGTCCACTTTCTACTTTCCTTGTTGTCAAATTCGTTCATCAAGCAGAATCAGTCAAACAGAAGCAGTTCAGACGACAAAAATAGGTAAAATGGTCGACAAATCAGTGAAAATAATTGCAACACAAGATTTCTTTGTACCACGCATTTCTACATAATTTGAACATTTGAGTGAAAGTCTTACAGCAATCGATCTGTGAAAACAATGTGTATTTATAGTTATGATGTCTAAGAAATTTAAACAAACTCGTTTTCGTTTGCATTAACTTGTTAAATTAATTGCGGAAAAATTTTTTTTTTAAATATTTCGCATTCATCGGATAAACTTATTGATGAAGTTTATCCAATGAATGAGAAGTATTTGCTTTTTATTTGTTCTATGGTAATATTTTAGCCAGAGCCTCGTTTCTGTTTTCAGTTAAATCAAATATTTACATTTCAAAACATTTGACAATTTAAATAATTTTATAATTATTTAAAATTTTTAAATAATTATAAAATTAATTGTAACTGGAGAGAATCGCTTATCAAGTTATGCACTATAAATAAAAAATAATAAAATATTAATTCAACATATTTTTTGAAAAAATTGAATTGTAATGTATGAGCAAAGTTTTATCTTTTTATATAATAACCACAAGGAATTGTTCGATTGATTGTATATTGAGAACATCAACAAGACAAAAATGGTCCATATTATGAAGTGATACAATGTTAGGAAGATTTATATTCCAAGGATGCAGTCTATCAAACAAATTAAATTAGGGTCATCCTCTTCTCAAACAAGAAAAATAGAATGCCTTTAAACTTACAATAGGATATCTTGAGAATGAGGATGAAAGACAATGGATACAAAGGGTGCCGATAGTGAAGCAATGGTTGCACAATATCTAACAGCACTATTTCTGAACCGGCATTGCTTGAGTCCAGTGGTTAGGAGAAGTTCAAGATAACTAGAAACACTGCTGGGATAAGCAGAGAAATACTGGTATTATTTTGGATTTTTCCTTCTCTTAGATTAGTTGCACAACCAAGGTGTGAGAGTCTAGTTTACTCTACTATTTCAACCATGGCTGGAGAGAGGATATATTTCAAGAGGATTAGTGAAAGTGATTCAGTAGTCACAACTAAATTGAAACCCAGCACACTAAGACCACAGTTCACGACGTTAAGCACTAGACGATGCCACTTCCTATGCATAACTAGTATAACAAATATATATAGCAATAAGAAAGGGTGTGTAGACATATTTTTTAAACCATTGTTTTGGAATAGTATTTTTTTTTTTAACGCTACACATTGTTATGGTTTTTTTCAAAAAAATATAATACTATTATGAAACAATGGTTTAAAAGATATGTCTACACACCCTTTCTAATTTAAATTAGCGTAGCCGCGCTTACAGACATAACGTGATTTTCTGACCCAAAAGTCCATTACCATGAAGAAGATAAAAAAAAAGAAAAGAAAAACACTGCTTTGACAAGGAGAATTTTATTTCTCAAAAGCTCAGATTAAAATAAATTTTATTTTCAAAAAAAATATAATACTATATATAGCAATGTTAAAGAAGAGATCTAACATGGTGTGGGAACTGCAGCAAAACTGATGCAAAATTAAATAGAAAATCCAAATCCAAACTCAAAGGATCTACAAATGTATCAACCTCGGCATTTCTCGCTGATTGTGTTGCTTTGAACACTTATTGTAAGAGAAGAAGCAGGCATTCTTGAGACATGCTATTATTCAAGCTGTTTAACCAATTATGTACATGACATAAAATGTCTAAAGAACAACTTCCATTTGCATTCAATTAAATACTAGTAGTCCCTATCCATTTCAGGAAATCAGTTTTATGTCGTCACCTTTCAACTGTTGTCGTAACGCGTTACCAGATTTTACCAAAGCCAATATCGGCAACCATTGGGGCTTATACAAATCTATAAGTACCAATAACTTTTTTAAATGATTTATGTGACTGAAATAGAATTTAACTAAAGAAAAAGTATTAATTAGTTCGAAACTTTTTATTTACTCAAAATAAAGAAAATAATTCTTTTCTTTTTGTTGTTTACCCCTTTTTTATTCGCTGTTTCATTTTGCGTGTGTGTCTTTTTGTTTACATTGGCTCATTTTGAACATTTATATATAAACAATGGTTCAGAGACTTCCCTGTAGTAAAAAAGAATCCCAAAAAGAAACTAAATTCAAGTATTAATATTTACGTTTTTGTTTATAATCTACGTTAACACTTACTGTTTTATATTCTGCTTTTGAAAACTTTGCTGGCAGAAGTAAAAATTCAAGATAGTGACCGGAAGAGCAGGTTTGCAGAAAATAAAAATTGGGGTGTCATTTTTTTACCAACCTCTATCTATACTAATAAAATCATTATATTATATTTATCAAAAAAATAAATAAAAATAAAATAAAAACAATGCATTATAATGTATTAACTTTTTTTAATCAGTTTAAAAATGAAACTCTTTGCAGATAGCAAAGCCAATGAAAACGTGTTTCACACCGGTGCAGACAAAGATTGTCTCTCAATTTTTAATGAATGACTGGTAGTAGTTCCCATTTCTTCTCCCCCTACTATATAATAATACCAAAATAAAATAGCAATCGAATTAAATATTAAAATTGATAAAATCGTTTGGAAATAAAATTTTGTCTTTTAAAAACATATTCGAGTTAAAACCGTATGTTTATATCCAAATAGATTTAAGTATGTACCTTGTTTATTCGAATAGATTTAAGTATGTATCTTGCTTATTCGAATAGATTTACGTATGGGACTTGTTTATCCAAATAGATTTAAATATGTGCCTTGTATTAAAGAAGTTTTTTAAATCAAAGAAATACCGAAAAAACGGACTCTACTTTATATATAAGAAATACAAATTTTAATAAAAAATAAGTAAATATGCAATAACTTTAATTATATGTACTATATAAATTTGCATTAAAAATATTTCAATTAAATCAAAATGACATATATTTCAAGATATATATTTATGTAAAATATATATTTTAATTTATATTATATATAAATTACATTAAATCAAAAAATATATATAATTTAACAGTTATATTAAATTTTAAAGAATATAATGATCAGAAGTTTCAAGCACAAAGTAAAAAAGATTTAAAATTAAACATTTGTTTAAAGAATTTTTCTCAATCCAATCGTTTTACATTCTCAACGGATTCTTCCCAGTTATGCGTATGAATCATAAAATAGAATATAATGAAATAAACTTAAAACCGATTTTCTTTTAGTAACTTTTTTATCCAATATCCTTTAAATGGGTGTTAATGCACCATGAATCAATCAAAAATAAAATAAATGTAATAATTTTAGTTTTGCTAAGCAAAGATTAGCGTTAGGACAGTCTTTCATTTTCTATCAATAAGCATAGAATAGGGTTAGGACAGTCTTTCATCTTCTATCAATAAGCATAGAATAGGGTTAGGACAGTCTTTCATCTTCTATCAATAAGCATAGAATAGGGTTAGGAAAGTCTTTCATCTTCTATCAATAAGCATAGAATAGGGTTAGGAAAGTCTTTCATCTTCTATCAATAAGCATAGAATAGGGTTAGGAAAGTCTTTCATCTTCTATCAATAAGCATAGAATAGGGTTAGGAAAGTCTTTCATCTTCTATCAATAAGCATAGAATAGGGTTAGGAAAGTCTTTCATCTTCTATCAATAAGCATAGAATAGGGTTAGGAAAGTCTTTCATCTTCTATCAATAAGCATAGAATAGGGTTAGGAGATTGGTTTTCTCCTGAGTTTCTTACTTTTAAATATGTTTTACAGTTTCCTTTAAGTTCAACAAACAACACTCTATTTTCAAAAGTTATTTTGGAGATAAAATCATAAAACTATTAAAACGCCCTCCACACAAAAAAATCATATTTATACAGTTAAAACTAATTTTGCTTTATTCTTCAAAAATCTTTATAGTATTATTGGGAATAATTTATAGGAATTAATGACTATGGCATTCTAGAATTTCATTTGCTTAGTTTAATACCAACAATTACTAGATTAAAATGATAAATTTGTTATGATCTGAAGAATGTAGCATTATGTTTGGTCCTTCTGGATAGCAGGGGATCAATAACAATATCAATTTGCCTATTATTTCCATTTTATTATATTGACATAAGACTGGGCCCATCAGTATTTAAAAATAGGTAGAAAATATTAAAATAAAAGTTTAAAAAAATAATGCCTTCAACATAAAATGTTGAACCATTCAACAATTCCAATATATGTATATTGGAATTTCATAAAATATCTTCATCCACAAATGACAGTTTGTGCCAAAAACTGAAAATCCAGAGTTATTTTTTCCAGTTTGTCTAAAGTATTTCCTTTTTTCTGTGTTTGTATTCGTTGAAACGTAGAATGGCATACCTAGAGTGTAAAAAAAAAAGAATATAAATAAAAATTGAAAATAATATTTACTGGTCTTTTTTAAGTTTTTTACTTTAATAAGACTCCTTTTCTTTCATTGCTAAATTGTTATCATAAATTAAATTAATGAGTGTTTTTCAAAAGGCAAACCCTACAAGAAACTTAGCCTCATGAAAAAGGGCTGTTGTTATTCATCAGCAGCAGTAATAGTAGTAGTAGTAGTAGTAGTTTAATGTCTGTTTTACACGCTGGTATGTGTTGAATGGGGTTTAGAAATTTATCAGATTTAAGCCTGTCTGTAAGACTCACATTACACATTCATACATTATCACGCTGTGTACACATGCCCGATAGACTCTTCCCTTGATCGACAGTGGGAAAGCTCTGCTGGTTAGTAATAGTAGAAGTTCCCTGAACTGACACCGTCCACTCTTAACTCTTGCAATCACACTAGCACTAGCTACCCACCCCTGTGCTCCAATGGTATCACCAAGGTAACAAAACTTCTGACCAACCTCAATAGCCTCGCCATCCAAATATAGTTTCTCCACATCTGAGTTTTCATCCATCTCCATTGCTTGCACACAAACTCGTTATCCTCTTTAAATTTAACTGTAATTCCACTGCACTTGTACCAAATGTTTACAAGTTGCACAAAATATTGAGTTGCACACAACTTCCTTTCCACAGAACAATCCTCTTTCTTCTTTCTTTCCAACACTGATCATCACTTTGATCTTTACTTCCACGTCGACTTTCCATTATTTCACAGCATCTTTTCTGGATTTTTGCATAGTGTGAATAAGAAATGCCTTGGTCGGATCCTGTCTTGTAGTCTCGTCTTTTAGAGAGGCAGGGTGGCATCTTTATGTAAACACGCACCCGACGGTTGCATGTTTAGTGGCTTGCATAACAGATTTGTTGTGAGCGAGAAATAAACCAAGATATGGGAAATATCTCCAATTTGGGGTGGGTCACTCAGAATTTGATTTGTCCACTTTAAAAAAAAATAATGGTTCTACAGATATGAGGTTCTCTGCTGTGGTTATGACCCACTTCAGATTTTTCAAAAATAATGACCAGCTAAATACGGGGCTGCCTAGGCAGTAGGTGTTTTATGTTCATAGATTGGCAGCTGCTTATCTCAAGTGATCTTTTCTGATGTGGTCCCAGGGATATCTCTATATATATTCCAGCAGATGTGCAGAAGTTAGTTGGTCCTTTGGGCATCTCATGGTTAGTTGAGGTTTGTGTGCCTCTCAGAGAGAGATGGGCCCTTGGGCTCTTAGTTAATGGACTGGGTCCGGTTGGATTTGTGTTTTGATTTGGTTGGGCTAAGAATTCTCATTTGTTCAGTCGAAGAAAACGTGTATGATTGTAACCTCCAAAAAAATAAAACTTTGTTATTTGTTTTGAACTGGAGTTGTAATTTTATTTAGAAGGAGAATTCTTCTGTTGAAACACTGACCGAAACAACACAATTGACACTGCGACCGATGTCAGGATTGACCAATGACTTTGGATCAGCACAACGAGCAGACAATCACAGCCTGTGCAATGAACGCACACAGATGCACATTCATATTTGTTCATCTGTGTCTTGTCGCAATATGAGGCATCCACATTGTGTACATCAGAGCTACCACATAACTCATCCCAGTCATAACCCATCCCACACATAACTCATCCCACTCATAACTCATCCCAGTTATAACCTATCCCACACATAACTCATCCCACTCATAACTCATCTCACACATAACTCATCCCAGTCATAACCTATCCCACACATAACTCATCCCACTCATAACTCATCTCACACATAACTCATCCCAGTCATAACCCATCCCACACATAACTCATCCCACTCATAACTCATCCCAGTCATAACTTATCCCACACATAACTCATCCCACTCATAACTCATCTCACACATAACTCATCCCAGTCATAACCTATCCCACACATAACTCATCCCACTTATAACTCATCCCACACATAACTCATCCCAGTCATAACCTATCCCACACATAACTCATCTCACTCATAACTCATCCCAGTCATAACCTATCCCACACATAACTCATTCCACTCATAACTCATACTACACATAACTCATCTCACACATAACTCATCCCAGTCATAACCTATCCCACACATAACTCATTCCACTCATAACTCATACTACACATAACTCATCTCACACATAACTCATCCCAGTCATAACTCATCCCAGTCATAACCTATCCCACACATAACTCATCCCACTCATAACTCTTCCCACTTATAAAAATTCACAAAAAATTCCCTCAAGAAGACACGATAAACGTTATGGCTAACAGATTTATTGATGTTATATTTGGTTGGCCAGAATATCGCAAAATCCCCCTTGACAACTGACCGACATTAAAGGACCTTGTATCCCTTTGGCTTTAGGGAGAGAGGGAATATCAACACAAGCCAAATAAACGTCCGACAGGTTTACCACTCGAAAAAATACCGCCAGTCACTACAACTCTTGTTGTGACGTTAATCATGAGATCTCACCTCCCCTATCTAATTATACAACAGAACAACATAGATGAAATTTCTTGAAAAGCAATTGACTCTTTAACATTAATGCTGTCCCGTTAATTCTAATATAACTTTGTTATGTACATTGCTTAAATAATATCACCAACCACTTGTTTGCCCCTAATTTATACAAAGCCCACCAGACAACATTTTTAACACTGTTAAAAACATTCTCCAAATCTATAAAAGCAAAATTCAGGTTCTAGTTCTTACCAAGATACTTCTCTTGCATTTGTCACAGGATAAATATAGCATCAGTGTTACTTCATCCGGACATAAAACCAATCTGCATTTTATCTATGCTTATCTGACTTCTTATTTGCTACTCAATTATTCTCTCAACCTGATTCATCAACTTTAAGCCTTTGTAATTATCTCTATTATTTAGAACTCCTCCTTTACCCTTGTAGAGTACCCCTACCTAAAAAAAATTACAACATTTTGTTTTTTGGTGGTTTTATGTTAGACTGGGCCTAGTCTACAACATACTAAAAATTGGACAAGATCAGAGTATGGGAGTGTCGAATTTCGAATTTGACTTGTTTTGGTTTACAAGTCATTTTCCATTTACATGTGAAGCATTAACTCGGTCAGTTTTCATGATAAATCAATAAATCTCGGATTTTTACCCAAGTTTTCAGGGTCAATCTTTAATATGAAAAGGGTTACCAGTAGAGCCAAAAAAACCCTTATACCATATCTAGGGGTACCCGACCACTTAATCCCTCATTACATCCACATTGGTACCCGTACCCCTAAACCCCTTATTGCACTCACCCAGGTTCACAAACAGGCATATGGATGATTATTTTTATATGGGTACCAGTGGTGAATTATTACTTTCTTCAATTATATGTATATAAATGAAATTGTTTTATAGGGTATAGGATTCCTGAGAAAACAACTGAAAACCCCAAAGAGACCACGTTTTACCCCATCAAAAACTGCTCTCATAAACAATTCACTAGCTCCATATATTAGTACTCATATATTTTCAGGGTCAAACATGTCGCCAGTAGAGAAACTTGTTCTTTATGTGAACTGGATATGGACTGTGATGAGACCGTGGTGCTTTGAGAAAAGGATGCTGCAGGTGTCAACCGTCAAGTATCGAAAGAGGTGGCAAAGTCATTGTTAAAACCGGAACTAGTGTTCACATAAAAAAAAGTACATTGATTTAGCCTCAAGAAAGGATGATTCTGCTCGGCCAGTAAAAAGGGGCGCTCGTGTTTCTCTGGGACGATATGACAGTAAAACGCATTGCTTTTTCTGTAGAATTGAGACTACGAAAAAAGATTATAAACGAAAAAGTGAGGGAAAGATTTGCTATGTGAAGACTGATGCATTTGCTCAAACTATCCCGGTTCATTGCAAAAGAAGAGGGGATGAGTGGGCCACTGCTGTTCAAGGTCGGATCAAATATTTTGGTGGTGATCTTCATGCTGCAGACTGTGTGTACCACCAGTCATGTAACGTCAACTTCCATACAATGCGAAGCATTCCAAGATAGTTCATGTCAGTTGAATTAACCAAACGATGAAAAAGTGGAAAACCAAAAGACAGCGATCAAGATGAAGCATTCGAAAGGATGTGTGTATTCTTGGAGGAAAACGATGGGAACAGATAACGATATAGGACCTTGTCGCTTAAATGAGAGAATATTTACGATGAGGTAGTAAATCAACGGCATATGGAAATCAGTACCTCAAGGAAAAATTGCTATGTCGATATGTAAACACTTTATTTGTGACCAAAGGCCATTGTAGTGTCGCAAACATTGTGACATTTAGGGAAAAACCTGTGAAATTCTTTGTGAATATTACAATTCACATCTGACAGATGATAAGGAAGAACAAAAACGAGCAATTCTTAAAACCGCAGCGAAACTCATCAAAGCTTTCTTTCACTTCAACCAGACTACTCCCAGCTGGCAATGCACCTGATGCCTCTGATGCATAAGGAGTGTGAATATATAGGACGTTGCTGGATGGCAGTAGACTCAAGGATGCTGAAAATGCCGTCGGACACATGATGAGCAGAAAAGCAGGGAAACAAGCATTTTGTGGCCACATGCTGGTGGATCAGTGTCTCACACGTCAGATTGTTGCCAAAATCTTGGAGTATGAACCTGGTTTTCAGGACCAAGTTGAGGAACTTGAGCGGCTGTACATGTTGATGGAGACTGGTGAATGTGACTTGAAATCATTGTTGGAATCAGATTCCATCGGTAGGATTTACAACAGTCTAACTCTGATAAGGGATGAACTGGTAAGGGCCTCCAAAACCAGCAATCTTTGGATAAACTATCAGCACATCCTAGGGCACTTGTTGCAGCTGATCGAATGGAGTCTTGGGAACTGTGTCTTAGTGCCATCTATGCTTGCCTGCCAATATTCACAGCCACTGGTCATCCAAATTATCTGAAATCGGCTCGTCTATATCTCCAGAAGATGTATGCCTTGAAAGATGACAACCCTGCAATACATCAAAAGTTCCCGTTTGGGTTTCACGTAATCAGACGCAGTAGCTAATACTGGGCTAGTCTTGGCTCCGATCTTGTCATCGAGCAAACACTAATGTGCTCACTCAAAAGCCATGGTAGGCTCACACAGGGTAGTGGGATGTCCGAGCACCAGAAAACAGTTTGGGCCATGTCGTCCACTATGTCATCCGCTTACAACATTGCTATGCAATAACTTACCACACGAAGTTACACAACAAGCGAACAACGTAAGGAGTTGTCTGCCTCTCGAGTGAGAAGAAATGAGACAGACCTCGGTAAAGTTGCAGAGCAACTAGACAGCTTTAATCCGTTTTCAGGCGATGAATCATTATGCAATATTATCACAGGGAATACTGCTAACGAGGATATCAATGTTCAGGACCTTTTCGAAATCGATAAAGACATTGTACAGAAGATGGAAGGACAATCAGTTTGCTCCTACTCTCACAAACAGAGTTTGAAAGCAAAGACTTTAGCATCAAGCAAGAATGTCAAAGTTTCTGCAGATTGGAGCATTGACCCAGTACTTTTATTCCAGAGTTTTCTCGTGGTCTCACAGACGGGTGATCTAAGGCTGGATGATCTCATGTCCTATGAACTCTGTCTCTACCCGATATCTTTGTTTGAAGGAAAGTGCATCTCACATCAAGCAGACAAACCACAGCTGGCAGAAGCTCTCAGAAATTATATTGAAACAAAATTGGACAGTGCTGTGACACAAACCGTTCCAGTTACAGAGCACAATGTACTAGACGGAGAATCTCTTCTTCACCATTTGAAATGGAAGGAGGGGAGTACCTACAGCTTGATTGCAAATGATTATGCCTCATTTACTGTTGAACACTATGGGAAAGCAACTGTCGTGTTTGATGGTTATGAGTTGGACCAAGTATAAAGGACTGTACTCATCAGTGACAAAGTCGAAAGGTGAACATTACCAAAGTAACAAAATTTGCTGGGAAAAAGGAGGACGACTTGTCAAATGTGGCAAACAAGCAGGCGCTGATCCAGCCGATGATGGAACGAATGTGGCAGAAAGGCTGTGACTTTATTCAAGCGGAAGGAGATTCCGATGTTGAGATTGCAAAGGCAGCCATCAATATGTCTGCTTTCAAATCAACCACCCTCATTGGAGAAGACACAAACCTTCTCTTGCAGTTCCGTGCATATGTTTCTAAATGTACTGCATTTTATTTTTGCTCTGACAAGGCGAAATCCTACATCTACAATATCAAGGTTCTCAAGCAGGTGCTTGGCAAAGTAGTTTGTAATGATCTGTTGTTCCTGCATGCCTTTATGGAATGCAATTTGGTGTCCATGGTATTCGGAATAGGAAAGACGTTGGGGTACCAACGAATAGTCAAGAGAGAAAAGACAATGACAGACTGTTCGAAAGCATTTTCTCTACCAAAGCAAAGTCAGGATGTTGCGGAAACCAATGGTTGTAAGGCAATGCGGATAGAGAAAAACTCCCTGGCATCTATTAGATACAATATGCTCTGCAAGAAAGTTGCGAGAGTTAAGATGTTCATCAGTCAGAACGACTCCCACCAACGTCCTCTGTCTGTAAATTTCATTCTTTGCAGACTTACTATCAGATTATGGAGTAAGTGAATCACGGTGGATACAACAAAGGTAATGGGTGTAGGAGTACCCATTGATATTGTATAAGGGTTTATTTGGCATCATTGGTAACCTTTTCATGTGAAAGATTGACCCTGAAAAAAAAATCCAAAATGTCTTGATTTATCATGAAAACTGACCGAGTTAGTGCTTCACATGTAAATGGAAAATGACTTGTAAACCCCAAAAAGTCATATTCGAAATTTTTACAACTTTTAGTATGTTGTAAACTTGACCCAACCTAGCACAAAATCACCAAAAAACAAAATTTTGCGATTTTTGGGGGTCAATCAGTATATTTATCCGTCTATAAGGATCTTGCAGTCTTACCCTTCTTTATCTTACTCATAGTTTCCCGTATCATTTCTTCCTCAATTCATTTGGCTGGACCAGATATTACTTCTGCAACTCCAAGATTTTCTGGGTCCCATGAAAACTCAGTATTCAAAAATCTCTCATAATAGCATTTCCAAGCATCCTTCTTGTTCTGTTCATTTGTTGCTAGCACCTAATTGTCATTTCGAATGAACTTCTCTCCAATAATATCCATATTCATCTTTATTATCCTAAATAATTAATTCTATTAATCATCCCTTTGTAATATGTCTGGAAACATAACTTGCTCAACCTCCTAGATTGTTCTTCTTGCTCTTTGCCACCAGATACATATCCATATCCACTTAACATTTTCTCCACTCTCTCCATCATTTCCGCCTTTCTTTGATACACTTCTCAACTTCCTCATTCCACCACCATTTCACTCTATACCTTGGGAGCCGTTTTATCCACCCACAAGTTTGGTCTGTTACCTCCAACTTCTTCGATTGAAGTAGATCTAGTAACCGAACTCTCAATCACTTAGTCTTTAAACTTGTGTTTCACGTCTTCTTTATTCAACTTCCACACCTTTCTTCTTCAGATAAACTTTCTCTTTGCTGTTCCAGATTCAGATGTAACAAGATTGCTTTCCCTTTTCTTAAAAAACGTATTTGCAATAGGCATTCCATGGCAAGATAATTCTAAGATTCTTTCTCCTTCTGCATTCCTATCACCAAATCCATTTCCTCAAAACCACCAGGAGTTTTACTAACATGACCATTGAAATCTCCTGCTAAAGCAATAACTTCCTTCTCACCAACCTTACTAGTTACTGTAATAAGCCTGTCATAACACTCATCTTTCACTCAAACCACAGATATTGCTGTCAATATTTTCTCACCAATCATAAACTTCAACATTTGATCATTTATATGATTACCACCAATCTATTTCTCAGCAATAACACTTGTTCCCTTTTCATTTCAAATCCAATACAGCTTATATTTTGCATTCTTTCCTACAATCATTCTGACAGATTTACCTCAACATCGTGTTTCTCTTAAGAAACTCAACAATCTCTCCTGACCTACCTTACAAACTTCCCAACATTCAAACTGAAGTTCAACAAATTTTCTTTGGAAAACATTTTAATGTGTATGTTTTTTATAAGAGAAAAACAAATACTTACTGAAGAAAATCAAATGAGATTGTCGAGTATCTTGCCTGAACGAGAGCCCAAACACCCCAGAAAAAATGAGAAGCCTGAAAGAAAGTTCAATAATTAGAATGAGTTTATTTGTATTTTGATATTGTCTATAAATATAATAAGCACGGCAGAGGTGCTCTGTTATCTTGCCTTTTTGCTTTCTTTCTTTTAAATGAAAATTTTCAGCTTTTATTTCTATTGCATCTTGAAAAGGCTAAAAAAATAAATTCTATTTGTCACATCAACAGATTAACTTTCTTATCATCTCAGCGAAGGCGGAGGTTATTTTTGGTCGAATTTGTTACTCTGTCTGTTTGTGTACAGACTAGCATTGATATCGCTTGAGCAATCGTCACCAAATTTGATAAAAAATATCGGCCATGGTCTTACTTAGAACTGATTTAATTTTGGGATATCTAGATCAAAGGTCAAGGTCATGGAAAAGGTGAAAGTCACACTTTTAGTGATAGCTTCAGTTCTGGTCATCGTAGAAACTCGCTACTAATGATAATTATCAATTTCTTATAATTATTATTACTTTTCTATAATAGTTATTATAAATTTCTTATAATTATTATTAATGCCTTCTTCTTATAATTACTTTCTTATAATAATAATAATCAATTTTTTATAATTATTTTAACTTTCTTATGATAATAATTATAAATTACTAAACATTATTATTATTTACTTATAATAATAATAATAATAAATTTCTTATAATTATTATGACTTTCTTATGATAATAATTATAAATTTCTCATGATTATTATTAATTATTATTAATAATTATCATCAATTTCTTATTTTTTACTTTCTTATGATAATAATTATCGATTTCTTATAAGTATTATGATTTTCTTATGATATTTTTTATCAATTTTTTTATAATTATTATTACTTTCTTATATTTATTATCAATTTCTTATAATAATTATTATAAATTTCTAATAATTTTTATTAATTTCTATGATAATAATTATCAATTTCTAATAATTAATATTACTTTCTTACAATAATAATTATCAATTCTTTCTGGTTATTATTACTTTTTAGAATAATTATTACCAATTTCTTATGATAATTATTACCAATTTCTTATAATAATTATTATCAATTTCTTATAACAACTATTATCAATTTCTTACAATTATTTTCTCATGATAATAATTATCAATTTCTTATTATTATTCTTACTTTCTTATAATAATAATTATTGATTTCTTATAATTATCGTTACTTTCTTATAATAATAACCATCCATTTCTCATAATTATTTTTATAATAATTATTATTAATTTTTTATAATTGTTATTACTTTCTTTTAATGATTATTATCAATTTCTTATGATAATTATTACTTTCTTATAATAATTATTATTAATTTCTTATCATTATTATTACTTTCATATTAATACTAATTATCAATTTCTTATCATTATTATTACTTTCTTATAAAAATTATCAATTTCTTATAATTATTATTTTTCTTTTTAATAATAATTATCAATTTCTTATTTATGATAATTTTTATCAACTTTTTATAATTTTTATTACTTTCTTATAATTATTATTACTTTCTTTTAATAATTATTATCAATCTCTTATATTAATATATATCAATTACTTATAATTATAATTACAAAAAGTAAGGAGTCCCTTTCCATGCGCGACATAGCATGTACAACTTTACATGCTATATTATACAACTGTTGATGGAGCAGCCGCTCTTAGCGCTACCTAAGAGTTAGGGCTCCTGCACTACCAGTCGGAAACAGCAGCCAGATAAGCTGTCTAACATGTACTCTGTCGGAACAAGAGCGACCAATGCTAGTTATGTGAGACTTAGTGACAAAAAAATTTCCCCAACTTGCTCAGAAAGAGAGAAAGAGAGACGGCATTCATTGTCCTAGTCAGGAAACAAGGCCAAGCATTGGGTGTCTCTGGGTGTCCCTGCACTAGTACCTCTGTGCCTGGTAAATCGACAAAAAAGGAGTGAAAAGTCCGGATGATAGGCAGAGCCCATCTACTCCTTAAGCAATTTTAGGTTTGCAAACTGGATATTTTGTTTGGGGCTTCAGCTCTAGTAAGGTTGCTGTAAGTAACACAGTGTTTATATCAGAGCTTTCCTTCTCCTAGATAGATGACCTGACAAGGTGTCGGGTCCATTACACATAGAGGGGTAATCCTGCATCCATGTACTAGTCAGGTATTTCAAAGCCACCACTGGCATTTAAAAAAAATTCTCATATACATACATACATACATACATACATACATACATACATACATACATACATACAAATTGAAAAAGCTAAACCAAAGAATATTATTTATGTATTCATCAACGTTTCGTCTTTATTGTAAGACTTCCTCAGGATGATTATTTTGAAGAAAACATAATAACTGGTACAAAATGTTTTGGCCGCTGGTTCAACCCCGACGAAGTATGCCACTCATCCCTTTTCTGCATTGATTGTAACAACCATCCCACTTCCTATTGAAGTTCACACTCCTATCGTTGCTTACAAACCACCATCATCTATATTGTATCTAATATTTTGACTTCTTCTGCCCAAAACGGCCGTAGGTTTGAACCAGCAGCCAAAATGTATCTGTTAATCATGTTTTCTTCAAAATAATCATCCTGAGGAAGTCTTACAATAAAGACGAAACGTTGATGAATACATAAATAATATTTTTTGGTTTTCCTTTTTCAATTTCCATTACGTTGGAACATTTTCTCCCTTTCCTGATGGGTTGGTAATGGCCTCTCGTTTATACTTAGATTATTTTTTTTCGGCTCGATTCTATTTTATGGATTCGAGACCTGAATTTATCCATATATATAAAGAAATCTCGTCAGGTTAGACAAAAAAAGAAGCAGTTTCTGAGTTATAAGCGTTTCTCACGTTTAAAAATAAGTAATTTTTTTTACTTGGTTACGAAATAAGTAAAAAAGAGAAAATCAAAAACAAAATATATCAACATTTTAAGATATTAACATTGGAAAATGCCAAAGAAAAGAAGAATAGAGATAGATAGATAAAACATTCCTACTTATCAATTTTAGGGACGACCAGATTCTACCCTGAAACTAGTTCACTGACCAGCACTTAAAATCGACGAGGGAAGGTGTCATTATATATATATATATATATATATATATATATATATATATATAATGACACCTTCCCTTAATCTTAACCAAGGAGTATACAAACGATATATGAAGGATAACTATGATGCAATATACGTAAATCCAAAATCAAACCATCCACCAAGCGTTAACACATCCCGTTGTCCATAGGATATAGAATTAGCAATAATTCTTCTAATGAAGAAATTTTCAATAGCAATAGTAGTGCTTACAATAATGCTCTAAGTAATAGTGGTTATATTAACACGACTATCGAATATCAAGATGGTAGGAATAGAAATAAGAGTAGGATAAATAGAAAACGAAAAATTATTTGGTATACACCCCCGTTTAACCTACTAGTTAAATCTAAGATTGGACATATGTTTCTTAACTTGTTAAATAGGCATTTCCCAAATAATAACCCACTGCATAAAATCTTTAACAAAAACACAATCAAACTTAGTTATAGTTGCACTAATAATTTAGAAAAAATAATCAACGGTCACAATAGACAAATACTAAAGTAAAATGATATAAACAACGTTAGTAGCATACAGGATAATAAATGTAATTGTAGAAATAAAAGTGAATGCCGGTTACAAGAAAAATGTTTAATGAAAAATATAGTATATTTAAGCACTGTTTTCTCAGAGAATGATCTTAATTTAAAAAGATTCTACATAGAGGGTACTAATACTGATTTTAAGGATAGGTACAGAAATCATAAATGCTCATTTAACAACATAGATAATGATAGAAAGGGCACTTCATTATCCAGATATATTTTATCTCTAAAAAGAAATGGCATAGTTCCTGTAGTGAAATGGAGTATTTTAAAAAAAGGCATTAATACCTACACTAAACAACCCTACCTGTTTTCTGTAGGATATGGTCAACTAACTAGTTAATAGGATAACTTGATGTAGAGATCTTAAATATGTAATTAATAACAATAATATATTTTTTTTATTATTATGAAAATAAGGATAAGTTAATCAAAACCCCTTTTGATTTTAATTTTGGACATGTATAGATGGTAATGTTAGTATCAAGGGAGGCGCGATAGCGCTCTATCCCTTGATAGACTTCAAAAACAACCTATGCTAGAAATCTCATTTCTTTGATCAGTCATAACTCAAAAACCAATAAACCAAATTAGTTAAAACTTTGCACAAAATTTTCATTTGATAGGTTCTATAAGTGTGTAGAATTTCAGCATCATTAGTCAAGGCAAACCAGAGATCCAGAAAGGTCAGGAGTGATTTTGTGTTATCCGTGTGTACGTACGTTCGTGTGTGCCACCCTGTATCTCATCAGCTATTTGATGGATTCAGCTGATTTTTGGCAGAGATAGAGGTTCTAGGGTCTAGTTGATGGCATTTTAATTTCAGTTTACCATATACCTTAGTTTTCCAGAAAATTAAAAAAAAAATTAAAAATTACCATTGTCTTGAGGCATAGCCTTTACAAAAGTAGTGACATTCCATGATAAATGCCAGTATACTGAAATCATATGCCCTTAATAGGGTTAAGATGAAAATTCATATACACTAAATGTACAAAAGCAAGGAAATTCCCAAATTTTTACACTTTTATTGTCATTAAGGGTATGACTACATATCAACCAAACCATTTCATTATCACATCACTACAGTATAAATATCTATGCATGAGTGGATGAAGTGTGTGAGGTGCGCTGAAGAAAAATTCCTAATAGTAAAATACATAGCCCTGTTGTGCTCGCATACTCTTAATGACAATAAAAGTGTAAAAATTTGGGAATTTCCTTGCTTTTGTACATTTAGTGTATATGAATTTTCATCTTAACCCTATTAGGGCATATGATTTCAGTATACTGGCATTTATCATGGAATTATAGATATAGTTTTCAGATTATTTTAGTAGGTTATTATTATACATAGTAGGTTATGTAACTGATCAAATAGGTATAACTGTGGGGGGATGGGATAACTATTAGTAACCAGGAGATCTATAAATTAATAAGTTACAAAGTTTAGACTTTATATTGAAAGAAGAGATATTTTGAAGGTTGAACATAATGATAGAATTAATGAACTTAAATTAGTACCAATTAAACGTTCGTTAGGCTAAGTCAATAGAGATGGACACAAAATTTAAGATCACTTAATCTAAAATAAAATAAAATAAAAAATTAAATTCTCTTAAAATATAATGCAAAATTATTACAAATAATAAAGTATTAAGTAGTTTATCTCAAATTAATAGGGGAGTAATATTATTGTTAGATAAACTTAGTTTGTAGGTAAATATGGTTGCAATTAATTAAGATTTTTAATTAATTAATAAATAACGATTATTCTAATATATATAAAACTCTATTTAGCAGCTTATAAAGATTGTGATTAATTAAAAAAAGAAGATCAAATAAAAAATTAAAATCCCTTAAAACATAACACAAAATTATCTTAAATAATAAAGTATTAAGTAACTTATCACAATAACCGAGATTGGAATAATAACTAGTCGATAGGAAAAACTTTTTAAAATAAATAGTTGAATAATATTATCTTTAGATCAACTTAATTTCTTAGCAGAGTATGGTTGCAATTAATAGTTTTTTTAAATAATGTTTAATTTGATATATATTAAACCCTAACATATATTTAGCAATTTATAGAGATTAGATTTTGTTAATTTCAATATAGTTGGTAATTATATTGATGTTTATATATATATATATATATATATATATATATATATATATATATATATATATATATATATATATATATATATATATATATATATATGTGTGTGTTTATGTGTGTGTGTGTGTTTATAAGCGTGGGTGTGGGTATGTCTGGGTGTGTGTGCATGTATTTAGGGAAGGGGATATGGGCCGCTTCCAGCCTGTCCTGCCTATAGTTTGAGTTGACCGACTTTCTTAAGTATCAGGCGGCCTTGGAGAGGTAGGTGTCATGATATCATCTTAGCAAAGGGTTTTCTTGTCTGAATAATTTTAAATGTGATTTGTTTGTTTTTTGATTTTTAAAATTATGTATTGACGGATCTAATCTTTGCTCATCAGTATTTCCCTGAGGAGGAGCCGAAGAGGTTCTGAAACAATTGTCGGATACTCAAACTATGTTTATTTTAATATAAAAAGCTCTAATATATATTGAGCACTTTTGAAAAGTATTGGTTTTGTTCATTTTGTTAATATTTGAACTTAATTAATTAATTTATATTTATATATATATATATATATATATATATATATATATAGGGAAGGTTTTATTACTTTCTTATAATAATAATGATCAATTTCTTATAATAATTATTAGCAATTTTTTATAATTATCATTAACAATTTTCGTATAATTATTATCAATTTCTTATAATAATAATTATTATTAATTACTTATAATAATTATTATGAATTTCTTATAATAATAATAAACCATTTCTTGTAATTATTATCAAGTTCTCATAATAATTATTCGCAATTTTTTATAAGTATTATCATTTTTTAATAATAATTATTATCAATTTCTTATACTAATTATTATCAATTTCTCATAATAATTATTATCAATTTCTTTCAATAATTATAAGCAGTTTCTTATAATAACTATAAGCAATTTCTGATAATAATTATGAGCAATTTCTTCTAATTATTAGCAATTTCTTGTAATAATGATTAGCAATTTCTTATAATCATTATTAGCAATTTCTTATAATCATTATTAGCAATTTCTTATAATAGTTTTTAGCAATTATTCACAATCTTTTATAATAGTTATTAGTTATTTCTTATAATACTTATTAGCAATTTCTTATAATAATTATTAGCAATTTCTCAGAATAATTATTAGCAATTTCTGATAATAATTATTAGCAATTTCTTATAATAGTTTTTAGCAATTTCTTGTAATAATGATTAGCAATTTATTATAATACTTATTAGCAATATCAAAAATTAAAAAATTACACAAGTTTACATAACCATAACCATAAATTAACCATTTTTTCCTTCAAAATTGCTGTTTATTAAGATTATAATTATAACCCCTCACTTTGCAGAGAGGAGTATTTCAGCTCGTACTTTATAATGTAAACATTGAAATTATAATTTTAGTAAGATATTTTTGATTCAAATACATGTAAAAATTTATGAAAGTTTTGGGTTTATTTTAAGCAAACAGGAATAGAAACCACACAAGCATGTTCAATACAAGAATTTGGGCTACTAATAAAAGAACAACAAAAAATTTTGGCTTCTAATAAAAGAACAACAAAATGTTTGAGCTTCTAATAAAAGAACAACAAAAAGTTTGGGCTACTAATAAAAGAACAGCAAAAAGTTTGGGCTACTAATAAAAGAACAGCAAAAAATTTGGGCTACTAATAAAAGAACAGCAAAAAGTTTGGGCTACTAATAAAAGAACAACAAAAAATTTGGGCTTCTAATAAAAGAACAACAAAATGTTTGAGCTTCTAATAAAAGAACAGCAAAAAGTTTGGGCTACTAATAAAAGAACAGCAAAAAGTTTGGGCTACTAATAAAAGAACAACAAAAAGTTTGGGCTTCTAATAAAAGAACAACAAAAAGTTTGGGCTACTAATAAAAGAACAGCAAAAAATTTTAGCTACTAATAAAAGAACAACAAAACATTTTAGCTACTAATAAAAGAACAACAAAAATTCACACCCTCAATTTTTTTGTACATACCAAAGTGAATTTCTGCACCCATCCATATAAGTGTTCGATATCCTTTTCTTGAATTATTGTGGTTGATTCAGAAAGGGAGTTTGAACATTCAAGATAATTTCTCAACCATTTTAATTGATATTCCTTATTTGGGAAACGTGAATAATCAACCTCATCAACACCTGAAATCAAAATAAAAGATGCAGATGAGTTTTATTTGTCATGAGAAAAAACAATATTTGTCTAAAATCATTACAAACTTCTAAGATGAAGCATTTCATTCTGCATGTTCATTCAATTACACAGCAATTAGATATTTCACAGCCTTAAACAATTGCTTTCCTTTGAAAGTCTGTTTAAGAAATTACACTATTATATTGGGGATAGAGAAAGTTTTCATAAATTAGAAGGGGAGTAACCAAAAATATAGTGGGCAGAGAGATTTATTTTTATCTATAGATTGCTGATTGGATATTGCCCATGAAAATTTCTATGTGGTGCACATATGCATATTATTATTCTTTATGAGGCTTGAAAGCCCAATATTTATATATAAAGCACACGCACACATAAGGAGAGTTTGAATGACCTACTAGACACCATCTTCGAGCATCTTCATTCTCTCTGTACAAGGGTTTGTCAGGACAACCTGACATGAGGATACTTCACTCTACAAGTAAACCCTGACCAAATATTCAAAGTAGCATAGTATTCTAAGCCTAAATAAGATCCCCTCGACACGGCAAACACTGGCTCATACGAGGAATGGTGCATCTTCTCCAAGTAATGTTACCTCAAGTAACAGAACTTAGCTGGCTACTCCACCAGACTAGATGAATTCTTTTCCTGGGATCCGTTAAGACCAAAAGACTACAAGAAAGATATACTAAAACATAGTTAATTGGTCAATTGGGGAGAGGTAAATTTATGTTCTCAACGTTTTACAAGTAAAGGAGAACTTTAATGGAATATTCAAATATCTATGTATCTCATACAGAGATCAAGTGTTAGCCTCATGAAGAGGCCCCTTGATTTCTGAGAACTTCGATTGAAGTAAAATTAACCAAAAAAAGAGATATACATATATATTTTATTAAATAACTAGCAGGACCTGTGTCCCGGCGTCGCCCGGGAGGAATATAAAATAAAAATAAAAAATATCCGCAAAAAAGCAATTTAAATTCTTTTTTAATATTTTAACTTTTAGAGTGAGGGATCACTGTGTGTGGATTGGGGGGGGGGGATAATTTTTTTTCTGCTTTTTAGGAATAGGTATCCAGAAATTTGCAGTCGTGACGTAAGCAGTTTTCTGGAGAAAGCCGAATCAAGTTCTGATGCTTCCACATAATACAAACTTAACTAAACCGACTTTGCAAACTAAAACATTTTTATTCCAACCATGAAAGACAAATAATTTTGGGGGGAGTAATGGAATCTCCGTCTGTCTGTAAATGAGAAATCCTTCTAGACTGAGGCAATTTTAATTTTGTTCCAATTCAGTGACCCTCTTCGGGTTAGGGGGAGTGTAGCGTAATCTGCTATTCCGAATGAAATCCGAGTTCTAGAAAAAGTATTGAAGTGACTTAATTGCTCTGGAGTTCCCCGGTAATTTTATGATTTTTATGCAGTAATATAGTTTTATTATCGTGTTTATAATCGCTTAATAGTATTCATTACTTACGTTAATGTGGTAAGCACAAATGTATAAGTTTCAAGCAATTTTTTTAATAAAAAAAGTATATATAAAAGAAATTGTGGAAAATAACTAATAGAAATGTAAATAATCCCGAAGATATTTTATATTTATTTGCGTAAAAAGAAATCCGTCTTGACGAAGGCATTTTCCACAAGTAATATAGCAAATAAAGGAAAAGCAAATAGCTATTTATATTTGAAAATGTAGTATTTTATTCTTTGACAAATTATGCAAGCGAACATTCATGTTCAGTTATAATAATCAATTTTTTAAATTATTAGAATGATTCTTTTTTTAATGACGTAGGATACAATAAAGAATATTTTCGAAGTTAATAATTTTATTCAGTGCACAAAGAAATTCCAGTTTATTTTGTTACTAGAGCATGAATTTTGATGTGTTTGTCTTATTTAGTTGCATAAAAAATGATTTTTAGCCATTTTCTTCTTTAAAAAAGTTTATTAGAAAATATATATCAGCGAAAATATAAATGGAAAAGATCAACGTCAAAAATGTATTTGCCTGTAATCAGAAACATGGCCGACGGCAATGTGTTTGTTAAAACGTAATCCGGCTACACAAAACGTATAAATATCAAGCATTTACAGAATAGGATTCCTTCAATCTAGAATGTAGCAGTGTGGTAACAGTCTGTAACCTCAATAAACAAATGACTCGGTGTTGAAGAGTGACATGTGAGCAGTAAATTTATAGGGAGGGAATATGGTTGCTACCATCTTTTTCAAAAACGTTTTTGGGAGAAGCAGAAATCTCGGAATAAATGTTATCATTTTAAAAAATGTAAGGATATTTTCATGAAACACGCTGTATGAAGTGCTGTTGGTGTTGATTAGAAAAGATTTGCATAGGAAGTATTCGGTTATTTTCCTATTTTGACTGAAGTTGTATGGGAAAAAAATCGACATTATTTTATTATATAGGAGATATGAACAATTTTTGTCAAGATATTTTGGTAGAGATCCGCTCAAGTTTCCCGATGTGAGTCTTTGTTACAAAATAGATAAAATTACTTTCAAAACCTTGATATATATATATAAGAATGGACCCCTTCCCACCTACGCTCAATAAAAAAAATAATACTACAATAAATTTAAAATCTCAAACTCCATTATTACCAATAACTCTTCCATCTCCATTAAGGTTTTAGATAAGACAAATGTGGTATATCTAATTAAATGTCCTTTGGGCGACTGTGTCTCCGACCAAATAAATACCTACATAGGTCTTACAATAATGGCTCTCTCAAAAGGATTTACAATGCACCTTTCTGAAACATTTAAATTTCAATAAATCGTTGTCAACAACAAAACAGTACTTGAATATGAAAATAATAAACTGCAAATACAAATTCTTGAAGCCTTACATATAATTTTTTTAAAAAGCACTATTAATAAAATTAATTTTGAATCCAGTAGACTATTTTAGTCTTTCACTGCTATATTATTATAATTATTATAATTATTATTATTATTATTATTATTATTATTATTATTATTATTATTATTATTATTATTATTTTTCGTCATCATGTCACATGCTTCAGGTTAGATGTTTCGTAAATGATTTTTTCCTGTCTGTTTCCATTTTTCTTCTGCTGCCCGCCAGGATCAGGTCACCATCAACTGATCCTCTCCATGTCTTAAGTGGCCTAACACATAGTTTTAGGCAATTGATGTCAATGTGGGGCACAATTTGGAGCATTTTGGATGACTGACAGCAGGCGACGTGACCATACCAGTTGAGACATTGTTGTGCGACATATTTTCTCATGGAGCCCTTCAAAGTGAGACCGACAATTTTCTCCATCCGGTGTGCTGCAGCCAGGATCGTGTCGTTCTAACGTTTCGTTGCTGACCATGTTTTTCAGCTATACAAGAGTACAGGTCAGACATGTGTGTTGTATGCTGCCACTTTTGCATACAATGAGATTTGTGCGTTTTGTAAAATTATTGACAGCTGCCTGAAGACTTATCATGTGGCAGATATATGCTGCATGGAACAGATATCATCTCTTTAGTGTCAGATATCATATGCTTCGTCTTTATCATATTAACCCTGAAGCCGTCCCTTTCAAGCGCTGATTTCCACCTGGTAAATGCTGTACTCACTTCTGTCGCATTGGGTGCACACATAACAATATCATCTGCATACAGAATCTCACATGGAGCACCATTTCTGCAGGTTTTTGTCAACTCGTCAAGGACGATTATAGACAAGAGTTGGCTAAGTACTGATTCCTGGTGCATGTCCACCATTATTTCTAGGGGTTCAGAGAGCACACTAGCAAAAGTCACGGTCGTGGTCAATTTAGGGCAGAGTCTCAAAATTACATTCACTAATTGCTTGGGAAAAAGTTTGCGTCTGACGGCCCAGAGGATAGCTTTTCTTGGTACCTTATCAAAAGCTTTTTCTAGATCAATGAAGACGTGAAAAAGCTGCTTTCATGTTGGAGGAATTTCTTGCGGAGTTACGATAGTAGAAAAAAAGAATCTGTCGTTGACTTTAGTGGTCGAAAGCCGCACTGCTGTCCATCTATTTCAAGCCATGTTCAAGGAATCTTAGTCCTCTATAACTTCCATATTGCAATGCATCTCCTTTGCCGTTGTAAAGTGAGATAGGGATGCTATTAGTCCATCGCTTTGGTAAAGTATCATCATCGTCTATTTTAAAAATTGACAGAAGCGATCTAATTACAATCTCACCTCCACATCATGCCTGACAGGCCTTGAGCCTTGTTCATTTTGATAACTCCATCGCGACCTCAACTTCAACCCTCGATATTTCCTGCATTGGACCTGCCACCACCTCCGCAGGGAAATATTCATGTTCAAACTCATTATTAAATAATGTTTTGAAATATTCCCCCCATCTTTTGGCAATTTCAGTCGGTTTTGTTAAAAGTTTTCCATCTTTTGGCCTCACCATGTAACGTCACATCCACACACCAAGTTTCCCAGTAAGCTCTCTTTGCGTGTCGGAAAGAGAGCTTACTGGGAAACCTGGTGTGTGGATGTGATGTCACGTGGTTAATACTACTAATTATAACCTATAAATTATATAAATTTTCCCACTAAATTTACTCAAATAACTATTTAAATGTTGATTACATACACACATAACTCCTCGAAGATGGTCTGCAGTCAGACTGAAAATACTTGGAATTGTTACCATGGTGAATTTATCAGCCAGTTTCCACCTGAAACAAAGACTCTCCTTAGGAAACTTGAGTGGATCTCTACGAAAATATGTTGAGCAAAAATTGCAGTCCCATCAAATTCAGGAATTCTGTGGATGACTGGCAACACCTGATTCCGACTGTGCTGCACCTATAAACTGTCTAAAAATGGCATCGTGGAGAGGTGTCATCGGACAATAATACGAATTGATGTACGGAAGAATTGCCCTATCACATGGACTGTATACTGGTACGACATCACACCCAAGAACGATGTATCTGCCTCATCCACACACGCCAATATGTTTCATTCGTACTAGATTTGAGTGAAAGGAGTTGATGTTGGACCCTCTCCCAACCACTAAGGGATGACAAACCGATAAACAGAGAGAGGGATGCAATCTGGGCGAAACTTCCACAGGTGCATGTAAAAATTTAAAGCAGGTTGTGTTATCGGAATAACTAGTTCACAGTTGGTGGTCATTGACAGCATTCCTCAACACGTGGGAGACGAGCGCTCAAAGCTCAGTTTGAGCCCGCCAAATCACAATGGTGATGACGCATCATCAGAAAGCTATGAATATCAAGAACCAGGCTCCGGTGCGAGCAGCAGTTCACCCTCTTTGAGAGCGTGGAAGAGATAGGACCGATTGTTGTTGATTTCGTGGGTTTGGATTCGAACCTAAGCACGTCGGACCATTCAGCTGGGGAGGAGGAAGTACCTGTCCGATTACAAATCAGTACCAGAGTAAAACGACCAGTCCCACACTGTCACCTGTGTGATCATGTGATCAGAGAGGTGGGGGGAGTGTGATAATAAATGCTTGCACATACCCAGTTAAAAGCACCCGCGGTGTCTGGCAGCAATTTGCAAGAGCTGTAAGGCGCATGACGGGGGCGGGGGGGAGGGATTAGATGCTTATTCATAATTTGCATGCAGGGAGACCCACCTGATTAAAAGGCAGAGTACAACAGTGGGAGAGAGGACGATTGCGGTTACATGCCAAGGGACAGTGAGAGTGAAAACGTTGCTAGTCAACAATTAAAAGTAGAATTATCAGGAGAAAGGGAAAAATGTAGATCAGAGAGGAAAAAATGGCTGACAAGCCAGAAGCAATAAACTTAAGATATTTGTTGACTTTTCCCTTTTCAAGTTCCACATTTTTAGTTTAATATTTCATTTGTCCAGTTTTTATTTTGACTAATTAAGTCATCAAAATTGCGAGAGTATTTGTCAATTGTGAAATTAGTTTAATTTTACTTTGTTTCTTTTTTGAGTTCTTCAATTGGCCCCTACCCACCTCCATCTCTTCCACGATTTGCAACAAAGAGAAACTCACCTGCATATTCACAGAAGTGATTTGCAATATCATATGCCATGCAGTTCAAGCCAGTATATTCAAAATCGATAAAAGATATCATATCTGAAAAAAACAAAATACAAAACAAATTAAATGTTTGGAATTTAAAACAAAATTTTTGTAACATAGTTCACCCCAAACAAGGCAGGCCGCCACTGTAGACGTAAGTGGCTACTGAGAAAAAAGGGTGAAGAAGCTGTGCAGAGAGATGTCTGTTTACATTAGTTTTAAATTTCTGCATGTCAGTCACGTTAGGAAAGTAGGAAGCAGGGAGGGAGTTCCAGAGTCCAGCAGCATGAGGAAAAAAGCTTTTGGAGTAGAAAGCTCTTCGGCATCTGGGGACCTCCACAGTGAACGGATGGGATTTGGCAGATTGTCGGGTTGGTCTAGTGAATTTACGTCGTGGAGGTACCAGAGCAGCAAGCTCATTAGAGCACAATCCATTGAAGTACTTGTAAAACAGGCACAAGGATGCAACATTGCGGCGATGGGACAGGGGCTGGTGCTTGGTGGATAGTGAAGGACCTATTAAGTTGGCGACTCTTTTTTAGACCTTGTCTAAAAAGGAGAGACTAGTGGATGATGCCCCAGCCCAGATGTGGCAACAATACTCCATGCATGGCCGGATGGTGAGTTTGTAGAGATATAGGATAATGTCAGGTGTGAGAAGTTTACTGGCAGTTTTTCTTTTTAATTAAAAATATTTATATGCATGGGGGAGGATGAAATAAAAAATTTGGAGGGGGGATGGTCAAAATTTTTTTTTTTTCTTTTTTAAACTAAAAATATTTCTATGTATGGGGGAAGGTAAAAAATTTTTTTTTTTCTTTTTAATTAAAAATATTTCTATATATGGGGGAGGATAAAAAAATTGGGGGGATGGGGTAAAAAATATTTCTATGTATGTTGGTAAAAAAAATTGGGGGGTGTCAAAAAATTTTGTTTTTGTTTTTTTTTTTAATTAAAAATATTTCTATGTATGTATACAAAAAAAATTGGGTGGGGGGCAAAAACAATTTTTTTTTTTAACTAAAAATGGGGAGGATAAAAAAAAATTGGCGGGGTTGGGGGGGTCGGAACTTTTTTTTCTTTTTTTTAACTAAAAATATTCTTGGTCTGAAACAAAGAAAATCTATGTCATACCACCCAAGAAATATGACTGGGGCTCCATGGGTTTACGGATTAGTGTTAATTACATCCTCCTTTTTTGAGAGGTGTGAAGGTAGTGTAGTATCTGTTGAGAGGAGAGAGCTGGCATTAGCGCGTGGGGGCGCCTCAGGCCAAACTTGAGGGGAGAGTATCGGCATTCGCCGGTACGAGCGCCTCAGGCCAAATTTGAGAAGAGAGCGTCGGCATTAGCCGGTGTGAGCGCCTCAGGCCAAACTTGAGGGAAGAGTGTGGACATTCGCCGGTGTGAGCACATCAGGCCAAACTTGAGGGAAGAGTGTGGACATTCGCCGGTGTGAGCGCGTCAGGCCAAATTTAAGGGGGAGGGATACGGCATTAGCCGGTGTGAGCGCCTCAGGCCAAATTTGAGGGGAGAGTATCGCATTCGGGTAGGGGGAGTGTAAAAATTTTGAGGGGTGTGGATGGTAAACATTTTTTAGGGGGTGGGGCCAAATTTTTTTAGGGGGTGAAGTCAAATTTTTTTTTTTTTTTTCGAACTTAAAATATTTCTCAGGGTTGGGGGAGAGTAAAAAAAATTGGGGGGAGGGGGGTGCAGGAATTTAGGGGACGGGGAAATTTTTTTTTTCAATTTTTTTTAACTTAAAATATTTCTCAGGGTTGAGGAGAGTAAAAATTTTGAGGGGTGGGTGGGGGTGGAGGGTAAACTTTTTGGGGGGGGGCCAAATTTTTTGGGGGGTCGGGCCAATTTTTTTTTTTTTTTTTTGACCATACAATATTTCTTAGGGTTGGGAAGAGTAAAAATTTTGAGGGGTGGTGGGGGTGGAGGGTAAATATTTTTGGGGGGTTGGGCCACATTTTTTGAAGAGTGGGGCCAAATTGTTTTTTTTGTTTGTCTTTTTTAACTTAAAATATTTCTCAGGGTTGGGGAGAGTAAAACAAAACAAAAAAAATTTGGTGGGGGGTCGGGGAAAATTTTTTTGGTAGATGAGGTCAAATTTTTTTTTTTTTAACTTAAAATATTTCTCAGGATTGCGGAGAGTAAAATATTTTGGGGGGGGCGGTTGAGGGTGAAGGGTAAAAAATTTTGATGGGTCGGGGAAAAATTTTTTTTGGGGGGAAGTCGGGGAAATTTCTTTTTTTTTTTCTTGAACTTAAACAGGGCTCATTAATATGAGTTCTTTTTTATGATAGTGACACTACATGAATGAACTTGATTTTTGTTCTTTGATACAACAGGTGCATTAATATGAGTTCTTAGGTATGCGAACTGGGCTGGAGATAAGTACATATATAGTATGTGCACCCTTGTAGAGATAGGTACGAATATAGTATGCGCACCGGGGTGGCGATAGGTACGAATATAGTATGCGCATCGGGGCAGCGATAGGTATATATATAGTATGTGCACCGGGGTGGCAATAGGTACGTATATAGTAGTGCATAGGGGTGGTGATAGGTACGTATATAGCAATAAGTACGTATATAGCATGCGCACTGGGGCGGTGATAGGTATGTATTTAGTCTGCGCTCCGGGGCGGCGATCGGTACGTATATAGCACACGCACCGGGGTGGTGATAAGTACATATTTAGCATTCGCACCGGGGCGGCGATAGGTACGTATTTAGCATTCACACTGGGGCGGCGATAGGTACGTATTCAGCATTTGCACCGGGGCGGCGATATGTACATATTTAGTATTTGCACTGGGGCAGTGATCGGTACTTATGTTAGATAATGGCTTGGACGCATCTATTCGAGACAGGTTTGACTTACGCGGTTGTAGCGGAGTCATTCCGTACAGTTGGGTTCGATGTGTTCCCACGATCACGATGACAACTGACGTAACCTTACGGTTACGAGAGGTCAGAAGTTGACATCACACCTGCGTGTTGATCACGAGATTTGGTAGTGAGAGTTTGGCGTGGGAGAATTAAATCGAGATTGAATCAGATTTGACTTGGAAGCGAGAGAGTCAACATCGCCAAATATGTAGTGGGTTACGAGAAAGATTCCGAATGACGGAAATCTAAGAGCTTAAAACAGAATCTTCCTATTCCTCTCTCTCAAGCAATTAAGAATATTAACTAGTGAAGTTAGTTAGCGTAAACTCTCTCTCAATCAACGAACTCGTTCAGGTCGGCCAATTAAAGTAGTTAAATAAAAGCGGCTCTTTAAAACAGAAAAAGACTTGTTATACTTTAAGAAATTGATTTCAGAGAGCGAGGACAACAGCCCGTTATGAATGATGACAGCGGCGCCTGCGGGGACGAGCGACGAACTATAGCAGTTCCGACGGCAAAAGGTTGCAGAAGAAAAAGGAGCGCAAATAGTCACAGCGGCAGAAACAAGCAGTGCGACCCAATGGTTGCAGGTGAGAAAAGGCAGTACGAATATTAGCGACCACAGAGACTGAAAAGCGCGCACGAGTGGTCAGTATAATTGTGACCGCGATCGAGAATCAGATCTAAGTAAATACGACATATCGTCCCCTTTGAATCAGCAGCGAAGTTCTACGAGAACTAAAAGAGTTATTGGGAAGCCAATAACGAGTAATACAACACTTATGTAGTATGCGCACCGGGCGCGGCAATAGGTACGTATATAGTATGTGCACCAGGGCGGCAATAGGTACTTATATAGTATCTGCACCGGGGCGGCAATAGGTATGTATATAGTATGCACACCGGAGTGGCGATAGGTATGTATATAGTATGTGCACCGGGGCGGCGATAGGTACATATATAGTATGCACACCAGGGTGGCGATAGGTACGTATATAGTATGCACACTGGGGTGGAGATAAGTACCTATATAGTATGCACACCGGGGCGGAGATAAGTACCTATATAGAAGGCGCAGGCAAAAGTGGTACTTTTTATAGAAATATGTCATACTTTTGCCCTGGGCAACGGAAGAGGAATGGTGGGGAAGAAACAGCTTTCGCAAAAGGCAAAATGAGAAAGTAGCGGTGAAATGGGGCGATCAGGGAAGAGAAAAGTAGAAAGATAAAGAGACGGCTATAGTGCGAGGGAGAGAAATAGAAGTTTGAATATAAAGATGTTACACACGCGATTTTTCTTCTATTTTATATTTTTATGACCCTGAGCAATGCCGGGTAGCCCTGCTAGTATATATATAAAATAAAATACAGTAACACTAAATTACATAATCATCGATGCAATAATTTATTTCAACTTTGTGGTATTGTCAAGCATCCAAGTGAGATGATTACATTTTTGAAAATGAGAAAAGAGAAATTCACACTCGACAATTCAAATATAAGTAGAGAGAAAGAGAGTGACAAAATATCTAATACATATTTAGAGAGAGGGGGAAATTTGAAGCATATTTAATCTATAATTTTATAGGGGGGGGGGGGATTACATGATTTATGACTGAGAGGGAGGAAAAAGCCCTATATATAGAGAGAAATAAATACATATATATATATATATACATATAAAAAATAAAAAAAGTCGCATCAAACAAAACCACTCCGTGTTATTTAATAATGTTTGCCTAAATGAAAATATGCTGCCTAAATACACACAATATATATATATACATATATATATATACATACATATATATATATATACATATATATATATACATACATTATATATATATACATATATATATACATACATTATATATATATACATATATATATACATACATTATATATATATATACATACATTATATATACATATATATACATATACATACATTATATATACATATATATATACATATATATATATTTATTTACTCCTCTGCAGGAGTTAGGCACAAGGCCAGTTTTATCTTACTCCCACCAGTAAGATGTGACCACAGCTTGGGTCGAGTAAGTGGGGTTAAAAGCCAGCGCTCGAGAGGTGAGCACTCTGGCCATTTAAAAATTGCCTGGGCAGCCCCGTCGGCATTCCCCGGTAGGGGCGCCTCAAGCAGTAAGCAATAAACTTACATATATATATATACATACATTATATATACATATATATACATATATATATACATACATTATATATATATACATATATATATACATACATTATATATATATATACACATATATACATACATTATATATATATATATATATATACATATACATACATTATATATATATATACATATATATACATACATTATATATATATATATATATACATATATATACATACATTATATATATATATATATATACATATATATACATACATTATATATATATATATATATACATATATATACATACATTATATATATATATATATACATATATATACATACATTATATATATATATATACATATATATACATACATTATATATATATATACATACATTATATATATATATATATATATATATATATATATATATATACATACATTATATATATATATATATATATATATATATATATATATATATATATATATATATATATATACATACTAGCTAGCTTTGCCTGCTCGCTATCGCTTTGCAAATTACACTACTTGAAAGATTAATCTAAAATAATAAACATTTCATTTATAAACTGTAAGCCCAAAACAAAATCTTTCTCATTTATTCATATAGATAGATAAACATTAACATTTTGTGATTTCGAGAGAAATTTGTTTATCTTTCAAAAGTAACCGTAAAGAAAAGAAATAAGAAATTTTTCTTTTCATTTAGGTTTTTAATTAATTTACAATTTTTTAAATATATTGTTACTTAATATTTACATAAACGGGCCCAGGTGCTGCATTCTGTTAAGTCCTGCAGATTTTATAAATATATTTAATTTTTTTTAATTAATATATAGATGTAATGTAAAACCAATATATTCATATAGACCCTAATTTTCTGCTTCTTAACTAACCTGGTAATATAATTGTTATTATACGTAATTTTATCATTGTAACCTGAATTAAGTAAAGCGTTGTTGTAGAAATTTTAATTTTGGTCGAAAATTGCTTTATTAGCAGATAGTTTAGATATTCTGTTAGAAACTGCGGGGGACTATGTGATTTAATGATAGATTTTGGGTGGTTGGAAAGTTTATGGATGTAAAATAAGGTTAGGCTATATATATATATATATATATATATATATATATATATATATATATATATATACTGTTTGATATAACTCTAATCTGTATATTTAGAGAGAGAGAGAATAGAAAGAGAGAGAGAGAGAGAGAGAGAGAGAAATGTTTAAATTGTCTAATTGCTGATATTTAAAAGCCACTCCTGTCTTAAATACCTTTCTTTATTCTTTCTGTGCACTGCTTCTGTGCAAAAATAAAGCAGGTTTTAATTGATTGATTTCTCACAGGTATTACACCTTCCAACTCCATTACAAAATTTGGGGGTTTTAAACTATTTTTCAAAGGCACTCATATTTTCTATAGCGCTAAGTGGAACTGTTACAGGATGCCAATTTGTCGCCAGTTTTACCTCAAGTGAGATTGCATTTATACACCTAAGTGAAGCGCTTTGCTCATAAAACCAAGCAGCCACTAATTAAATTGTACTGAACATACTCAATGTTGCTTAAGAACATGTCAAACCTTGTAAAATAAATGTTGTAGATTCTAAAAGCCAAATTGATGAAAGGATTGAGTTTTTTTTACCGGTTTTGTCGTTGTAAATAATATTCTTTATTAAAAGGTCATTGTGGCAGAAAACAAGTGGCAGATCACAGTTGTGTAAGTGTTGGCAAAGTTCATCAGATTCTTGTTTCAAGTTCATTCGGTTAGTCACATGCAATTCGTACCTGAAGAGAGAAAGAAGAGAGAAAGAAAAGAGGGAGACAATTTCAAGAAGAAAATTAATTTAGAAATAATGGTCAACATTTAACTTTCAAGGGTATTATTTTGGGGTCTATCTGATGAAATACTGAAGAGAATTTGATCTGTATATTCCAATTATAGATACTGAAAGAGATTGTAGGTATAGTGTCTATATATATATTGATATAACTTGGTTAGAAGTTATAATAACAAAAATAACCGGAGTGTAACGTCTTTAAAAGAGGATGGTTTATTACAACGTATATATTGTACTAAACAGTAGCACTACCGGTAATACAATAGGATTAACCTAATACACTCGAATACAGTCCACCATACATACTACTGTTCGTAGTATATATATACTACAGACTAGTACACTTATCAGCCTTGAGGGGAGTCAGGTATCCCATCACAACACTGACCTAATCATTTTATGGGTTCGTTTTCGAAATTTTCGTTGCCAGCTGATATAACTTGGTTAGAAGTTATAATGACAAAAATAACCGGAGTGTAACGTCTTTAAAAGAGGATGGTTTATTACAACGTATATATTGTACTAAACAATAGCACTACTGGTAATCCAATAGGATTAACCCAATACACTTGAATACAGTTGAATACCGTTGAATACCGTTGAATACCGTTGAATACCATTGAATACCGTCGAATACACATACTACTGTTCGTAGTCATATATATATAGTCTACAGACTGGTTCACTTCCCTCCAAAGCTGAAAATATCCCTTGAAATTTCTGCTTCTAATATTTCTTCCTTTTAGGATCCGGGCTGAAGCGCCCCACTGGTTTTCTTTCACGTATGCTCTTTCTTTTATTCCAAACTAATGGAATTGGATTCTTTCCAATTTGGGGTGAATATAAATTTTGTTCAGCTCGTAAGGCTTGTCCAGTAGATGCATACATAGGTTTGTGTACAATATTGAGTAGTGGATGTCAAAAGCATCACATAGAATCTTCATTTGGACTTCTTCCTCACTTTTTTCATTATTTTCAGCATATCGTGGTCTAATTTGGTTAATGTGTCTTTTACGCACGATTTTTGACTTTTGATGATGTAGACCACTTTACCAATCATTTTCTGAATTATACCATCCATCCAATAACTTTTTCCACCTTGGAAATTTTGAAATATACCTTATTTCCTGGGGAGTATCTTATTATGTTTACATCTTCCATTTTAGCAACTTTTTTCTTCAGATATCGAAAATCGATCGTATTTTCCTTGCGAACATAAGTTCCGCAGGGGACAACTTTGAGTCATTGTTTCCATTAGGAGTCACCCTATAAATTGCTAAAAATTTCTGGATAGTTTTTTCTTCAGTGTCCATATTTATTTTTTGTAAGACACGCTTAAACGTGTCAACAAATTTTTCGGATTGACCGTTCAATCTAAGATGATATACTGGTGTAGTAATGTGTTCAATGTCCAAGGAAGTACAGAAATCCTTAAATGCCTTTCCTGTGAACGGCGTGCCATAGTCACTGACCAGTGTCCGGGGACCCCGAAATGACTGAAAATTTTATCTAATGCACTGATGGTGTTCCTAGATCTAGAATGCTTGCACTTGAATACCTCCGGCCATTTCAAGAAAGAGTCCACCAAGAAATAATATCCATTATTCGGTCAAGCATAGTCCGTTTTTGGCCAAGGATTCGTTTTGACTTTCTATTTCCTTGTCCATTCCTGGCCAGTATACATAGCATCACATGAGTGATTTCATCTGGGACATGCCAGGATGACTGGTATGAAATTCTTTCAGCATAACTTTACATAGATATTGAGGTATTACAATTCTATTCGTGTACATTAAAGTGTTGTCGAATATTGAGAAAGGTGAAATCTGAGTTCCCTTTTTCTTTCTTTTGTTCAATCTCGTCTGGTTCTTTATTTTTAATATAGAATCATCGTTTTCGGCTTCCTTTTTTATTTGTTCCAATGTTACAGGTTAATTCTTTGAGAGTGTTTAACAACAGACCCGAGATTTCTTTTTCCTCTTTTAGTGCTGCCATAACCGTCTCTTCTAAAATTTCTTCATTTTTGGGATTTAATCTTGACAGTCTATCTGCATGCCCATGTTTTTTAGATGCAATGTATTCCATCCTAAAATGATAGTTCAGTAGGGTTACACCCCATCACTGTAAACGGTTAGCAGTGTGGGTAGGAATGCCTTTTTTTATCCAAATATAGTTACTAACGGTTTATGGTCTGTTTGAAGTATAAATGATCTATCATATAAAAAACGATGGTATTTTTTTACTCCGAACACAATCGACAATGCCTATTTCTCGATCCTAAAGTGGGATAAGATTAAATTTTAAAAATTAATGAGTTTCATAAAAATTTATCTTTTATTAATTTCTCCTTTTCTATGTAAAAAAATTACTTTTCCAAAGCTGGCTAAGAAAATATTTTCTTTGAATGTGAGCTATTCGCGTACAATTTCACCTCGTGGTATCCTCTCTTTAGACCTTAGATGAAATATAAGGCCTGACCAGGTTGCGTACATGTCTGGAAATACAAAGAACTTTCTTGCATGACAGAGCTTTCATCAACCTAAAAATGACAAAATAGGCTTTCGCCAATCAAAAACTAGGACAAAGGATTCATTAATCCGGGAAATCCCTAGAGAGCATGTTTGACATTGAAAACTTATAAGTATCACCCCAGGTGAAGAATTTTAGAAGTGAGTGTGTTCGAGGAGCTCCAGTCAAAAAAGAAGCTGCAGTTGTGATTTTTATATCCTCACAAAGAACCTGCACAACTTTGCGACCTCATCGACGGCCGTACCACCTACTCATCTCCTGACTACGATTCTGAACAGCTCACTTGAATATCTTCGCCTCTTCTTTTCCACAAACTATTCTGACGTCACATCCTTTTTTTTTTTGCAGAGAAATTTGTAGGAGAACGTCAACGTCTTTATTAGACACAGAAGTCAAACTCAGAACTTTTCTCATAAAGTTTTGAACTTTGTTGTTGGATCATGTCTTCCATTCTTAGTAACGATGATTGGAATAAAACAGCCAGCTCTTCGTCTCTTCCTTTTTTCCCAAACTTTCTGAATAGCAACAGTCTACTCGCTTTCCGACAACAAGACTTGTGCCACCTAATCAAGCTAAGCAAAAAGGCAGTCTCCAAAATGAAGTCATTAATATTTCCCTTATCAGAACATCCCAACTAGCAAAGGGACTTTCATTTAGAAATAATCAAAATGTTTCCTATGACCACGGTTGTTCTAATTTTCTGAAAAGTGGAATTTTCTAATTAATCATCTTATCCGTACACTTTTACCAAAAAATGCTTTGTCTGTAAAAAGCAGTAGACTGCATTCTTTTAGTGGTGCATGCGAATGGCAGACGGTGCAGATGATAGGTGCTCGGCCAAAGGAAAAAGGTGGAGGGAGGGGGATTTGTATTTTGGACCACTGGTCTTCTGAGCATGGTTGGATTTTCTGAGAGAGCTGGCAATCAGTGGAAGCTGGATGTCTCTCCAGGCAAGGTGTGCCAATTTGGGTCTCTTAGCTAAAGGACTGTATTGATTGGACTTATACTTTATTTTGCCGGAGTAAAAAATCTCATTTTGCAAGTCTGCCATTCAACCTAAGCACATGAGTATCTTTTGTGAACCTCCAACAAATAAACCTGTTACTTGTTATAAACTGGACTCATGGTTTTACTTGGGATGAGAATTCTTTGTTGCAGCACTGACTGAATCGAACAACAATCTTTGGACCGGCACAACGTGTGGGACGATCGCGGCTAGTGCAGTGAATGCACGCATACAATTTCACATATGTAATTATAAGTCTGTTGGTCTTCTTATATCTCATTTCCTACAACAGTGAATGTCTAAAGTCAGTTTTGGGAAAATTTCAAATTACTTACCTTTTTCAGTCAACTAACTTTGCAAAAGAATTATCTTCCCGTCAATTTGTTTATTTTTCTCATGCCCTACTTTCTCAAAACAGTTTAATTAGTTCCAATTCCAATGATTTATGATTTCGTACTCTCCAAGCGACCTAAAGACAAATCCTGCTTATTCTCAGTTATCACCTTCAATTGACCTTATTATTCTGTCTGCCATAATCAACAATGTCATATAAGCACTTGAGGTTATAATTGTAACAAAAATAAACAACAAACACACTTTAATTCATTTTCAAAATGTTAATGGCGATGAAAAGAGGAGACTGATAAATGGATACTGACTTGCATAGAAATAAGTAGAGACTTTCAAAAAGCATTAAAAAAAAACTGTTAAATTATAATTAAATAATTATTTTAAATTCGAAATCTGCTAAACTTTGTTTTCTACTTTTTGTTGGGATTTGTTTACTGGCTTTTAACTAAATCATAAAGCAAAAACAATAAAATGTTTGGAAATTAAAATTTTATCGATGAATTTGTTGGAAAAAAAGGTATTTTATTTAAAAAATACTTTTTTAATTAATTTTATTTTTTGTTATCGTAAACAAATCAAAACAAGCAAATTAACTTTAATTTTTATACAGAATTTAAAACAAAATCCGATTCATCTCTAAAAATGACTTTTCTTTGAATTTGGATGGCTGATAACACGATCCTTTGAGGTTAATCCTAATGAGTTTATATAATGGCAACTCCTTCCAGCAAGAATTATGAGGTTTTGTGTTTGTACTGATGATAATTTCTACAAATGTTATTGAAATATTTTATTTGTTTTTGCTGCGACTTGATACAACAAGAATAAGAAAAAACTGTTTATAAAGAACGTTTTTCGATTGTGTTTTATCACAATTGGAAACTGATTGCTCCATTGTGACAGGTTTGCATTGTGACAGGATGGGTCACTTCTGACAGCATTCATGTTTAGCTAAAAAAAAAAAGAACAATAACAAAGGCTGTTGAGAACATTTTTTAAAGAGCTGAAAATAAAGATGTGCTCAGACAGAAGCAGATAGACATAAAGATGCACTTACTGTTTTTGTTTGTTCTCATCATCATATTTTTCTGGCACATTTTCAAGCATTACAGAAATCTTACAGAATAAACTCTGTTTTCCACAGAACAAAACTGATTGGATTTCTGGATCTTCAACATGTTCAGGCTTTATGGAATGCAACCGTGCCATCTCCTTTGCAATCAATCTGAAAAAGGGTAAAGATTCCGCATGAGACATTATTTGGAAAGTTTTTTTACAAATAAATTTCTTATTATGTCTAATAATATACTGATTTATATAATAATTCAGTATGTCTATTTGTTGGCCATTTATATGCTGCAAAAGTATAGGAAGCCATGGGACATCCTGAAGATGTTGGGTGTGACATAGAGGATTAAATAGTTAAATACTATTATCGCTTATTCTAAAATCAATAAGCACTTATAGGCTCTCACACTATTGGACAGAATTGCAACAAATTAAGTATGAAACATCCGGTGCATGTCGGGTGTCTCGGGGATGGTCAAAATAACATGTATAGGTTAAAAAAGAACTATTGTGGAAAATTCTAAACTCTTGACAAAATAGGTGGGTCAAAATTAGGTCACTCTTGCTATTGCTACTACTACTACTACTACTACTAATGACTACTACTAATTATTGCTTCTATGTATGGGAACAAGCAAAAAAAATTTGTAAAAGTTGATCATGAAAAATATACTTACTTTATAATTAGATTAAAGCATATTTTTCCCCAAAATAAACATTTCAGTTCTCTGGACTATGAAATAATTGTCATTTTTCATTTTAAAATTATTCTCCATGGAAAAGATGGTATTTTTCAAATCTTTTTCAATTAACTGTCATTTGTCAATAAAAATGTTGAAAATAATGATTACTCTCACCAATTTTTTATACATTTTCGAGGGTCGAGGTGGTTCAAGCTAGCTCATTCTTGTATTTTTAATTTAAATTTAATTTTTAATTATTTCATGTGTCAAAAGTTCAATAAAATATTCTTTAAAAAATGTGCTCATATTTGTTTCTGTCATCAATATAATTTGTCTCTTTATCTACTTCCCACAATGGCTGAATGTGTCTGTTGTGAATATTAGCTTTACTGGCATATTGTCTGATTGCATATGCACTGAGAAAAATGAAACTTTTATCCTGTGAACCTTATTGCACTGTAGAGACTCGGCTAAGTGGTCGGTTCTGTTGGCAACCCCAAAACAATAAAAATTTGCCATGAACAATAACAAATATTTATTGAAACACAGGTGTGTATCAATAATAAAAAGGAAAGGTTATGTTGCTCCTGTTGGGAGAAAAAAACAAGTTGAGGAATTTGACTGATGTTAAGTCTTAGTTAGGGGACTTTGTGTTTTTGTCTCTTAGAGGAAGTTGAATTTTGGAAAAGAATCTCTTTAGTTTTGTTAATTTCTGTCTCTAATCAGTTGCTAAACTCCAGTCCTTTTCTCAGTCTGTTTGTCTTTCTCACAGAGCTGGCTGACGAGCTTCTGGCGAATTGAAATGAAAGTCTCCTTTTTTTTCTTGTCTATTTCCTCTTAGAATTAATCCCCTAAACAAAGTAAGTTTACACTGACACCATTTTTAAAACCAGAAACACATGGCAATTCAGAATGAGAGAAAATTATAAATTCTATCCAGTTTCAAATGCATGAGAATAATTATATTTATAATGTAATTATATTTATAATGTAATTATATTTATAATGTAATTATATTTATAATGTACGCCTCCGAAATGTATCGACACGACCATCACCATGTCTCTGTTAATTTTTAATTTTGATCTGGTATCACTTAGAAATGAACATATTCTTTTCCTCTTAAAATTAACTCCTAAAGAAATTAAGTCCACAGCAGAATCATTTTCAAAACTAATATTACAAGAAACACATGACGAGCCCAAAATAGGGAAAATTATGAATTCTGCCCAGTTTGAATGCACTAAAGGTACGAATTATATTTAAAATTAAACTCTCCAAAATTTATTGATAAGTTTATCACCGATTTCTGTTAATTTGTTATTTTTATGTTGAACCAGATAGAAAAATTTAACAAAATAAAATAAAGAAATAATTTACCAAAGTGAAATTAAGAAAGAATATACAAAAAAAATGAAGAAAGAATTTACCAAAATAAAATAAATAAGAATTTAACCAATATAAAGTAGAGAAATTATTTACATAAAGTAAAGAAAGAATTTACCAAAATAAAATAAAGATTTTACCAAAATAAAGAAAAGAATGAATTTACCAAATAAAATAAAGAAAGAATTTACCAAAATAAAGTAAAAAAATAATTTACTAAAATAAAAGAATTTACCAAAATAAAGTAAAGCAAGCCTTTACCAAAATAAAATGAAGAAAGAATTTACCAAGAAAAAAATTATAAAAATAAGATAAAGAAATAATGTACTAAAGTAAAAAAAAAAAAATTACCAAAATAAAATAATGAAAGAATTTCCCAAAATAAAGTAAAGAAAGAATTTACCAAAATAAAATAAAGAATGAAATCTAATAGAACATTGAAGAATCTCATGAAATAAATAATTACCGGCTGATTTTGTCATCACTGATTGACTTTTCATCCAATGGATCTCCAACCAGGTAACCATAACACATACCATTATTAAAAGTACAAAATAGTGGTGGTGACATGCCAAGAGAATGAAGAAGTTGCATTGAAAGACGTTCCACTTGTCGGTCAATTATATGTTCAGTATTCTCACCATAAATCCTTATTAATACCATTTGGTCTTCTTTCGAATGTTGGTAACAGCCAATCAGCTGATTCGTGATGCCCTCTGTAAATACCTTGAGCACAAAAATATGAAATAGACAAACATTAAGAAAATAACATATAATAAAGCATTAACTTTAAATGTTTGAAACAACATCACAATTTCGCATACAATGATTCAATTTGACATAGAAAATTATTATCAAACTCTTAGCTTTCCGACAACCTATTGTCATTTGGCTCATAAAAGAATTAACATTCCAAATCCTAACGTTAATGAAATCCACCAAAGCTGCACGTTAGTTAGTGAAAAAGATTTGTGAGTGTATTCAAATTTTATATGTTCAATTGCATAAATTTGCCACCCACAAAGGGTCAGGTACTGTTGCTAATTGTGAATACTGTATGTGTGCATGGGAATCTATATCATGGTTTCTTAAGCTGAACCATATTGTACTGATTGGTGGGAGATTTGAACTCTAGCGAGATTTGACGTTATTTTTGTGAAGCAGAAAATAATGGTGATGCTTTGAAATTTCGTTTTTTCAGTTACACATGCTAATATTTATTCTACAAAGAAGACATAAGGATGGACTTCAGAGAAAGAGGGATAAATAAAGACCTGGTTAGTGTGGAAGTCAATTTCTAAAAGCCATCCAACACATGCCAGTATGTAAAATGGATGTTAAACCGAATATGATGAGGTCAGTGGGGAAAAATAATATCTGTAAAACTTAGGTATCAAAAAGGTTTGGAACCTCCCCCCCCCCCATCTATAATTGATATAACTGCGGAATTTGTAAACTAAAACAAAAAAATGTTGATACATCCTAATATTTTCTGTATATTCATAAAATTGTGCCATTTCTTGCACTATCAAGGAAATTAAAACGCTCTACTCAACTTCACACAATAAAAACACCCTATCTTTCTGATATACTGGTTATGTATATGTGGTCTAATTCCTAAGGTTAACTAATTAGCATATTGCTTTGCAAAAGTTCCTCTCCTTTTCTTCTGGGGACTGATTTGATTTTCAACAAGTTGCAATTCAATTCTAAACTATAAGTTATAAACAAAGCCCTCTCCCTCCTCACACACACAAACAATTTTAATCTTTTGGTAATAATTAAAATTAAAATAATTAATTACTTTGTGACCTCTCGAAATTTGAAAGAAATTTAGAAGCATTTAAACTGTCAAATAAAAAATCATTTAAACTGGCTTCAAAATTCTTAGCACATCCTCATGTATTAAAATATTTAAAGTTTTGAAAGCTATTTAACTCTCCTTCCCGTCCAAACCGTAAGTAGCAATTTTTGGTGCTCCTAGCGTTGGTGACGTCACCAATTTGGCCGTTCCTGAGTTCGGTTGGTCACCTGGCACTGCTCAGGAAAAGTTGCTGCTCTGATGAAGGCCGCAGATGTTGAAGGCCTGGTCCAGCAATTACCGTACTCCCACATTGTGATTGATATATCAGTGGGTAACTATCCGGATTGTGTCAGCAACTTGGTACCACTGCGAAGCAAAGGGTCATTTCAAGCAGAACAATTAAAAGAAAAAGAAAATCTTCAACAACTCCGTCTGTTGGGTGTTTTAGAAGAATAATTATTTGGTAAAGAAAATACAAATTACAAGGCAACATAGTGCTATAATTTCTAACTCTTAACTCTGTGTTTTTGGGACCGACGTTCTAAGTACTTCTTGGAGAGCAAAACTTAAGTCCCTCTTCTTCCCATTCAGATTCAGTACCCTTTACTAAACTTGTCATTCTTGGGGCCACCCTGCTTTTTACTTCTTGCGGGGTGGCCTCTGGGCGTTTTCCTGGTTTTGTATCTTAGCGTCAGGTAATACGCTAAGGTTTGGCATTCTAATCCCTAAGTTCCGATCTCTTGCTACTATGCACCACCGACTCTCGTGTCTGAACTGACCACACTTAGTGCAGTTCGACCCAAACGAGTGGGGTGAGCACCCATAATTTGTGGGACACTCTTCCACCCGTCTTTCCCCCTCAGATCTAAATTAAGATTTTATAACAGCAACGTTTTGTCTGCACTGCTATATGGAAGTGAAAGTTGGCATCTCAAAATCAACCAAGAGAGGAAATTAGACACGTTTGATTCCAATGTCTTAGAAAGATTCTAAGGATCAAATAGAGCGATAGAATTACTAAGAAGTCAGAGACCACACTAACCATCGTCAATAATATGCAAATGACGTCTAGGCTGGTTCGGATATGCCCTAAGATTGGTCCCAGAGAGATTTGCAAACCAAGTGCATTTGTCTCATGATAAATATAGCACCAGTGGTACTTTTCCCAGAACATCTTATCTGACTTCTAATTTTCTGCTCAATCATTCTCTCAATCACTTTCAGGATCTGATCCATCAATTTTAAACTCTGTAATATCTAGAGATTCCCCTTTACCCTTGTACTAAGTTCCCAGGATAACCTCTTCTTTTATGATATGATTTGTCAAATATGTGATCATCTCAATGCCTCTTTCATCCGCAACCTTCAACATTTCTGCAACAATGCCTGAGGGTCCTGTTGGCTTACCCTTCTTCATCTTACTCACAGCTTCCCATACGATTTCTTTCTCGATTCTTATAGTTGGACCAGATATTGTTTTTGCGACTTTGAGATTTTCTTAATTTCATCAAAACCTAGTATTCAGCAATTTCTCATAATGTCATTTTCATGCATCCTTTTTGTCCAGATCATTTGTTGCTAACACTCCATTGTTATTGTCATTTCGAATGCATTTCTTCCTAATAATATCCATATTTATCCCAAAATAAAATTCCTTCATGGTCTCTTTTACGGCCAACCATATTTACATGAAAATTGCTACAATTCGGGACTATAGTAATATATAAAATATTGATTCGTCAAAAAAAAAAAGAAACTTTTGAACCGTAACAACACAAATTTTATCTATTGCCCAGATGACAGCTTTCTTTGTTTATCATTCTACTAAAAGTTAGAGAAATTTGATAAGTTTTAGCAATATTTTGCAGACAGGGATTGGTTTGTCTTTATTCAGTCATTTAGAGCCGATAAGTTTGTAATATTACTGAGATTTCCTTTTGGGAAGTGTGGAATTATTTTTGATATTATTAATATGTAACTGATTTTGTTTCATGTTTTCAGTTTTAAATGTTTTTGCATGAGTTTGTTTATTTTAAAAAGTTTAAGATATTATTTAGGTCAGTTTTCTGAAAAAGTTCTTTCATATATTGTTTGCCTGGTAATATTTGAAGTGGACTTTGTTAAGGTTGCTGCAATTCATGGGGTTGTTTTATTACTATATGTTTGTACAGACAAAGAAAACTACATCAAATTCTGTCCAATTTTGTTGACTTAACTTTTATAAATCTATTTGTTATATCTTTCTGGAAATTTAAAATGCTAGATCTTTCTCTTCAGTCATATATGACTGTAATGGACATAAACGACAAAAAATAGCCTGTGCCATGCATAAAATTTGAATAGCGTCCAGGTGAATTGATAAAACAAAAGGATTTGAGAAGGAACACAGTTGATTGTTAGACATTTTTCCTGGATTTTTCCTTTTGTTTTGTGCGTTGTTTTCTTACAAGCTATCTCGGTGTCATGATAGGAGATAAGATTGATCTGTAGCTTATACCAGAGTTTAGTCGTTCAGACCCCAGCCAATCCATTATTGAATGGATTGAGAAGGCTGAGCTTCTGTGTCGGCTGTGCTCCGTAAAGAAGATAGAATGCATAAACCCTATGCATTTGACAGTCGGACCTACGGAAGCTTTCTGTACCATTCGATGGTATCACGGATCGAGGCCTCAAAGCAGCTTTTGTCCATGGGTTGCCCGACCATGTCTGACAGCTCCTACGAGCTTCTTCTCAAATGGAAGAAATGAGCATTTCTCAGCTACTTTATTTTGACCAACAATGGTACAGATTTTAGTAGCAATAGGTTCAGAATGTTTGCTGAAAGATGGGGTGTCTGATTGTGTTTTCAGTGTGCATATGAACTTTCAGGAAATGGTATTGTCGAGAGATCCCATAGATTTATGAAACGGATTGCCGCTGAAGAGGCAGTTTATTGGTACAATATCACAGCCAAAGACGATGTTCATAGTGCGACAGCTCCGGCGAATACTCTGTACAAGTATGAAGTTCGGGTGAAATGCATCGATGAAGCCCTTCCATTGCTACCAGAACACAAGCATGAAATTTATAAACAGAGGGGGGGGGGGACGTTGTGCTGGTAGGAGCCCGGCCAAACAGGTTCACAAGTGAATGGAGGACAGGAACTGCGACGAAGGTGGTGAGTCCCCAAACAATGTGTGTAGACAGAGCTCGCATGTAAGAGATCTTCGCTGTATCCTCGGATTGTGAGCAATTTCGAAGACAGTGGAAGTGCAGATAGCGAATTGTGTGTGCCGCTGCCAGTGATGAATGATGAGGCCGATAGCTCGGTCGATGATGGCCTTAATCGGTAGATCGACAGTGATGATGACAATAACGAAGATCAACATGTCTCGATAGAATCACCTCAACAAGCGACTGAATTAGCTGTGCCCCCGTCTAAGAAAGAAGCCAAAGAAAAAGAAGGCCGCCTCGCAGCTGCTGCATCTGTGATGATGAGAACAGAGGGGAGTGTAATCCCCCAACATAAACAACAAAAAATAGCCTGTGCCATACATTAAATTTGCATAGCATCCAGGTGAATTGATAAAACGAAAAAATTTGAGAAGGAACGCAGGGGTGGCAGGAACGACGGTTGATTGTTAGACAATTGTCCCGGATTTTTCCTTTTGTTTAAGTGCGTGGCTTTCTTACAATGACTGACTTATACAAATGTATCCATTAATTAAAGGAATACCTATGAGTTTTTTCAAGGACATTTCTAGTATTAAGAATTTCTAGTTTTAAGAATTCTAGTATTAAGAATTTCTAGTTTTAAGAATTTCTAGTATTAAGCTTTCTAGTATCAAGAATTTCTAGTATTAAGAATTAAGAATTTCTAGTATTAAGAATTTCTAGTTTTAAGAATTCTAGTATTAAGAATTTCTAGTTTTAAGAATTTCTAGTATTAAGCTTTCTAGTATCAAGAATTTCTAGTATTAAGAATTAAGAATTTCTAGTATTAAGAATTTCTAGTATTAAGAATTCTAGTATTAAGAATTTCTAGTATTAAGAATTCTAGTATTAAGAATTTCTAGTTTTAAGAATTCTAGCATTAAGAATTTCTAGTATTAAGAATTCTAGTATTAAGAATTAAGAATTTCTAGTATTAAGAAATTCTAGTATTAAGAATTCTAGTATTAAGAATTTCTAGTTTTAAAAATTTCTAGTATTAAGCTTTCTAGTATCAAGAATTTCTAGTATTAAGAATTAAGAATTTCTAGTATTAAGAATTTCTAGTATTAAGAATTCTAGTATTAAGAATTTCTAGTTTTAAGAATTTCTAGTATTAAGCTTTCTAGTATCAAGAATTTCTAGTATTAAGAATTAAGAATTTCTAGTATTAAGAATTTCTAGTATTAAGAATTCTAGTATTAAGAATTTCTAGTTTTAAGAATTTCTAGTATTAAGCTTTCTAGTATCAAGAATTTCTAGTATTAAGAATTAAGAATTTCTAGTATTAAGAATTTCTAGTATTAAGAATTCTAGTATTAAGAATTTCTAGTATTAAGAATTCTAGTATTAAGAATTTCTAGTTTTAAGAATTCTAGTATTAAGAATTTCTAGTATTAAGAATTCTAGTATTAAGAATTAAGAATTTCTAGTATTAAGAAATTCTAGTATTATAAATTCTAGTATTAAGAATTTCTAGTATTAAGAATTTCTAGTTTTAAGAATTTCTAGTATTAAGAATTTCTAGTATTAAGAATTTCTAGTATTAAGAATTTATAGTATTAAGAATTCTAGTATTAAGAATTCTAGTATTCAGAATTTCTAGTTTTAAGAATTTCTAGTATTAAGAATTTCTAGTATTAAGCTTTCTAGTATCAAGAATTTCTAGTATTAAGAATTAAGAATTTCTAGTATTAAGAATTTCTAGTATTAAGAATTCTAGTATTAAGAATTTCTAGTATTAAGAATTCTAGTATTAAGAATTTCTAGTATTAAGAATTCTAGTATTAAGAATTTCTAGTTTTAAGAATTCTAGTATTAAGAATTCTAGTATTAAGAATTTCTAGTTTTAAGAATTTCTAGTATTAAGCTTTCTAGTATCAATAATTTCTAGTATTAAGAATTCTAGTATTAAGAATTTTAGTATTTAAGATTCTAGTATTAAGAATTCTAGTATTAAGAATTTCTAGTATTAAGAATTTCTAGTATTAAGAATTCTAGTATTAAGAATTTCTAGTATTAAGAATTCTAGTATTAAGAATTTTTAGTTTTAAGAATTTCTAGTATTAATAATTCTAGTATTAATAATTCTAGTATTAATAATTTCTAGTATTAAGAATTTCTAGTTTTAAGAATTCTAGTATTAAGAATTTCTAGTTTTAAGAATTCTAGTATTAAGAATTTCTAGCATTAAGAATTCTAGTATTAAGAATTTCTAGTATTAAGAATTTCTAGTATTAAGAATTCTAGTATTAAGAATTTCTAGTATTAAGAATTCTAGTATTAAGAATTTCTAGTATTAAGAATTCTAGTATTAAGAATTTCTAGTTTTAAGAATTCTAGCATTAAGAATTTCTAGTATTAAGAATTCTAGTATTAAGAATTAAGAATTTCTAGTATTAAGAAATTCTAGTATTAAGAATTCTAGTATTAAGAATTTCTAGTTTTAAAAATTTCTAGTATTAAGCTTTCTAGTATCAAGAATTTCTAGTATTAAGAATTAAGAATTTCTAGTATTAAGAATTTCTAGTATTAAGAATTCTAGTATTAAGAATTTCTAGTTTTAAGAATTTCTAGTATTAAGCTTTCTAGTATCAAGAATTTCTAGTATTAAGAATTAAGAATTTCTAGTATTAAGAATTTCTAGTATTAAGAATTCTAGTATTAAGAATTTCTAGTTTTAAGAATTTCTAGTATTAAGCTTTCTAGTATCAAGAATTTCTAGTATTAAGAATTAAGAATTTCTAGTATTAAGAATTTCTAGTATTAAGAATTCTAGTATTAAGAATTTCTAGTATTAAGAATTCTAGTATTAAGAATTTCTAGTTTTAAGAATTCTAGTATTAAGAATTTCTAGTATTAAGAATTCTAGTATTAAGAATTAAGAATTTCTAGTATTAAGAAATTCTAGTATTATAAATTCTAGTATTAAGAATTTCTAGTATTAAGAATTTCTAGTTTTAAGAATTTCTAGTATTAAGAATTTCTAGTATTAAGAATTTCTAGTATTAAGAATTTCTAGTATTAAGAATTCTAGTATTAAGAATTCTAGTATTCAGAATTTCTAGTTTTAAGAATTTCTAGTATTAAGAATTTCTAGTATTAAGCTTTCTAGTATCAAGAATTTCTAGTATTAAGAATTAAGAATTTCTAGTATTAAGAATTTCTAGTATTAAGAATTCTAGTATTAAGAATTTCTAGTATTAAGAATTCTAGTATTAAGAATTTCTAGTATTAAGAATTCTAGTATTAAGAATTTCTAGTTTTAAGAATTCTAGTATTAAGAATTCTAGTATTAAGAATTTCTAGTTTTAAGAATTTCTAGTATTAAGCTTTCTAGTATCAATAATTTCTAGTATTAAGAATTCTAGTATTAAGAATTTTAGTATTTAAGATTCTAGTATTAAGAATTCTAGTATTAAGAATTTCTAGTATTAAGAATTTCTAGTATTAAGAATTCTAGTATTAAGAATTTCTAGTATTAAGAATTCTAGTATTAAGAATTTTTAGTTTTAAGAATTTCTAGTATTAATAATTCTAGTATTAATAATTCTAGTATTAATAATTTCTAGTATTAAGAATTTCTAGTTTTAAGAATTCTAGTATTAAGAATTTCTAGTTTTAAGAATTCTAGTATTAAGAATTTCTAGCATTAAGAATTCTAGTATTAAGAATTTCTAGTATTAAGAATTTCTAGTATTAAGAATTCTAGTATTAAGAATTTCTAGTTTTAAGAATTCTAGTATTAAGAATTCTAGTATAAAGAATTTCTAGTATTAAGAATTCTAGTATTAAGAATTTCTAGTTTTAAGAATTCTAGTATTAAGAATACACATCATAAATTGTTACAAGTTGAAGCAGATACTAAAACCAGAGACAGTGAACAAACAAGTTCATTTGTCACATCTTGTATATTAATAAACGCAAAAGTCTGCCTTGAAGCATCATCATCATTTATCATTAGATCTTGTCTAAATTTGGTTCAGAAAAGAATCAACATTCTAAGTCCATGCAACAAAGTGTCATTAACATATTTTGGTTAAAATGTATCTTAGAATATTGCACCTTTTTAAGTCAAATTATAAATACTCTTACTAGCAGGCACTAAATAATAAATGAAGACTCCTGCATCCTTCTGTTCCAGCCCTGATCCCCATATTACCATTTCTATTATTTTTTTAAATTTCTACAAGTTTCAAGGTATAAATAAAGTAAAGTAAAACGTCACGTTTGCTATTTACAGATTGTTGCATAGCCCCACTCTTGGGCTGCGACGGTACGCGTTTCGTATACTTGTCCCTGAAAGGGCCGTGACAGTTCACATTTAATACTCGTCATTTTTAAAACATCATAAATCACATAGTTCATATATTGTTTGCATACCTTTAGATTTCTCTCTTGCCGTGTAGAGGGTCGCCGTCTCGATGTCGTCTAGTGGATTAATTCTTTCTTCTTTCCTTCCTGCCATGAACCACGCCGTCCGTTGTCGGCAACAAAAGCTTCCTGACCGACTCACCAAACAACAATCTTTTTAACTTTCAATTCTTTTTATTACAAGCGTTAGTTATTTAATCAGCTGGAAGACATTCACTACATTGAGAGAGAGAGAGCAAATCACTACTTTATCGTAGTTACTTAACAATTATTTCCTTAACCATTCATGGAGGGGGAAAGGATATCTCTCGCCTGTATTTTCTTAAGGAAATATTTCCCTTATCTGTTGTAGTTTACATGGTAACAATCACGTCTCATCGGTTCGCCTCCAAAACCCAGACTGACGAAACTCGCTTCTCACGAAGAACGAGTGACGTCATGGATCCCTCTGTTTCCCACGCAAGGGCCTGTGACATCACAGAGCCTCTCGCAGGTGCACATTGACCCTTGATCTGGGATCTCGTGACATGGTTACCTTGTCACGTCTGTGATTTCCTACTGTGAGAACAGGCCCTATTCTGCACTCGACTGCCGGATCTATCTCTGCGTTAATTCGCGCAAGTCAAACCAACGATTTCCAACAGATACGTTCATTCCCATAGGGCCATTATCCAACAGGATGTCCAATGCAAACAAACTGCAAAATACTATCATAAAAACTCCTAATACAAAATGAATACCACCACTGAATTCCTCATAAAATTTTACTCAAGAAAAGTTTGATCTTGATGTAAGGGCTTTGTTTTCAAGTGCATTCCTGGACAGAGAGACAGGAGTAACATAATTATAGTATAGATGTTTCAAATGTATTTATATTTCTAGTAGAAATATTTTGTCAAGAATTTTGTCATAAGTAGAATTAATTTTGCTTCTTCTGGTTTGATTGTTATAATTACAAAGTTACTACTTTTTACTCTCCGACAATCTTCAGATATACTAAGTTACCTTTTAGAGAACTTCGAAGTAAATTCTTTATTTGGCTATAGGACATAAATTGTTCTTGTTTTGTAGTTGAAGTTTAGAAATTCAAACAAATTATTTGTTGAATTCATTATTTTTGCAATCTTAAGTAGATACTTAAATTCAAATTTATTTATTTTAAATCATTAACTCAAATATTCTTGATGTAAATTTATAAACTAGTAGAAATTTGGAATTAAAATTTCAAATTAAAATGTCAAAGCAATCAAGTGTTATCATAGAGAAATTCGAATCCATATGAATGATGAAAAAAGAAAATTCAAAACCTAAGCCTTCAAAACGATTAAACTGTATTTAAAAGTAAACATGTACAGTAAAACAAGAACACCCCAGTTCAATTCTAGGATAATCGGTTCAGTCGTTCTTGTAAAATCCTATGAACCAACAGGCAAATAAATGCCAATGAAACCATAACTCTTCTAAGCCATGGTTACAGCATGTTTCAAATGTATTACTTTTTTTCTTTTTTACAAATGCATTTGTACAACGTTTATCCAAATACAAAATACTAAAAAAGAAAAGATTTGGCCTAGAATTTATAACTTTCAAATGTCTCTGCAGGAAGATAGAATTTTAATGGGACGCATTTTCTAGACTTTCTTGCGACGTCTTTAATGTCAATCTCTAAAAAGGAAATTTAAAAAATTATTTCTTTCTTTAAGTATTTTTTGATAATTGACGATTTAAAAAGGAAAAAAATAAAAATAGATAATAATGGTTAATCGTAGTTAATTAAATGATGAGCAGTTTTAAACATCATCATTTATATTAATACATTCAAATGGAAATGTCGACATCTGTTTACTACGTATGTCTTATCATTTCAGTATTTGCTGCTGAAGATAATCAGAGTGAATAAAAGATCTGATGTGTTTAATAAACCTAATATATCACATCATCATCATCATCATAATCCTTTTCGGTTTAACATCCGCTTAACATCCGTTTTACATGTTAGCATGCGTTGGGCAGCTTTAACAAATTGACTTCCAAACTAACCTATCTCTAGTCAGGTCTTCATTTATCTCTCTTTCCGTCAGGTCAATTTTCATCACTTCCTCCCATGTTTTCCTTGGCCTTCCCCTATGAACTGAACCGGCTACCTCAACTGTTCTACATCTATTAACCCAAGAACTCTTATCCATTCTTTCAACATGGCCATACCAACAAAGTCTCCAGTTCTGAACACATCTCTTTATACTGTCCAGATTTAATCTTCTTGAGGTCATCAGATCTAAGCCTGTCTTTAAGACTCACATTACACATCCATTGTATCATTTTTATATCATTTCTCTCCATACAACGCATGTCCTCAACCCTCACTAGCCAGGTTTCACTTTAATACATCATCACACTGCATACGCATGTCTGATAGACTCTTTCTTTTGGGCGACAGTGGTAACACTCTGCTGGTTAGTAATGACAGAAGTTCCCTGAACTTACTCCATCCACTCCTAACTCTTGCGATCACACTAGCACCTGCTCCAATGGTATCACCAAGGTAACAAAACTTCTCGATAACGTCAATAGCTTGGCAATCCAGATATATTTTCTCCACATCTGAGTTCTAATCTAAGAGACAAATGAAAAGCAACGGACTCAGTACAGAACCCGGATGTACTCCTACATTAACATTAAAGCTTTCACTAAATGTGCTGTTACTTCTAACACGACTTTGAGCATTTCTGTACATTGCTTGAACAACCTTTACCAACCACTTGTTTGCCTTTAGTTTATGCAAAGCCCGCCAGAACATCTCTTGGCACTCTGTCAAAAGCTTTCTCCAGATCCAAAAATGCAAAATACTGGTTCTTCTTCTTACCAAGGTACTTCTCTCGCATTTCTGTCAGGATAAATATAAAACCAAACTCCATTTCAGCTATGCTTATCTTACTTACAAATAGCTGCTCAATTATTCTTTCAATCGCTTTCAGGAAACAATAATCAGATTTTAGAGTAAATTTTGATTTAAATCTAATAATCATATTTTGCCAACTTTGTTCATTAGCTGAATGGGTTGTTCGGTAACAATCTGGTAGCAGACCAAGGTCTATTTAGATATCTTAGTCTTTCTTGGGTCATGTTAAGTGGATTTGTTAGCAGCCATAACCAGAAATTCAGTTACAGCTAATATATAAGGTCTATGATAATATAGGAAAGTAAATTTGTTATATAAAAAATTGATGGCTTTTTATAATAACTCGGTCACTCATCGTCCATTTTGAACTTTTAAAATGGCTGCTCCAAAATAGTAAAGAACATCAATTGTTGACATCAGCTAGAAACATAATTTGGGTGTATAAACATGTTTTCGTGTAAAAGAGTTTTCCTGATATCGACCTAAATAACTGTAATGAGTCTGCAAACTTGAATTTTAAAAAAGTGGTTGCTCCAAAATGTACATTAATTTAATGTGTTCAACTATTTGTATTAACATGTTTTGGAATAAAAATCGTATTATGTTTTTCGGACTATATTAAACAAGTGATTGGCTGGGATTGTTTTCTTTATCATTGAATACCTTAATTAGCAATACACATGAAAAAATTCAATTTGCTTAAAATATCTCAATAATGGCATATATAGAAAGAGCTTGATGATCTAAGAAAGAATCTTTTAAAAAATTTTTAATCTGAGGAAGTCATGACTATTTTTGTGCCTCTTTAAGACCATATGCATTTCATGACATTTTTTACACTAATTTTTCAGAAAATTTTTATATCTTTGTTAAAACACAAGATTAAGCAATGAAATTTATATTTTTCCTTATTGTTTTCCAAATTTCATAACAAATTCCTCATATGGTACAACATTTTTAAAAGAATGGGGTGTTAAAAAAAAAGTGACGTAAATGGCCGAAAATGGCGTTAATATTTTTATGAGTTTATTTGCTGAACACTTTTCAAATAATGTAGATTATTATTTATTAATGCACGTGAAAGGATATCCATTTCCGAACAAAATGGTGGTATTTTGAGGACTTAAAGTGCTTTGGTTTTTTAAAATATGACTACTTTAGTAGAACTACCTTGAAATTTGTGATTATCCAAACCGTTTTCATCTTTTCTGTGGCAGGGGTACAAGATGAAAAATAGAAATATATTTAGCAGAGCATTAATTGACAAAACTGATCTATTTGATTGTTTGGAAAATAACGACTGATTTAACAAACAAACATTTATTTTATTTAGCTCCTGCGAGATACATTTATGAAGCTTTTTCACCTTCAATTTGCTTCAGATGATCGGACCCCATTGAAATACTGAAATGTGTAAGGCTTGTCTGAAAAACAAAATTATAGAATATGTAATCTATATGACATCAGGACAGAATTATGGAACGTCTCAACTCTCTGAAAACATCTTGTCCGAGTCAAGCCTCCTACAGAAAACATCATAACCAAGAATGTGGAAAAATATACAAAGGTGAGACATGACGTCTACTCAAAGTAAGGCTAAAAGAACATCAGAAAGCTGTAATACATGGAGAAATTAAAAAGTCAGGTATGGCTGACCACAACTAAGAATAACATAAATTAACACTCCTACCTGACCATGGCTGATAGAATGAGAATGTGGATTCAATAAAGGGTTCAATTTAAAATGACGTCAAGATTCTCAAATTCGACTAGAAGGTTCCCAAATGCAAAAAGATGCACCTGAAGAGGTCGGAGGTTAAATCGGACGAAACATTGTGAATATAACAAACCAGATGAGAATAGTAGTGTGAAGAATCCAAATAATACAATATGTTTTCTTCTGGAAATTTTTTTATGTACTAATGAATCACTGCTAATCAAGACGGAAAGGCTACTTAGGATAAGGATTAATGAGTTTGTCAGGTAGACGATTATGTGTGATTTTAATGGGCTTTTTGTAGGATGGAGGCTTGCCACTCGGACTTAGGGTTAGTGATAAGGTTAAGTTAGGGTTTTTGTTTTGGATGGAGTTTGTCATTCAAACTTAGTGTTAGGGCTAAGGGAGTTTTTTTAGGAGGTGGCTTATCACTCAGATTTAAGGTTAATAGTACGACATGTTCAAGAGAAGGCATTTTTAGGAGGTGAGCTTGTCACTCGAACCTAGAGTTAGTGGTAGAGTAATTATTTATTTTGTAGCATTACCTCCCTTGGCCAATGGTTGAGACTGGTCAGAATTAGATTATTTAAGAGGATGGCTCAACAAGAATTTGTTAACGTTGAACTTGAAGACGACCATGCTATAGTAAGCTGGGAAGCAGCCCTGTGGTACTGTGTTTTTAGGTATACAGAGGAAGAAAGGAAAATTATTTACAGTGGTTGTAGCTAGACAAGTCTTATTTGTAAATGTTTTACAGGAGAGGGAGAACGATAGATTGGAGCTAAATTTCGAAGTCAGTTTTGCACTTTGTCAAGGCAGAAAAGGGTCCTCTGAGCAGCACCTCCCCAGATGTGGCAACAGTACTCCATCTTATGATGTATACAGCTAGAGGATTGCATCAGGAGTGAGATACTTTCTGAAGCGGTAGAAGGATTCAACCATTTTCCCAGCAATCTTAGCAACAGATTTGATGTAAGTCTTCCAGACCCAGAATAAATCCCTGTTGCACGCCACCATTGATAGAATGTGCTTCAAATTTCTGTCCATCAACGACTACTTTTATAAACCTATCAGAGAGAAAGGGTTTGATGGTTGAGAAGACATTTCCAGATATTCCATAGCTACCTAGGTTGCGAAGCAAACCTTTGTTGCCAAACTCTATTAAAGGCCTTTGATATGTTAAGAGCTATTGCTCTAGATGTGAAGCTTCAGTCAATAGATTCACTGATCCTGTGCGATATTACAGTCAGCACATCAGCAGTTGATCTTGCAGCATGAAATCCATATTGCATGTCACTGAGTAGATTGTTTTTTTCTGAGATGGTTGACAATTGCTTGATTTATCAGAGACTCAACCAACTTACTCATGACACACAGGAGACTGCAATGCATATACTATAATTATTGTTAGAGGAATTATTCTTTCATACGATAAATATTTGCAGCTTTCATAACTTGTTTATAAGTTTGTGTTGCATATTGAATGCTCTCATTATTGCCGATTGTCTAGTGGGTGTGGTTAAAACGTTGTGGGGTTGAACTCCAAGTTATGAAGAAGGCTTTTTCTTGCTCAAAGAACAAAGAAATGACTGGACGAATAACTCAATTGTTGTGAATTCAAATTAATTAGAACAAACTCAAAGATTTTAATTGCAAATGTAGTAGCTATAAAGTAGAAAATTAAATACAACGATGTAAGTGAAGCTCTAAGTGGTATTTGGCTATTACACTTTGTTAGCATTGTGTGTCGTTGTGTTTCCACTGTTCTCATCACTTGTTAACAGAGTTTACTGAGCCGAAAGTGTCCACCATGCAACCAGATCTGTGCAAGCTCTCAAAACTGATTGGTCTACAAAATTCAATGAAACGTAGACAATAAGGTAAAAACATGAATAATCTCCTTTTAATTAATGTATAAAAATAATCTTTGAATAAGGTACAAAGTCTCTACTCTGAAAGTTTTCTTTTCCAAAATAAGTATGTTAAGGAATAAACTGACACAAAATAAAATATATTTGTGTCAATCATATAGTAGAAGGAAGAAACGAAAAAATAGTCTAGTTCGAATCAAGTATCGATATGTCAGACAGATTGCTATTTGACTTTGAAAATCCGGCAAGATAACTGTAGCAGTTACATGACGAAAAATCTATTTTCTCTTGTATGTACACGCAATCTCTTGTGTAGTAATAAGTTGTGATTCGGTTGGCAAAAAAAGGCACATTCAAGCTCACGTATTAATACACAGGCGATTAGCGCATCACTGCGCATGTGCACTTGCGGCTTTGCCTAATTTCCGCCTAAAGCTGGATGCATGACAAATATGATAGTTTGAGTCGAGACATCAATGTAGACAGATGTTGCATTTTCTCTCGCCTCTCATCAATGGTGATGAAAGGCGGGATCAGACTCAAGACCAACTTGGATTTAATTACCTTTACTATGTAGCATTACCTCCCTTTGTCAACACAATTACACTCACCACCAGAGAGCGTTTTCAGACCCAAGTTATCTGTCTTTTGTAAACGCCAGGCATGCCGCCCATCCATGACTATGAAAAGAACGCACAGGCAAAATTCATTCTGTTTATCTTCTCAGGCACTGACAGAACACACCGCAAACCATGTGCGCATCCATACAAACACGCAATTTGGTATGTAAGATTTCTTCTCTTAACCCGCACATATCTTTCTACTCAGACTTTGTTGCACACGTTCTTGGTCATCAATTTCATAGCAAACACCATGTGCTCAGCTAAAAACATACAATTTGGTACAAAAAATTTCTCTCTCTATGAATACATACACACATACACATCGTTCGATTTAGACTTTCTTGTGGACTCAATTTCATAGCAAACTCCATGTGCGCGCATACGTTTACAGACTCTTTGAACACATTCTCAAGGACACAACTTTATAGCGAACTCAGTCGGGTTCGCGACGAATAAATGTTTATGATCTCTGAGTTGTTACTTTATTTTTCATCGGCATGCTTGTAAATTGAACACATAAATAAATATATGGAGTACCGGTGCTGCCCAAGCGTCGGCCTAAACTCCTAAAACTATAATACGTGCATGCCGATCCAACTTACATGTTTAAGTTCCTGTATTCCTATGTTCCAGTTAAATAAAGAATTGATTTATATTATTGTCGCGAAGATGTTGGAATTTTATTTCAAACTCTGGTGACCCTTTTCTTATTCAAGTCAGATACATACAGACATGGCCGACTCAGCAAATGGCTATCTTCCATCTCGACACTCTCCAACCAACCAACTCATCATTTACATAATTTTATATGTTGGAATTAGAAATTAGAAGACGGCACTTAGGATTAGTGTTTGAGTTTATGAAGAGCATGTTTGTTGTTTTTGTTGTTTGTTTAAACAAAAAAAAAAACATGACCTTCATTAATCCAAACACAAACGGGGTGGCAATACAAAACAAAAGAAAAAGATAAAATATACTAGTTCTGGAGAAAAAACTTTTTTTTTAACTCATCAATCTTCATTTTAGAAAAGTAATATTTAAAGTTTCAGAAATTCAACTGTACATGCCTGCACCTTACTGAATCGATTCATTGCTTTTGGTAAATTTTATCAACAATAAATGTTAGTGATTACTTCAACAACACCTATAGGGAAAAAAACCGAACCTTTTTAATAACAACAAATAATGGGTTTATTAAATAAAGTTACCTACGCCATATGGTATAGGTAAAAGAAGTTTGATAATGTCTAACCGAGGAAAGTTCTTTGGGCTGCCAAAGGTCTGTCAGCAGATATCTTCAGACAAAGATAGTAGGTGCTGTAGGGTCCAGTGAACCGGGCTAGGAGAGAGGATGTAAACATGTTTCCTTGTTGCTGGAAAGTATCTCTCTATGAATGCTGACCGACTGTGATTCCCACAGGGGCTGAAGTAGTTCTTCAACGGACAGATGGAATCAATGCGTCCTGCAAGCTGATTGGTCAGTGTGTAACCAGATCACTTAACGGGAACATTTTTCAGAGGAAGAAAATAAGGCTTTTTTATGACTGCTACATCACCTCCTGCTTAGGCGGAAAGCCGACAGATAAACAGGTAGTCATTTGCTAAATGTAACAGTTGTAAAGGAGAAAAATACAAATATGTCAATTCAGTTTACAGAATTTTTTTTTCTTTTTTTAAATGTTTTTACTTTTCAGTGAAAGAGTTTTGTTTGGTCAAAACAAGAAGTGTTCAATGTTTATGCCTTTTGTGTTGCAAAAAGTATTTTTGGAAAATTGTCTTTTATTTTTCAGTGAGTTCTTAGCTGAAAAAAAGGTTCTTGCTTTTTAGTGAAAAGTATTTTTGAGGAAAATGTTTTTTTGGCTTTTCTACAAAAATGTATTTTTGTAAAAATATTTGTCTTTTCTGTGAAAATAATTTTTTTTTAAAATGTTTGTCTTTTCTATGAAAAGTATTTTTTGGAAAAATGTTTGTCTTTTTTGTGAAAAGTATTTTTTTGGAAAATGTTTGTCTTTTTTGTGAAAATAATTTTTTAAAAAAATGTTTGTCTTTTCTGTGAAAAGTATTTTTTGGAAAAATGTTTGTCTTTTCTGTGAAAATAATTTTTAAAAAAAATGTTTGTCTTTTCTGTGAAAAGTATTTTTTGGAAAAATGTTTGTCTTTTCTGTGAAAAGCAGTAATTGTACAATAGCGTACAAGGACTCAAAAAAGCTCATTCTATATATATAGAGAGAGAGTCTTACACAGTTTTTGGGTCAATGTACTTGCCGACCACTACGTGTAGTTGTGACATTGTATCTTTAGGGGTTTCCAACAGTACAGGTGTAGTTACAGCTGGTTGATGCACAGTAGGGGGAATATAGGGCTCAAGCGTTTTTGTGTCTAGAAAGGCTCTTTTCACCCTGTCAATGGATACAGTTTCATTTTTGCCATCAATTTCAAGGGTGAAAAGTTTGTCAGTGCGTGAAAGCATGTGATAAGGACCAGTGTAAGGTGGAGTAAGCGACTTTCACAGAGACTTTACTAACAAAAATGTGAGTCCATGACGAAATGTCTTTCGGGACCAAAGATTTAATGGTCTGTTGCCTAGGGTGCATAGGTGGGAGCTCATTAAAGTAAGCTCGCAGTCTGTTTATGTACAGAGCTGGATCTGTTGCCGTTGAATTTATTAGAGTCAGCTTCTGACCTTGCAAAGATAGAGGTACTCCATAAACGAGTTTGGCTGGAGAGTATCTGAGGTCTTCTTTGATCGCTGCGCAACAACCAAGAAGGACTATTCGTACATACTCGCTCCATCGCTGTTGGTCAGGATAAGCACACAGTGTGGCTTTCAATTGACATTGGAAGCGTTCTATTATTCCCTTAGAAGCTGGATGATAGCTGGTCGTACAGATACGCTTAATCCCTAAGATCCTGGAAAGTTCCTGGAATAAGTGGGATTAAAACTGCCCACCACGGTTGGCGTTAATAGTTGTAGGAACTCTGTAACGTGATATTCAGCCCGATATAAGGGCTCGCGCTACAGATTCAGCCAAAATGTCGCTTAAGGGAATGGCTTCAGGCCATCATGTGAAGCGGTCTATACAGGTCAGGAGATAAGTAAATCCCTGATCGATCAGCCATGGTCCAACCAGATCAATGTGAACATGGCTGAACCGAGTGTCTGGAGTGCTGAATGTTCAAATGAGGTGCAAGGATATGCACCTTTGACTTTTGGCAGTATATACAGGAACATGTCCAGGCACTGATGTTGCGCCTCATATTCAGGCAGAAAAATCTAGTCGAAATCAGCTTCACTGTGGCTTTGAGTCCGGAGTGTGCCAAGTTGTGAAGGGTATCAAAGACAACCCTATAATGAGTCAGTAGAACAAAAGGGCGAGGTGAATCTGTTAAGGTGTTACAAATGATCTGTGTGTCCAAAGTGTCCGAATTTGCAAACTCAGGTTACGACAGATCCAAAGTGTCTAGATGTGGCTGGTTTAAGGCCATCTGTTGTAGATGGATATCCAAAGGTGAGGACAGAGAATTTATAGGAAGGCGTGACAAGGCGTCTGCCGCAACATTCTGTTCACCAGAGATATGTTGGATATCGTTAGTAAATTGCGAAACAAAATCCAAGTAGCGAGTTTCGCAAGGAGAATATTTGTCTGACTTAGCATGCAATGCGTATGTAAGCCGCTGGTAATCGGTGTAGATCACTAGTTGACGGCCCCTAGAGTGAATGCTGAAAGTGTTTCACTGCGAGGTACATTGCCAGTAGTTCACGGCCAAATGTGCTGTAATGTTGTTCTGCCGGTTTCAGTTGTCTCGAAAAGTATTTGAGAGGTTGTAGTTGACCTTGGTGCTGCTGTTGCAACACAGCACCTACAGCTGTGCCCTATGCATCAACGATTAGTGAAAAATGGGCATCGGACACAGTATGTGCAAGCAAGGATGTCGTCATTAGTTTTTCCTTCACTTCACTGAAAGCTTTCAGCTAAATATCATTCAGTGAAATCTGCTTATTTTCTTCTTCCTGTTGCATAACAGGTCAGAAAGAGGAGACAGGAGATCTGCACAGTGTTGGATAAAGCGTCTGTAATAGTTTAACAGACGGAGGAAGTGCCTTAGTTGGCGAAGTGAAGTGGGTGGTTGAAGGTCTTGTAGTGCTTTAACCTTTTCAAGTAATGGGGATATACCTTCAGGGCTGATAATGTGGCCCAAGAAAACCAGTGACGAAGCACCAAACACACATTTATCAGGGTTAATCCTCACCTGGTATTACTGAAACCATTCGAAAAGTAGGCGGACATGGGTGACATATTCCACCGGTAAGGTACTTGTCACAAGAATGTCGTCTATGTAATTATAGACAAAGTCAAGATCTCAAACTACTTCACCCATAAAGCATTGGAAGGTACTAGCAGCGTTTCGCAGACTGAAAGGCATAGTCAGGAATTCAAACGCTGCAAAAGGAGTTGTTACCGCCGTTTTGGGTATATCTGCAGTTTAGGGAAGGCCTTACAACCGTGCAGAGATGAAGCAAAGTCCTGTGTATGTGGGATTGGATAACGATCAGGTAGTGTCATGGCATTGAGGCGTCGATAGTCCCCAGTCGGACGCCAATCTCCGGAGCACTTTGGGACCATATGCAAAGGGGAAGTCCATGGACTGGACGAGGGACGTATAATTCCCAGTTGCAGCATATGGTTAAACTCCGCCTTCGACGATTTTAGTTTCTCTGCAGGTAAGCGACGAGGGCGTGAGAACACAGGAGCTCCTGTGGTCTCAATATAATGTTTTGTTGAGTGAGTTGGTTTGCTCACAACAAAATTTAAGTTAGTTAACACCGGGTAGGAGTGTAGTAGGGTCTGGTATAGGTCATTGGTTGCGGCAATAAAGAATACCAGGCTGATAGATGGGGTATTCGATTTCAACATATTCAAAGTTCCATATTAGCATCTATCAGCCATCGTCTGCGCATGTCCACTAAGAGATTAAAGTGGGGCAGAAAGTCCGAGCCCAGAATGGGGTAGAGTAAATACGCTACCCACGTAAAGTCTCTACGCAATTCCAAGTCCAAAGAACGAGAAATTTGACCGTACGTGGGAATAGGAGAAAGATTTACGGCTTGCAGTGAAATGCGCGACACTGGTGGCTTCTCGGTGAGAAGTTTTAGTGGCCAAATACTTCAAACAGCTCCAGTATCAATCAAGCAACGTGCTCGGGATATAGAGTCCATAACGAAATAAACACGATTGTTATGCAAACCAAGTGGAGACCGTGCCGTGCTCAGGCCCCCAGATTTTAGTTTCCCTGGTTTGGAAACGAACAGGGTTGTTTGCATCTCTGTGCTTCAGTGCCAAAGCGACTGTGATAAGAATACAATCCTGGCTTGTTAGAGTGGCGGTGGCGTGGGGACAGCGAATGATTTCAGTATCGACGTCTAGGCGATTGTGATCTAGACATGCTTAGTTTTTTCACATTTTTCTCTACTCACTCTATAGCATTAAGTATGGCCAATGTGACCTGTTGACTGGTGTCTCCGGCTGTAGCAGAGAAAGAAGAGACTTCAGCCTGTGGAAATGGGTTAGGTCTATTGGCACAATCCATCACTTTATCTGCTGACGAAGCCACTACGTCGACGGAGCTCGTCTCCGCCATAGGCGCCAGAATTGCCTTCACCTCATGCGGCAGCCTTGAGAAGAAAAGCTGCTTTATGAGGTTACTATCCGCTGGGGCCTCTCCTTCTGCCAGTTCTCTCATTCTGCAGAGCAGTTCAGTTGGCTTGAGGTCGTCCAAATGCTCGTCGTGAACCAGCATTTGAAAACGCTTTTCCACTGAGAGCGATGTTCGGCGCAGAACCTCCCACTTGATACTGTCATAAGTAGAGCCAGGCGGGGTATCAGTTATCAAGTCCTTGACAACTGATGTTAATGATGCAGGGAATGCAATTGCCGTTCCTAAGCGATATTATTTGTCACATAATACGATTCGAGTTGGGCAAACCAAACACAAACATCGCCGGCGAATGCAGGTAAAATGCTGTTCATTTTTTTTTACTGGGGCAACAGACAAAAAAAAATATCCACGGACGAAAAAGATGGAAACGAAAAGAACAATCGTCATAGAAACAAATTTTAATAAAAAGAAAATGAAAAATATGTGTTTGTTGGAAACCAGAAGAATTAATAAGCAGACTAAATATGTTTAAAGGGAAAAATATTCGTGAATGATTGCAGTTTTGTTTTCTTTTGTTTTTTATGTAAGAGAAAGAAGAAAAAAGATTTGTAAAAAGATTTTTTTTTTGTAAACGGGGAAAAAAATAAAAAATAAATAAATAGTATTTATGTTTTAGTCAATTAAATAGAAATGTTAGTTTTTTTTTATATAAGTAACGACTAAGAATTGTTGTCTGCTGACAAACAGTCTCGTTAAGTGAATTCACTGAATCGAATCAAAAATAGTTTTAAAATTAACATTTTTTTTTTTCTTTCTTGCTAATGTGTTTTCATGTATATTTTGGGATATTTTTCAGTGAAAAAGTTTTTTGTTTTTTTTATTAGAAGTTTGGAAAAATTTTTTCGTTAACATTTTTCTGGTAAGAGAAAATATTGCCTGTATTTTTTTAATGCAATTATCTTTCAGTGGAAAAGCTTCTTTTTTTATTTCTTCGGTAAGAGAAAAATGTTTAATTCGTGCAAATATTGTTCAGTGAAAATGATTTTCTTTTTTAATTTCTTCGGTAAGAGAAAATGTTTTGTTTGTATAAATATTGTTCAGTGCAAACGTTTTTTTCATTTGCTTTAAAGTTGCTTCTACAGTTGATCAAAATATTTTTCTTACCTTTTTGGTTTTTTTTATAAATTCTTTTTGTTTTGTTTAGAAAGATTTTGTGACTGGCTGAAGCTCATTTCCTAGTTTAGTCACGTAAATTCTTTGAAGTTAAATGGGCTGAAAGTAAGCTTTCGACTGCTATTTTAGTTTCGTGTTCGGCTTTTTTCTTTGAATGTGGTCTGTGTTTTTTCTTTTGATCGCAGATCTGTGTTGTGTAACGAACCCTTTCATTCCTGAAATAACTTTATGAAGGTTTTTTTTATTATTATTATTCAGTTTCGTGTGTTTCGGGTCACCATTGTAAGAAAGAGGATATGTTATCCCCTATCTTATATCCAACTCATGAAATGAAATAAAGAAACTTTTTTACAACAACAACGAAAGGGGTTTATTCGGATAAACGGTTACCAATACCGTTTGGTATAGGTGGAAGAAATTTGGACAGTGTCCGAAAGAAGAAGAGGAAAATAAGTTCTTAGAGTGAAGATAGTAGGTTCTGTGAGCGTCCAGTGGACGAAGAGGCAGGAGAGAGGTTAGGGTTTCCTTGTTGTTTGCTGGAGTCTCTCTGAGGCGATCCTTCTTGGCTGGTACCGTTTGCTCATCGTCTGCAATATCCTAAGGGAGATCAAATAGTCCCTTAGGGAACTAATGATATTAATGTGCCCTGTGAGCTTGTTTGGCCAAACCAGCTCACAGGGGCACTGATACGCATTACAAAATAAATCTAATTTATGACTGCTACATGTTTTACTCGTAACCACCAGAGAAATTCCTGCAGATGAGTTTGGAAATTTCCCTTGCTAGTCCGACGCATGGCCCCAAATTTAGACTTGCACAGACTCCAGCAACCTTTCACGTCATTTGTATGAATTATAGGATTATCTGGATCGATGAAGTTATAATTGTAGTTAACCACTGCATGAGTGACTAGACCAGTATAGGCCCGCCAACCATCCGTGTGCCCGGCCGAACATGCCGCTCAATTGAAACAACAATATTATGTCTGTATTAAGAATTTTAAACCAAAAGCAATTTGAGAAAACAATAAAAAAAAGTGTTTGAAACAATAAAATAAAAAACAAATAAATCATTTTAAAAATAGATTCGTTATTCTGTTAATTATTTGTTTATTACAAAATAAAAGTAATACATTCAATGTATTATTTGTGAAATAATGTGACATTGGACGTCTGAAATCGGTATTAATTATGGAGAAAGTTTTTTTTATCATTTCTGGAGATCCGTATATGATATGAGGCGTCATTTGCTGCTGAGTGGAACCGGAAACTGGAAGAACGTATAAATCTCACAAATTGCCAAATTTTTATATAGGGTACGATGTTAAAATTTAGTTTTTTGTTTGTTTTTGGAGATTTTTATTATTTTTTAGATCTAGTGGGATTCGAACATCTCAGTTGGCAACACTGACGAAAAGTTAAAATTCTAGTGGTTTTCTAGAGATTTTTTCCCTCAATCTAGCGGGTTTTGAAAATCTCAGTTGGCAACACTGTTTAGCAGTGTATAACATAGGTACGTGCAAAATCAATGGCTGATCCCCAAAATGTAAAAACATTTTGACCCTTCCTTCACTTAAAAATTCAACAAAATTCAGGAAATCAACCAATTTTAATGAAATTTTCAGTATTTATTAATTAACGATCACGTAATATAATGAAACCATTATTTTTTTTTTAATCTTAGTGAAAATGTATTATTTCTTTAAAACAAATACACCTTTACTAAAGTTATATTTTTATATATTAATAAAAAAAATGCATGAATTTAAAAAAAAATTAATGAAAATAAAGCACTGTAGATGTTTCAAAAAAATTTTTTTTTTAATTATTTCGTATATATTACGAAAAAGGCCCATAAATTTTGTGTTAATAAAATGACTATAACTCAAAGAAAAATTAATTTCTTGAATTGGCGATGTTATCATTGAATAAAGCATTGTTTAATCAATATTTTCACAAAAAAATGATATAATTGCAAAAAATATTTCATGTGATTTTAATGATAAGAGTTTCTGAGAAAATATAAAATGCGATGTAATTATATTTCTCTTTCGCACATGAACGTGTCATAATCAGCGTAATAATTTTTTTTTATAATCTTAAAAATAAACAAAAAATTTAAAATTTTGAGAATCAGGATCATACTGAAAAAAAAAAGAATTTAAAAAATTGGATAATTTCTACTAATGATTGACTTAGAGAGGTATGGTAGCACTGTTCTGTAATAAATAGGCGGGATTAGCTCACCAACCACCACTCACTCTCTCCACACGTTCTCAAAATTTTATTTCCAGAGATTCAACAATTTCGTTAGTTTCACAATTAATCGTCATTTATTTGAAAAGATAAAACGTAAGTTCGTATGTGCTTTGTCATTTTTTTCATTAATAAATATTATTTTAAAAGTTTAAAACAATTATTATAATGAGAATTCAAATATGACATTTTCTTTATAATTAAGCCATTTTTGGTAAAAAAAAAAAATGAAGAAAAAAGGGAGGTACATTCTTTTGTAATTCACTCTCTTAAAACTTAAATTTACTAATTATCCTTGAAACAGTTCCAGAATACGCAATTAATTGAGAATACGTGGATGAGGGCCAAACGCAAACTTCGCCGGCAGTTTATACCTCAGATACGCTATTTAGCTCATATTTGTTTGAATTTATTTGGAGAGGCAGAGTCGGCCAGAACAAATTCAGCGAGATTATAGAAAATGAGACAAAGTCCATTTCTAATACATAAAACCACTTTATTGGGTCGTCTTCGTTAGTACGTGAAGTAAAAGAAAAGAGGTTAGTAGCCATTTTGGATCCTTGTGTCGAACACAGAACCAAAGACCTGGGAAGATGTGTGTTTCGTCCTCAGAGAGGAATGGGGAGGGGGCTCGTATGAGCAATGTGAGTGTGGTTGGCCGTGCCAAAGACAAACAGGAAGTGAACGCCGTGCGATCTGTTTTATAGTCTCTTGTCAGTCACGTGGTTAACTCGCATGAGAGATGGTCTCTGATTGGGCAAGCTGGAAGGGAAGTTAATGCCAGCGCCGAGCTTATGAATTAATCAGATTCAAAATTGTAAATCGCGTTCTTTCTTTCGTAGCTTGTAGTCTTCTCCCTTCACATGCTCTGTTGCATTAATTTTATTTATTCTTTCTAAAAAAACTTTACTTAAAACTTTAAGTTCTTGTGAAATAGTTTATGTTGATCAGTAACTACAAGTTACTTATTAAAAAAACATTTCGGTCAGAAGAAATTCAGTGAGATCTTTTACAAAACAGACTTTTACAACAAGTCTCAAATTAATACGGATAAAAAGAAAGAGTTGTGTCATTTTGGCCATTCGTAGACGATATTTTCTATCGATAATGAATTGGACGCAATTCTTTAGCTTATTCAAATAGTAATAATACCTTTTCTTTCTATCAAGCGGCACATGTAATAGCATTTTGAAATTTTTTTTCTTCTTGCCTGTTACATTACGATGTATTTAATAAGTAAAGAGAACACAAGTGTAGGAGTGAGATACTGGCCGAAGCCAAGCTTTATTACGAGAAAGACAGGAAATGCATGCTAATGCATGCCGGGAGTAGGTAGGGAAAAGAAGGGGGTATAGTCCAACGTACATGGGTGGGGAGCATAATGTAACATCCTCCCTTTTATGGATGAGGAGTGTCCTTACTCTATGGAGTTACATTGTTTAGCCAGAACTGCTATCAGTTTGTGTAGTCTTTGAGGTATGCTGGCCTTCGTATTCCTCTGCCAGTGTGTGTATCGGTCCTAACAGGGGATTCGTCTTGGAACGATTCCTTAGCGTTGGTTGCTTGGTGTGGTGAACAAGTGTCTTGGGTTCTGTCGGTGGGGGCAGAGGGGGAATGAATATTTGGTGTGTACCCCATCGCTGTCTGTGGTTGTTCTGAGAGGGGCTGCTTCCCATGTGTTGTGTAGGAGTATTCCTGAAGTTGAGTAGTGCCAGGAACTGGTCGGTGCCAGTGTCTTTCCGCATGAGGCGTTTTGCACTTTTCACAGCGGATTCTGCCTTTCTGTTAGCTTGCTGATTTTCGAGGCTTGCCATGAGATGTTCGAAGTCCCATTTCTCCGAGAAGTGCTTAAAAGCTGATGAGGTGAACTGGGTTCCAGCGTCCTAGATCACCTGGCAGGTGATCCCATATCTCGCAAAGTGTGCCTTCAACTTGTGGATGATGGTGGAGGTTGTTGTTTCTTCTAATTGATCAATCTCCCAGAAGTTTGAGAAATAATCAACAGTTATGAGGTACTCCACAGTCTCACATTTAAATAAATCAATGCCAACTTTCTGCCATGGCCGATCAGGTATATCATGTGGCATTAAGGTTTCTTTTGCTTGCTCTGTGGCGAACTTGCAGCAGGTTTCGCAAGTGGAGATGTATTCACGTATCTCCGATGACATTCATGGCCATGAAAACACATTCTCTAGCGCGGTGTAGGCATCCATCTATGCCAATGTGTGAAGAGTAAATTGAATGCTTGATATCACTCCGGAGACTGAGTGGAATGAGTACTCGGTCGCCCTTGAAGATAAGTCCATCTTGAACTGACATCTCATTACGAGTATGAAAATGTGGGTGCAGCACAGCAAGAAGGTCCATTTTCTCGGTTGGCCAACCCTGTATTATTGTCTTCCTGAGTTGGTCGCATACCTCGTCTTTCATCCCGGATGAGTAGGAAGCTAATCATGTTGACAAGCTCGAATTCGGCTTGATGGTTCTTTTCGGTTGTCATGTATGACCGCGATTTCCTTTGAGGTATACAACGTCGATGTCGTACTTCTGAGTCCGCAATAACATTCCCTGTAATCGTTTTGGAGCTTTTGCGAGGGTTTTTTTCACTATGGCTTCCAGTGGTTTATGATCTGTGTGTATCTCTGTTCGTTTGCCATAAGTGTATTGGTGGAATTTCTCCAGTGAGAACACAATCGCCAACATTTCCTTTTCGATTTGGGTGTATCTCTGCTTGGTATCAGTCAGCGCTCTGCTTGCATATGCTACTGGCTTGCCTTGTTGTAATAATGCTGCACCAAGTTCTTCTGAAATGGCGTCACACTGTATTGTGAGAGACATTTTCAGATCGTAGTAAGCGAGTATGGGTGCTTCAGTGACTGCTCGCTGCATTTCTGCAAATGTGGTATCTCGTGCTTGCGACCATATCCATGGGACATCCTTGCGCATCAGTTGCCATATGGGCTCCATGATGGTCGACAATCTTGGTATAAATCTTGCTAGGTAGTTGACTGTCCCACAGAGTCTCTGTATCTCTTCAATCGATGTGGGCCACTTTAGTTTGGTGATCGCGTCAATTTTAGAAGGATCTGAGAGTAGCTCATTACTGGTAATGAGGTGACCCATGAAACTTATGGCAGTCTTTTTTACTTCTATCTTTCATCGGTTCAGCTTCATTCCTCTTTCTCGACACCATTGTAGGAGTGCCTTCAAGTTTGCATCATGGTTTACTGAGGCTTGTTCTAGGTCATCTCCTGAACCGAATGCAATTATATCATTGGAAAGTTGTGAGGAGGTTTGATTCGTCGTCTAGCACTACATGCCAGTATGCTGACGCAACGTCTATTTTAGTGAAGTATTTTGTATTTGTTAACTTAGGTAGTATTTCCTCTATGGTAGGTAGTTGGTATCACTTGCGCTTCAACGCTTTGTTTAGCGGTCTTGGATCGATGCAGATTCGGATATCCCCTGATTTCTTTGTAGCGATAATCATTTGACTATTCCAGTCTGTTGGTTCGTCGACAGGGGTGATAACTCCGGGGTTTTCTAACCTTTTCAATTCGTCGTTGACTCGAGGAATCATAGATACTGGTATACGTCCAAGTACTCTGTCATCAGTCGCTCACAGACTGGGTCTGAGTGAACATTAGCGATGTTGTCATAATGTACCGTTATTAAGTTCATCTGTTCACTCGCCCGTTTCCCCAGCAATGGGGTTAGGTTTTCTTTAACCACTGTAAACTCAACAGAGTACTTTTTCGTGTTTTTGGGGTTGCGCAAAGTAAGCCTGCATCTGCCGAGCGGTACGAGTTCGGTCGTATTCCACATCTGTAATTTCTTAGACGGTGGTTGCAGATTTACATTGCGCACATATTTCAGTGGAATTACATTAACAGTAGCATCATAGTCGACTTGGAATTTTACCTGTTTATGGTTTAGTGTCATTCTAGCATAAATGGTTCTGCCGGTTTTTTTCCTCTCTCAGAGTTGACGCTTAGTACGTAGTCCGTATCGCTAGAAGAGTCAGAGTTGGACACTATTTTATTCACCCCGTGTCTTGGTTTAGACGGTCTTGGTCTCTCAGCACGCCGCTTCTCCGGGCATTTCAGTGACTGCAAAGGTTGCATTTCTGTCCCCCATGCAGGAGATGCTTCTTTTCTTTTGCCATGCCTTCTGCCACAGAAATGACAGTCTATTTGCCCGTACCTTTGGTTCTTTTTTTTATAACCTGGGCCTTGGACCTTGTTAATCTGTTCTTGTTGGTCAGAATTAATTATTTTTAGCCATGTCTCCGTTGCTTCAGAGTACGGCATATGTCAACACTTTGTTGAAATGTTAGTGCCGTGTTTTGCAGCAGTCTTTTACGGGCATGGTTATCTTTTACTCCTAGTACGATACGGTCGCGTAGCAGAGAGTCATGTAAACATTCACAAAAATTGCACGATTTAGCTAGGTTGCGTAGTGCCGTAACGTAGGAGTCGATAGTCTCACCTGGTTCTTGGTCTCTTTTGTTGAAGAGGTATCTCATAGGTCTCATTTGTCTGTCCTATGAAGTGTTGGTCGAATTTGGCTATCACCGTATCGACGTTATCTTTGTCTTCGGTGGGGGAAAATTGAAACCCATTGTGGATAGTAAGGGCGTCTGGTCCGACTGCGTGTAGAAACAACACTGTTTGGTACTGTTTATCCTAGTCTGCGAGTTTAGCGATAATACAGTAGTTCTTCCACATCTGTTTCCATAATTTCCACGCTTCCGGGGGCATTATGTTTGTGTGAAAACTTTCCACCATATTTTTCGCACGAGGGACGTTGTTGACAGTTTGTAGTAGTAGTTGTAGCACTATCCGTCACTTGGAAAGGAGATAAAGCTTCACCTGTTGCTTGTTCTGACGATGACTTTGTGAGACGTGTTTTACATCCCCGCTGCCACCATGTTACATTACGATGTATTTAAGAAGTTAAGAGAACACAAGTGTAGGAGTGAGATAAGACATACTGGCCGAAGCCAGGCTTTATTCCGAGAGAGACAGGAAATGGATGCTGATGCATGCCGGGAGTAGGCAGGGAAAAGAGGGGTGGTATAGTCCAACGTACATATGTGGGGAGCATAATGTAACATTGCCAACAGTTTGTTTTTTGTGGCAGAAAGAAATGACTCCTTCGCGAGATTCAACTCTCTACACAGCTCTTCGTAATACATGTTTTTTTTTTTTGTTTTTTTTTAATTTAACAGGAAATCAACTCGCACTGGCTTTTATCAATTGCAATACTGATTAGAAAATTTGTCGGCTGATTACTGACAGCTGATTGGCTAATCACTCGGCATCTCTCTGCCACCATACGCCTCGGCATCTCTTGAGTGTTTACGTATCATGCCCGAATGCTGCTGACGCAAAGTTCACGGAAACTGGTTCAGGATCGATAGCAGTACCAAAAAATTGGTGCTTTCACAGATTAGGACCCATGCTAACTTTGACTCTAATCCTAACTCTAACCCCGACCCTAACAACGGGATCAAAGTTAGTGTGGGTTCTAATCTGTGAAAGCACCAAAAAAATGTTCAGGCAAAAAAAAAAAAACTTTAATACCTAACCCTAACCAAACCAACAGTCATTACAAGTAAAAAAAAAAATAAATCCTAATACTAATGACGCCATTTTTACATGATTACAAACCAAAAATAACTTTCGGTAAAAAAAAAAGGTGCTCTTATAGCTGACGCACCATGTTTCCGTGACTTTGCGTCGTCAACGTTCGGGCATCTTTTTTTTTTTTAAATAAAAACACGTAAAAATTTAGCCAATTTAATTTTTTTAGGGGGGGGGGTATGGTTAGGGTTAGAGTTAGGGTTAGTGTTTATTAAATAAGTACCCCCCACCCCCAAATAATAAATTGGCTAAATTTCTACGTATTTTTATTAAGTAAAAAAAAAAAATCCCCCCACAAAATCTAAATTGCCTAAATCTCTACGTTTTTATGAAATAAATACCCCCCCCCCCAAAAAAAAAGAAATTGGCTAAATTTTTACGTGTTTTTATTAAACTCAAGTCGGTTACATATCTCGTTTTACGCTAAGTGGCCAGGAAATGGGTGCTCATTTTACGTTAAATTTACAAAGGAAAGTAATCCCCCGCTCTAAAATCTTAAATATTTCATTTTTTTTAAAATTCCTTCTTTGCGGATATTTTTTTAAGCTGTTTAAATGTATTTGCACACAAAAAAGTAGAATTTGAACTTTTTTTAGGGGGTAAACTGCGCCGGGTAAGATAGTAAAAATTTACCAAAAACATTTGATTAACAATGGTTCCTTTGATAAAAAACAAACAAAAATAAACATCTAATTAATAACAGTTGTTTAGCTATGGTTTGTTCGTTCTTTATTTTTATATATGTATTTTAGCTTGGTTTTCTTTGTCGTAATTTATCGGCTGCCAGTCTTCAATTTAGCGTTTGGCAGTTTTCACCTCGTCAACTCTCGGGCACTTCCGAGACCTACCCGAATGTTGACGACGCGAAGTCACGGACACATGGTGCGTCATCTATATAAGTACAAAAAAATGCACTTGATTAATATTTTAATTTAAACACTTCTTACTTGAAACACTTATTTTTTTCGTTTAAAATATAAATAGGCACTTTGTTACATTAGGACCCGCGCTAACTTTGACCATGACCAACCCTTCTGCTAACCCTGATCCTAACGACGAGGTCAAAGCTAGCGCGGGTCCTAATGTAACAAAGCACGGTAAAACTGCATAACACTGGCCCTCTGGCTGTGCGCATGCGCCAACAAACGGAAGCACTAATAGAATTTCTTTATCAATGGGAGTATATTTGTGAATATTTGCTTACAAAAGAACACAAATATGTTTTTACTGCATTAGTAAATAAAATCCACAAGTTGTATCCAGTTTAAATTTAGGTGTTTGTTTTTTTAATTTTTATCGATAGACTTTTAATTTTTTTTTTTGCGCTTCCGTTTGTTGGCGCACAGGGGGTTAGTGTTATGCAGTTTTACCGTTTATCCCCCCCCCCCCCGCGCTTGTAAATCCAGACTAGTTTGTGATTTCTTGGACGCAGGTAAGTCAACGGACTTTTCATTCGGCATTGTCTGGCGGTTTACGTAAACATCCGGAAAGTACCGACGCCGAGGCACTTTTAGGTTCTAATCTCAGAAGCACCCCAAAAAGGTTTATCGAGTGACAACCCCCCCACACCCACCTCTCATAATAGTAAAGTGCTATATAATAATGGCCCACGTCCCATATTAAACACTGTTTAATATGGAACGTGGGCCATTATTAATAAACAGAGTGCGCTGTAGGTCAATTACATTTTGCTCAACCCCCACCACTACCACCCCGCAATTTACTCAATTTCTACAGGACACGTGGCGTCCTGGTCCTTGAATCGGGTTGAAGTATGGTTTTGTTCCGTCCTAGGAGGCTATTATCGTCCCAGGCATTACTTCCTCCTTTGGGAAGATGGATTAGTTTATTGCCGGTCGCCTGAGGCATGCCGATCACCACAAATTTTGCACTCATTTAGAATACCCCTCTTTTGGGGAATCTGGATTAAACTGACCTTTTTTTTGCGTTGAGAGGCAATAAATATACTTACTTTGAACAGGACGGAATTTCTCTCCCAGGAGGGACGAATTAGCTTCAATATTTTGTAAATATTATCCTTGTCATTTTTAGCGCCAACTGTAATTGAGAGAGACTGTATCTGTGACATTTTTTGTGGATTACGACACTTTTATGGAAAATAGTATTTAATTCTATTTAAAAGACCGGGCGCACGATCGTGAATAATGGCACACGACGAACGGAAGACGATATGAAAATATTGTGGTTGAAAGAGAAAGTCAAGCGTCGATACACCCCCCCCTCTCTCTCTCTCTCTCTCTCTCTCTCTCTCTCACACACACACACACAGGCTTGGCTAAAAGGCGATGCATGAGGGAAATATGAAAACTAGTTAACAAAAAAGGACTGATAATATATAATTTCTTTTCTTTTTAAGAAAACTACAAAAATTCCGAAAATTGTAAAGAATTTAAAAAACACTGTAAACGTTATTTTGATGAGGATTAAATTTGTTGTAAAATAATTAGGTTAATTAAATTTGTTGTAAAATAATTAGGTCGACGATTGTGTAGTTTAACAGCTAAAATGGCGGACAACTCTGACGTCAAGCTAGCGTCTGCTCTATTCAACCGGTGCCTCGAAAAAGTTGTCCCTCGTTTAATTGTGAAAAGATTAATTTAACAAAGTTGTAAATTTGTCACCGTTCGATTTCGGCGGAATACGACCCCGCATCGAAGGAACTTGGGGTTTGTGTAAGAAATTCCGCGCGATGAGGGACACATACCCAAATAATTTTGGTAGTCATTTACAGGAAGTTTTATGGCGCCGTCGTATAAAAATCAATTTCTTCGGGAATATACTGTATGGGATACGGCAATAGGTTCTGTCTTTTTCGGTAACAACGGACTTGAATTTGTCACTTTATAAACAAAATAATAATAATAATGTATTTTTAGTCGAGAATAATTATTTCGTGGATCGTTTATCGCACGTTGTCAAGGAAGGGGATTTTTCGGTGCTTGATGATTAAATTATCAATACCACACACAAAAAACAGTATTATATATTTACGCAGCAGATTTAAATAAGTATCCTCACCAAAAAGTAGGAAAAATGATCGAGTAGAATTTTAATTTAAAATAAAAATCAGTTTTATCGTATTTTGATTACTGCCATTGATTTATTACGTGTTAATATGACAGACTGGGTTACCTCCCCCTGAATTTCGTGTTTTTCGCTCGAATCAATGGCCGACCCGATTAAACGCTATAATGGATTTTTTGAATCCAAGATTTATATGTTCTTGTGACTTCCTGTTTAATTGTGCGCGTCATCTGATGTACGGATGACCCAAAACTTTCACATTTATAAAACTTTTTTTTAAATTTCGACTTCCGTTTCCTTTGTTAATTACTAATTATTGATTACCTTCCCATAAGAAAAGGTTAAAATTAAAGTAATGGGAAAGTTAGTTTCAGATATAATTCCAGCTGCAGAATTATTCTGTGTGAATATAAATTTGCATGATTTAATGCTACAAACAAGAGACACTATTAGATCAATGAAACTAGTCACATGTAAGAGTTTCTTTGGCGGCGCCGAACAAAAAACAATTTTTTCAGAAACATTTTATATGGGATTAGAAAATGTCATGAAGTTTAATAAAAAGTGACGAAAAGAAAAAAAAAGAACGGAGCTAGTGTACGAATAGAGTACCGTTATGATCGTCTGCAAACAGGAATTTGTCTCACACCGGAAGTCACCGTTTTGGCATACCTTACGAAAAAAGTTCCGGGTCTCCGACGAAAATAGAAATTTTAAGCCCCCCTCCCCCTCCCAATAGAATAAATATATGTAAAAAATCAGAAATAATTTTTTTTTATGAAACAAGTAATTTATTAAAAACAAACAAAATAGAATAAATAATCTTGGGTATATGTTACGACGCTCAGCAGAGGCGCGAACGGGGTCCAAAAAAAGAACGAGAAAGGGTTTAAAAACATAAATTTGCAACAAGTGAAGTTGACGTGCGACGAGAATAGATATTTTTCTACTTACCTATGTAATTTGTTTTTATTTTTACGTATTATAAATGGGTTTTCATTAGATGTAAAAAAAAAAATTCTTGTTTTTTTTCCCACCGTTTTCACAAAATTCAATATGGCCGCTCCAGGTGCATTCGTTAGTAACCCCCCCCCCATCGGCCATTTTTTTCCCCAAGTTGCGGTGACAAAACTATTGATTTTTAATAAATAGCGGTTGTAACGGTCTAAAAATACAAACAAATGCCACAGGCAAGTTAGAAAATAACTTTTACAGCCTACAGTTACTTTTATATATTGTATATTTGTTTTTTAGCGTTTTTACTCTGCTGAGCGTCGTAAAAGATTCCCAAAAAAGTTACTAAATAAATGTGTGCCCCCCCCCCCCCCCCCCAACAGGTAGTTAGTCGGGAGTTTAGTCGCGAGTTATTATTTATACGGGAGGAATTTTTGTGTATTAATTACTTTTTGTTTATTTGTTATTTACTTTAAGTAAAAAAAAGAAAACGAGACTTGTTTATCTGTTATTTACTTTAAAAAAAAAAATACCAAAAGGTGGGGGGGGGCGAGATTTCCAGTATATGGCTTTTCCGGGTGGGGGATACCACTTCTCTGCGACATTACCGACTATCCGGAACTTTTTTCGTAAGGTATGCCAAAACGGTGACTTCCGGTGTGAGACAAATTCCTGTTTGCAGACGATCATAACGATACTCTATTCGTACACTAGCTCCAAAATAACTTTCAGTTGATAATTTGTTAAAATTAATTAATAAAATTAAAGAACTTTCTGTTGATAATTTGTTAAAATTAATTAATAAAATTAAAGAACTTTCTGTTGATAATTTGTTTGTTAAAATTAATTCAATAAAATTAAATTTTCTTCAATGTAAAAAAAAGAACTTTAGGTTGATAATTTGTTTCTTAAAATTAATTCAATAAAATGTTTTATTATAGCATATGTTTCTATTTATTTCAAACACTTATATTAATAATAAAATGAGTTTTTTTTTTCAATGTAAATATTATTTCGTTATTACTATAAAAAAATTATTAAATGTTCTTTTTTGTGTTTGTTCTTTATTTTTAGTGAAGTGACACGAGTATTTATATACATTTTTACTTTTTGATTTGATTTTTAAAATGTTCTTTTCTGTGTTTCCTTCATTCTTAGCGAAGTGTTTGTGTTTGTTTTCAATTTTGCGATACGTCTGGCCGCGCATAAGTGAACTCCAGAATATTCACACAAAAAAGGCCAAACAGAACTTTCGATGGCCCAAAACACGCCAAATTCGTGAAATTTGGCCATAAAAAGGCCAATCTGGTTTTGTGCACGGCCCACTAGCCAGTCAGCCGGCCGTTATTCTGTGTTTTTACGACAAATGTATTAATATTATTAAACTATAATTCGAAGGAACAATAATAATAATAATAAAATTCGCATAAAAAAATGCTAACAAAAAGGTTTTATTTTTAATTTCTGGTCATCCGTACGTCAGATGACGCACATGATTAAAGAGGAAGTCACAAAAACATAAAAATCTTGGATTTAATCGATTTTTAAATTTTTTATAACAATTCTACTCAATAGTTTTTGTTAATTTTTGGTGTACAAACCTATTTTTGCTTGATACATAAGTATATCAAAGAGTTTTCCGGTTAATTTAATTGGAACTGCGACGTTCAGCTTTTTTCATATGCACGCGTCTCTGTACATTGTACAAGCACCGATTTTTCTTTTACTTTGTACTACTTTATTACTCTTTTCTCTTTCTCTTTAAAAGTTCCATAGTCAGCTGTTACTATTGTTGCAGTGAGTCACCGTTGCAATAAAATAAAATATAAATTTTTAAAAATTTAAACAAAGCAATTTCCACTTTTTTGCTTGACCAAATTAAACCCATTCATGCGATTCACTAGCCGATGATCTGGTCTACTTTTCGGTAATTACAGAGTTTAACTGCATACAAACGAAGCGGACTCTATTCCGCACCTGAAATTGTATTAAAATTATATAAAATAGATTAATTACGAAAAAAACAAAAGTTATAATACAAAAAGTCGGGACTTCTTAATCGATAAAAATTGAAAGAATATAACATAAAAAGGGTACTTTCTTAGATTAGGACCCATCCTAAAAGTGCCTCAGCGTCAGTATTTTCCAGGGGTTATGTAAAACGCCGGAAAGTACCGAAGCGGTTAGCCAATGAGACTGTGATAAAATGAGCAGACGATTTTAACTGATTGAAATGAACAAGCAGACGACATTTCAACTGATTGAAACGCGAACGTACTGCAATGAAATTTCACCGGCTATCACTGCCGAAGGAGTGATCAACTTTTGTCAGGAAGAAAACTGATCGCAAAGGAAAAAAAAGCAAACAATGTAGAGACAGATGTAAGATCGCTAAAGCAAAATTTAAAAAACTGTTTCGTGCGAAAAAAAAGTTTTTTACAACTTGTTCAGTGAGTTTTTTTTATAAAAAATGGGTACTGCTATCGATCCTGAACCAGTTTCCGTGAACTTCGCGTCTGTGCCAGTTGACACGGTTAAGATTCGAATAAAAATTGTTGTTTGGGATAAATACAATTTAGGCGCGCAGAGTGAATAGAATTGTATTGGCGCGTGACAAATAAAAAATAACACCCACGCAAATTCCGATGTGGCCTTATATATTAAATCAACTCAAAACGAGCGGACGTAGTTGAGAGCACACCACGTGATATTTCTGTCCAATGAGATTTCTCAAAAGACATATTTTTCTAAACTTTTCTCATTAAGCTCGCTGGAGCCTATCCAAATAGTATTTAAGCACACACAAACATCAAACTTTCTCTTTCAACTGACTTTTCATCCGGAGGTTACACGCATCTTACTATCACTCTTCCATTTCACCCTTTCGTGCGCTTCATACAATTTCACAGGCGAACATTACCAATTGCCTCTTTTAATATTTTATAACAAATGAACATTTCAACCAAAGAAAAGACATTCTTCTTTTTACTTACCCTGAAACTAAAGGAAGGACTCATGAACTCATTACAAAAAGAAATATATTCTATTTGTTAATAGTTTATTTCAGTAAATAAACTTCCGTTGATTTTGCATGTAAATCTTCTTATTATTATTTTTATTTGTGGAGGAAGTTATCACCAAAAAAAGGTATGACAACCCCCACAAGTTGGTGACCACGACTTAGAATTGCATGCACAACGGAATCTCCTTATAAGCTACACGCGGTTTCCTAACATACTGGCGATATCATGCGTGCGGCAACACTCAAAAGAAGGAAGAAAAAAGACGATGCAAATTTCAAGGGATGATACAAGCCGTCAGACGAAGCGTGGATCTCAGTACAATGTAGCAACAAATTAGCGAGTTACGCCGGTAGTCGCTATTAAGTCGAAATTAAAAAAATCAACTGACAGTTTAAAGGCTTTAAAATCACTTTCAAACAAAAAACAGAAAAATGGAAGCTCCTCGCGTTGAAACACCTCTAGCTACATTAACGCTAAATATTCCAGCTTTTAATCCCACCAATATAAATACGTGGTTTATCCAGATCCAGGCCCTTTTCGACGCAAAACGGATTACATCTCAGCGAACCAAGTATTGTTATTTGGTTGAAAAACTCCCGGCAGACGTCGTCGAGGAAGTGATTGATTTATTGGAGAACGTACCAGAAAATAATCCATACAACGAACTTAAGGAGGCTATTTTGAGACGGACTGGCTTATCAAACGAGACAATGTTACGCAATCTCTTCACCCAAGTAGAATTGGGAGATCGCACACCGTCACAACTTTTACGATACATGCGATCATTGCTAGGAGACAACAAAATGTCCGAAAATATAATGAGAAGTTTGTGGCTGGATAAACTCCCAGACACAACAGTACAAATTCTGGCACCCACAACGGAAGAGACAAGCACGGTAAAACTAGCCGACATGGCGGACCGAATTCATGAAAATCTGAGGAGCCGCAGAGTAAACTCAGCACAAGCACAGCCAAAACAGACGAGAGACGACGAAGTGGCCGAACTAAAAACTACGGTCGAAAACCTCACTCGTAAATTGCAGGAATTAATGCAAATAAACCGTCGTTACTCATTTAATAATCACCGAACTACCGAAAACGAAGTTTTAGCAGAGGTCGAAGCAACATACGAGAACAAGCGAACGAAATCTGTTTTTACCACAAAAAATTCGGCACAGAAGCGAGGCGTTGCACTCATCCTTGCACTTTTGAAAACAAGAATCAGGGAAACGATCATTCCAGCCAGTAGAGACGACAACTGTTGCTGGATTTTCCACTAAAGGTCGTCTATTTTTCATTCGTGACAGTAATCACGGATATAACTTCTTAATAGATACCGGAGCCGAAATAAGCATGATACCAGCGCTAAGTAAACAGAAAGCTACTCCACAGCCTTACCACACCTCCAGGCAGCTAATGGCACACAAATACCGACATACGGTGAAAAGTACTTAAGCGTCAATCTCGGCTTGCGTCGCACATTTTCGTGGATATTTACCATAGCCAACGTGACGACACCAATATTAGGAGCAGATTTCCTAGCTCGATATAATCTATCAGTGGACATGACTAATCGCACACTGACTGATAACCAAACAAAAATCGTAATTAAAGGTATCACCACAAGATACCAGTCTACTGGGATTAGTTCTGCCTTTCCTGAAGAGACGTACATTCGTCGGCTGTTTCAAAAATACCCACAACTTACTCAGCCATTCACAGTCGCGGATGATATAAAACATAATGCAAGGCATTATATTAAAACGAGTGGACAACCCGTCTACGCTACACCCAGACGTTTGAAGCCGGATAAATACAAGATCGCAAAGGACGAATTCCAACGCATGTTACAACAAGGAATTATTCGACCTTCCAAAAGTGCCTGGTCATCTCCTCTACATATGGTACAGAAATCAGACGCGACAACATGGCGTCCTTGCGGCGATTTCAGGAGATTAAATGCACAAACTGTACCGGATAGATACCCTATCCCACACATTCACGATTTCGCAATCGGACTGCAAAACGCCACGATATTTTCCAAACTGGATTTAGTGAAAGCATATCACCAAATACCGGTGGCGGAAGAAGATATCCATAAAACAGCACTGACCACGCCATTTGGACTTTACGAATTTGTCAGAATGCCATTCGGACTTAGGAACGCCTGTCAAACCTTCCAAAGGTTGATAGACGAGGTTTTTAGGGACCTTCCATTCATATTCGCATACGTGGACGATGTCCTAATTTCTAGTAGAAACCTCGACGAACATAAACAACACTTGGAACAAGTTTTCCAAAGACTGTCCCATTACGGTTTAAAAATAAACTTGGACAAATGTATTTTCGGTCAGCAAGAAGTAAATTTCCTCGGACATTCAATTGATAAGGATGGAATATCACCATTACCCGAAAAAGTAAGTGCCATTACGAATTTTCCACAACCTACGTCTGTTAGACAAATTCGTCGCTTCATAGGTGTAATTAATTATTACAGACGATTTTTACCCAACTGTTCCACAATCCTTGCACCGTTAACGTCATTATTGAAGAACAAAACGAAAAACCAACAATTAAAACTGGAAGGATCAGCTTTGAAAGCTTTCCATCAAGCTAAAACTGCCTTAGTCAATTTCACAAAATTGAATAATATTAAGGACAGTGAGGAATCGAAACTTACACTTACAACAGACGCATCAGACATAGCTGTAGGAGCAGTTATACACCAACTGACGGAATACAATGACCCCTATTTCGTTTTTTTCAGCCAAACTGAGCAAGACACAGACAAAGTACAGTACCTTTTCAAGGGAACTAGTAGCAATTTATTTGGCAATTAAACATTTTAGACATCTGTTGGAAGGAAGAAACTTTTGTATTTACACTGACCATAAACCGTTAACGTATGCACTGCATACACACATAGATAAATATGGCCCAAGAGAAATCAGACATCTTGATTATATTGCTCAATATTCTACAGACATCAGATACGTCAAGGGACAAGAAAACATTGTGGCGGACGCATTATCACGAGCTGCAATAACTTCGATAAATTCCAGTTCGTTGAGTATGGAATTAATTGCACAAGAACAAAAGACGGACGAGACACTCACTGACGTACAACAGAAAACGTCTTTGCAACTGAAGGAAATGCCTGTACCTTTTAGTACAACAACATTTTATTGTGATACAACGAAAAAACAACCACGTCCATACATACCGCCAACCATCAGACGACATGTTTTTCAACATTTCCACAATTTATCTCACCCAGGCAAACGAGCCACGGTAAGAATAATAGCAGACCGTTTCGTTTGGCCGAAAATGAATACAGATATTCGAAATTGGACCAAGACGTGTGTATCCTGTCAAAAGAATAAAATACACAGGCATACAAAGTCACCACTGGGTACTTTCAGTACGCCAAATGCCAGGTTTACCAATATCCATGTTGACTTGGTGGGGCCATTACCCCCTTCGAAAGGACACACCCACATTCTCACCATAGTCGACAGGTTCAGCAGATGGCCAACAGCCATACCCGTGAAGGACACATTGGCGGCGACAGTAGCTGTAACAATATTAAAAGACTGGATAGCGATTTTTGGAGTACCGTCAGTACTCACAACGGACAGAGGCTCGCAATTTCAATCGAAACTCTTCGCAGAATTCAACCAATTGTTGGGAACATCCCACATAAAGACAACGGCTTATCACCCTTGCTCGAACGGCCTCGTCGAACGCTTCCACAGACAGCTAAAAACTTCTTTGGCTACGAGTCATAGCAACGCAGACTGGTCAGATAATTTACCATTAATCCTATTAATGATCCGAAACACGATGAAAGAGGATTTACAAAGCACGCCAGCGGAGGTAGTTTTTGGATCAGCAGTCACACTACCTGGACAATATTTTGATGCATACGCAGACATTTCACCCACAAATACATTTGTGACGGAATTAAAGAACAAAATGTCTTCTCTCAAATTTACACCCACCAGGAGGGCTGACAAACAAACACATATGCCAAATGACCTTCACACATACAAATATGTATTTATTAGGAACGATACAGTCAAAAAGCCATTTTGTCCAAATTACACAGGACCATACCAAGTTTTGGACAGAAGTGAAAAATATTTCACTGTCCAAAGGAAAAACAGGAAAGACAACATCGCAATCGACCGAATTAAACCAGCATACATTGAGGAACACCCTCAGACAATTTCCCCACCAGAACAAATTCCCTTAGAACATGGGAGTCCAGCAGAAAATGACGGGAACATCAAACCTACGACAAAAACAGGTAGGAAAGTCCACTGGCCGAAACATTTCAATGAATACATTACATATTAGAAAAAAAAAAAAATATATTTTTTTCCTTTTTTTCAATCTGGGGGGAGTATTGTGCCAGTTGACACGGTTAAGATTCGAATAAAAATTGTTGTTTGGGATAAATACAATTTAGGCGCGCAGAGTGAATAGAATTGTATTGGCGCGTGACAAATAAAAAATAACGCCCACGCAAATTCCGATGTGGCCTTATATATTAAATCAACTCAAAACGAGCGGACGTAGTTGAGAGCACACCACGTGATATTTCTGTCCAATGAGATTTCTCAAAAGACATATTTTTCTAAACTTTTCTCATTAAGCTCGCTGGAGCCTATCCAAATAGTATTTAAGCACACACAAACATCAAACTTTCTCTTTCAACTGACTTTTCATCCGGAGGTTACACGCATCTTACTATCACTCTTCCATTTCACCCTTTCGCGCGCTTCATACAATTTCACAGGCGAACATTACCAATTGCCTCTTTTAATATTTTATAACAAATGAACATTTCAACCAAAGAAAAGACATTCTTCTTTTTACTTACCCTGAAACTAAAGGAAGGACTCATGAACTCATTACAAAAAGAAATATATTCTATTTGTTAATAGTTTATTTCAGTAAATAAACTTCCGTTGATTTTGCATGTAAATCTTCTTCTTATTATTTTTATTTGTGGAGGAAGTTATCACCAAAAAAAGGTATGACGACCCCCACACGTCGGAAGCGTTCGGGCACGCTACGTAAACACCCGAAAAATGACAAGTAAAATGGTGGCAGCTGACAACTTCGATATGTTACTGCGTCGTATTTTTTTTTTTTCCAGTTTTATTTTCAAGAAAGTTTGCCAAAAAAAAGCGAACAAAACGAACAAAACATAGAGAAATTACTGTTAATAAATAAATGTTTTGTTTTTATTTTTGTAACAAAATAATGCTAAACAACTGTTAAGAAATAATAGGTTAAGCTAAAGGGTTGCGTCAAATTCATTATCGGTAGAAAATATTGTGTACGGATGGCCAAAATGACACAAAAACTTTTTTTGTATTTTAGTTTTTTCATTTATTATAAAAGAGTATTTTACAAGTTTTTTTTGTATTTTAGTTTTTTCATTTATTATAAAAAAAAGTATTTCACAAGATTTTTTTCCAAGAATTAGACTTAGGTAAACTGAAATGAAACCAGCATTAGTAATTTTCCAAGAATAATATTCTAATAATGGCTACTGCTCCTAGAATGCGGCGAACAGTTGTGCAATCTGCCATGTAAGTTGCTCCTTGATACGTATTCGAGATCCAGTGATGGCTGGAGATGGGGTTGCCCAAAAGACAATTTTCGACTTTCAATACTGAAAAACTCTTTTTTTGAAAAAAGCAACCTCCTTTTAAGAACAATTGTTTTGGTGATTTATCTGTGGATTAAAGATTTTCCACAAAAAAACATTATGGAAGAAACTGGTTTGCACCACATAACCATAGTCGATTGGTGCGATTTTTTAGGGAGGCATGCACGCAATTTCTGGACAGAAACCCTCAAAGATTGGGGGGTATTTCAGATGATGGAACTCCAATAGAAGTTGAAATAAACGAAAGCAAGTTCTATCATCGGAAATACCATAGAGGATATTGTCGAAGAAAACACTGGGTGTTTGGCACGGTCGAGAGACAATCGGGTCGCTGTTACTTAATGGAAGTGGCGATCGGAAAAGGGAGACTCTTGTTCCCATAATCAGAGAGTGGATACTGCCTGGCAGTAGAATAATTAGCGATGGTTGGTCTGCATATGCCAATTTATCACAGGTAGACAGTGGCGTATACGACTACAATGTAGTGGTCTATGAAAGAAATTTCTTGAATCCTAATGATTCTACAGTCCATACACAATTAATTGAGAATACGTGGATGAGGGCCAAACGCAAACTTCGCCAGCAGTTTTGTACCTTAGATATGCTTATTAGCTCATATTTGTGGGAATTTATTTGGAGAAGCAGAGTCGGCCAGAACAAATTCAGCGAGATTATAGAAAATGAGAGACAGTTCATTTCTAATACATAAAACAACTTTATTGCGTCGTCTTTCTTAGTAAGTAAAAGGAAAGAGATTAGTATGTCCACAATTATGGACAAAAGCAAAAGTAAAGGAAGTCTATAGATATAATTTCCCATGAATAGGGAAGAAATAATTCTTTATAATATGGAATGTTTGTACACTGCAACAGTGTCAGTAATTTCCCATGAGTAGGGAAGAAAGAATAGTTCATAATATGGAATGTTTGTCAACCCCAACGGTGTAAGTAATTTCCCATGAATAGGGAAGAAATAATTCTTTATAATATGGAATGTTTGTACACCGCAACGGTGTCAGTAATTTCCCATGAGTAGGGAAGAAAGAATAGTTCATAATATGGAATGTTTGTCCACCCCAACGGTGTAAGTAATTTCCCATGAATAGGGAAGAAATAATTCTTTATAATATGGAATGTTTGTACACCGCAACGGTGTCAGTAATTTCCCATGAGTAGGGAAGAAAGAATAGTTCATAATATGGAATAATTATCCACCGCAACGGTGTCAGTAATTACCCATGAGTAGGGAAGGAAGAATAGATCATAATATAAAATATTTGTACACGGCAACGGTGTCAGTAATTTCCCATGAGTAGGGAAGGGTGAATAGTTTATAATATGGAATTTTTGTCAACCGCAACAGTGTAAGTAATTTCCCATGAGTAGGAAAGGTAGAATAGTTCATAATATGGAATTTTTGTACCTCGCAACGGTGTCAGTAATTTCCCATGAGTATGGAAGGGAGAATAGTTCATAATATGGAATTTTTGTACCTCGCAACGGTGTCAGTAATTTCCCATGAGTATGGAAGGGAGAATAGTTCATAATATGGAATTTTTGTACCTCGCAACGGTGTCAGTAATTTCCCATGAGTAGGGAAGGGAGAATTGTTCATAATATGTAATGTTTGTACACCTCAACGATATCAGTAGTTTCTCATGAGTAGGGAAGGGAGAATAGTTCATAATATGGAATGTTTGTCAACCGCAACGGTGTCAGTAATTTCCCATGAGTAGGGAAGGGAGAATAGTTCATAATATGGAATGTTTGTCCACCGCAACGATATCAGTAATTTCTCATGAGTAGGGAAGGGAGAATTGTTCATAATATGGAATGTTTGTCCACCGCAACGGTGTCAGTAATTTCCCATGAGTAGGGAAGAGAGAATAGTTCAAAATATGGAATGTTTGTCCACCGCAACGATATCAGTAATTTCCCATGAATAGGGAAGGGAGAATTGTTCATAATATGGAATGTTTGTCCACCGCAACGGTGTCAGTAATTTCCCATGAGTAGGGAAGGGAGAATAGTTCATAATATGGAATGTTTGTCCACTGCAACGGTGTCAGTAATTTCCCATGAGTAGGGAAGGGAGAATTGTTCATAATATGGAATGTTTGTCAACCGCAACGGTGTCAGTAATTTCCCATGAGTAGGGAAGGGAGAATTGTTCATAATATGGAATGTTTGTACACCTCAACGATATCAGTAGTTTCTCATGAGTAGGGAAGGGAGAATAGTTCATAATATTGGAATGTTTGTCAACCGCAACGGTGTCAGTAATTTCCCATGAGTAGGGAAGGGAGAATAGTTCATAATATGGAATGTTTGTCCACCGCAACGATATCAGTAATTTCTCATGAGTAGGGAAGGGAGAATAGTTCAAAATATGGAATGTTTGTCCACCGCAACGATATCAGTAATTTCTCATGAGTAGGGAAGGGAGAATTGTTCATAATATGGAATGTTTGTCCACCCAACGGTGTCAGTAATTTCCCATGAGTAGGGAAGGGAGAATAGTTCATAATATGGAATGTTTGTCCACTGCAACGGTGTCAGTAATTTCCCATGAGTAGGGAAGGGAGAATTGTTCATAATATGGAATGTTTGTCAACCGCAACGGTGTCAGTAATTTCCCATGAGTAGGGAAGGGAGAATAGTTCATAATATGGAATGTTTGTCCACCGCAACGATATCAGTAATTTCTCATGAGTAGGGAAGGGAGAATAGTTCAAAATATGGAATGTTTGTCCACCGCAACGATATCAGTAATTTCTCATGAGTAGGGAAGGGAGAATTGTTCATAATATGGAATGTTTGTCCACCGCAACGGTGTCAGTAATTTCCCATGAGTAGGGAAGGGAGAATAGTTCATAATATGGAATGTTTGTCCACTGCAACGGTGTCAGTAATTTCCCATGAGTAGGGAAGAGAGAATAGTTCATAATATGGAATGTTTGTACACCTCAACGATATCAGTAGTTTCTCATGAGTAGGGAAGGGAGAATAGTTCATAATATGGAATGTTTGTCAACCGCAACGGTGTCAGTAATTTCCCATGAGTAGGGAAGGGAGAATAGTTCATAATATGGAATGTTTGTCCACCGCAACGATATCAGTAATTTCTCATGAGTAGGGAAGGGAGAATAGTTCAAAATATGGAATGTTTGTCCACCGCAACGATATCAGTAATTTCTCATGAGTAGGGAAGGGAGAATTGTTCATAATATGGAATGTTTGTCCACCGCAACGGTGTCAGTAATTTCCCATGAGTAGGGAAGGGAGAATAGTTCATAATATGGAATGTTTGTCCACTGCAACGGTGTCAGTAATTTCCCATGAGTAGGGAAGGGAGAATTGTTCATAATATGGAATGTTTGTCAACCGCAACGGTGTCAGTAATTTCTCATGAGTAGGGAAGGGAGAATAGTTCATAATATGGAATGTTTGTCCACCGCAACGGTGTCAGTAATTTCCCATGAGTAGGGAAGAGAGAATAGTTCAAAATATGGAATGTTTGTCCACCGCAACGATATCAGTAATTTCTCATGAGTAGGGAAGGGAGAATAGTTCAAAATATGGAATGTTTGTCCACCGCAACGATATCAGTAATTTCTCATGAGTAGGGAAGGGAGAATTGTTCATAATATGGAATGTTTGTCCACCGCAACGGTGTCAGTAATTTCCCATGAGTAGGGAAGGGAGAATAGTTCATAATATGGAATGTTTGTCCACTGCAACGGTGTCAGTAATTTCCCATGAGTAGGGAAGGGAGAATTGTTCATAATATGGAATGTTTGTCAACCGCAACGGTGTCAGTAATTTCTCATGAGTAGGGAAGGGAGAATAGTTCATAATATGGAATGTTTGTCCACCGCAACGGTGTCAGTAATTTCCCATGAGTAGGGAAGAGAGAATAGTTCAAAATATGGAATGTTTGTCCACCGCAACGATATCAGTAATTTCCCATGAGTAGGGAAGGGAGAATAGTTCATAATATGGAATGTTTGTCCACCGCAACGGTGTCAGTAATTTCCCATGAGTAGGGAAGAGAGAATAGTTCAAAATATGGAATGTTTGTCCACCGCAACGATATCAGTAATTTCTCATGAGTAGGGAAGGGAGAATTGTTCATAATATGGAATGTTTGTCCACCGCAACGGTGTCAGTAATTTCCCATGAGTAGGGAAGGGAGAATAGTTCATAATATGGAATGTTTGTCCACTGCAACGGTGTCAGTAATTTCCCATGAGTAGGGAAGGGAGAATTGTTCATAATATGGAATGTTTGTCAACCGCAACGGTGTCAGTAATTTCTCATGAGTAGGGAAGGGAGAATAGTTCATAATATGGAATGTTTGTCCACCGCAACGGTGTCAGTAATTTCCCATGAGTAGGGAAGAGAGAATAGTTCAAAATATGGAATGTTTGTCCACCGCAACGATATCAGTAATTTCTCATGAGTAGGGAAGGGAGAATAGTTCAAAATATGGAATGTTTGTCCACCGCAACGATATCAGTAATTTCTCATGAGTAGGGAAGGGAGAATTGTTCATAATATGGAATGTTTGTCCACCGCAACGGTGTCAGTAATTTCCCATGAGTAGGGAAGGGAGAATTGTTCATAATATGGAATGTTTGTCAACCGCAACGGTGTCAGTAATTTCCCATGAGTAGGGAAGAGAGAATAGTTCAAAATATGGAATGTTTGTCCACCGCAACGATATCAGTAATTTCTCATGAGTAGGGAAGGGAGAATAGTTCAAAATATGGAATGTTTGTCCACCGCAACGATATCAGTAATTTCTCATGAGTAGGGAAGGGAGAATTGTTCATAATATGGAATGTTTGTCCACCGCAACGGTGTCAGTAATTTCCCATGAGTAGGGAAGGGAGAATAGTTCATAATATGGAATGTTTGTCCACTGCAACGGTGTCAGTAATTTCCCATGAGTAGGGAAGGGAGAATTGTTCATAATATGGAATGTTTGTCAACCGCAACGGTGTCAGTAATTTCTCATGAGTAGGGAAGGGAGAATAGTTCATAATATGGAATGTTTGTCCACCGCAACGGTGTCAGTAATTTCCCATGAGTAGGGAAGAGAGAATAGTTCAAAATATGGAATGTTTGTCCACCGCAACGATATCAGTAATTTCTCATGAGTAGGGAAGGGAGAATAGTTCAAAATATGGAATGTTTGTCCACCGCAACGGTGTCAGTAATTTCCCATGAGTAGGGAAGAGAGAATAGTTCAAAATATGGAATGTTTGTCCACCGCAACGATATCAGTAATTTCTCATGAGTAGGGAAGGGAGAATTGTTCATAATATGGAATGTTTGTCCACCGCAACGGTGTCAGTAATTTCCCATGAGTAGGGAAGGGAGAATAGTTCATAATATGGAATGTTTGTCCACTGCAACGGTGTCAGTAATTTCCCATGAGTAGGGAAGGGAGAATTGTTCATAATATGGAATGTTTGTCAACCGCAACGGTGTCAGTAATTTCCCATGAGTAGGAAAGGGAGAATAGTTCATAGTTTCTTAGAAGAAAAGAGTAATAGCTTTAATGTCAAACACAAATGTAATGTCGTCGTTAAATGAGCAAAATTAAAGTTTGAAAATAATTCAGCGAGAAGTTTAATGTCAAAAGACAAAATAGAAAGAATATGGTAATTTCTCTGAGATTCTTCTTTAGAAGAAAGTAATAGTAGGAATATGTTTTGATATTTCAGTGATTCTTCCTTAGAAGAAAGAGTAATAGAATTTAAAAAAAAAAAAATAGGCATTGGAAGAGAAAAAAATATATCTGTCATACGAAACAGTGTAAAAGTTTATCCTCATAATATGTGAAATATTACTGTTTTTACATGAGTCTGCATGACTAATAGAAACGTATCTACGATAGCCACAGAGAATCATTATGGCAAGTAGTACAATGGCCGGAACAATGGATTCGTTGAAGCTAAATTGTAGTGAAACAAAAGACGAGATGTTTCGTTTGGAGACATTATCGTAAAGTTCTGAATATTTCGGGAGATCAAGAACAAAAAAGCAAGGTGCGAATAAATGCCAGAAAAAAAAATTCATCAAAACAGTAATTTTTTGCAAGAGTTTCCATGAAATTTAAGATTATTTCAAGTTGAAATAAGTTAACAGTCATACATTTCTTCTGGTTCTTATTTTCATTACACGACGTATTTAACATACGACGGTATTTATCTACCTCCCACAACGGTAAGATGTGACACAAGGTCGGGAAAGTGGGATTTGAAAAGCCAGCGCCCGAGAAGGTGAGCACTCTGGCCTACAAAAAATGCCTGGGAAGCCCCGTCGGCATTAGCAATAAACTTACCTCTTCTCAAAGGGTGAGACGGCAAAGCCTGGGAGGGTGGACCTCCTAGAACTGCACAGGACAGACCAGCGGAATCAAGGCCCGAAGGCCAAGACGGTACCGGTCTATAGGGTGTAGTATCCATCGGAACAGATACTACACTTTCATCTTAGCCAAAAGGATACAACATTCGTAGGTTTTGAAGCGAAATTTCACGTTTGTAGAATACTGACACATTAGTAGTATTGATAAAGTCGGTTCTAAAGTTCAGGAGCTTTCTTCTTTCGTCGAATGGCGCCCTGGCACCAGGGTCCCAGTTTACGTCCAATTTCGTAAATGTTGGTTCGCTGGATATTAAATGATTAAACTTGGACTGTTGAGACATTTGGGAATCTATTAAATCCGGCATAGTTTCTCTTACAGCTTCTTTCCCTCTCAGCTTTGCTCTCCACAGGCAAACTGCTCAGCGTCATTGGTCACACCGATTCATTCCTTGGCTCCACCAGGTAACCAGCTTCCCTTGTTTCGACAGCTCGGTCCTCGTTCACAAAAAAGTGTGATATCCAACAAATTCCTTTCGCAATGTATTGGTCCCGTCAAGTTTTCTTTTAGCAATGTGTTGGGAAAAAAAAATATTACAGACGATATATAAAAATTATTGAATATAAAAGTATCTCTTTCCTCGCTGTACCCTGAAGGGGGCTGAGCCAGCAGTCGGAAGGGGAAAAGGCTTGCTAAAAGAATTGCTCCTTCAGCGACCTACCCAACAAATGTAGAACGAATGCAAGAACGGCATTCTCTGGTTGGAGCAAAGTTGAACGGTCAGCCTGACTCGATTTTATTCCATCTATGTTCTGTCTGTGTGAGGATACAAGGATTTGCAGCAGTTTTTCAGTTGTGTCGTTTTGTGGTTTTTGTTGAGGATACGAATCGAATTGAGTCTGACGATGTACTGTAAATGGATGCCAACTCGTAAGAGAGTCTGTCTGACTTGTAAGGGATTCTGGGGAATGGCAGCCACCACTGTTCATCCTGTCGGCCACTGAATGAGAAAAGACAGAACCTAGATATAGGTCTTTGTACTACCTCTGCTCTCTTAATCAAAAATGGCCTTGTCCAACTTTGCTTTGTTGGGTATACATCCCCCTTCCTGAAGGCCTCACACACTCAATAGGCTTGACCGTCTATTATTTTTTTTACAAAGTCGTGTCAAGATTTGGTGCCCATCCAGCACTTTAAATCGAGACAATATATCCCTGCATACAAGGAAAAGTGGAATTCAAAATTTATCGTCCTAGAAAAATACAGCGAGGATCTTACCACTGTCTTTCGGACATAACAAGGAAAAATCTAGTCCGACAAAGTTTATGAGAGTACCTATAACTCGCCACACATAAAAAAATATTTATCCGCCAAGGCCGGATTTCAGGATCTAAAATCCTGTAATAATATCCTTCATGTAGACGATAACTCCATCATAAAAGAATATCCGAGAAAGACGGACATCAGAATAAAAATATCTTCTACTCAGCGTGTTTGTTATCACACGAAAAAACTCTATAAAAGGTATGTGCCCTATAAAAAAGAAGAAAAAAAGAACAAATTATATATTTTTAATTCGTAATAAGTGGAACTTTCGTATTTGCCAATTTTTTTTAACTCCTGACTGATCAACCATTTTCGGTCTTAACAAAACCAGCCCCTCTATCAAAAACTCCCCTTGAGCGGAGCAGAACTTTTAGTTGGTCATTTTGAATTAATAAACATTTGTTATGTTTGCTAATATCGCTTTTGTTACTTTTTACAAGTGTCTTATTTTATGTTTATAAATTGTGGTACTAATGTGTCCCGTTCTTTTCTTTCCCATGATTACTTGCGTGTCTCCCTTTCATCGTTTTGATGAAAAATATATACATATAAATAAATAAAAGTAGTTTTCACTAACAGCGAGTCTAACATGTGACCCGCGGGCCCGATTAAAACATAACGAATAGGAACGGTGTGATAGGAGCGGGGGTTTCCAACCCTGCACATTATCAACATTGATGTCATAGTGTCACGTTTATAACATTATCTTTCGGAAACTAAAACACTGAAAAACAAATATTTTGTTAAATTATAAATGGAAGCAACATGTTTGTATAAAGTTTTACGTGTAATGGTTGAGAAAAAAAACAATGATTTTTTTTAAAAAAACATTACAAAAAGTTAGTTAAATTGTGAATTAATGTTGGTTATAAATGGAAGCTTGTTAAAAGTTTTATTAAATGATTGGATCCATGTATAAAAAAACACTGATTTTATTTTCACAATAAATTTGTAAAATGGAAATATTTTCGGATTGTAAGTCGTTTCATGTAAACGAGGGACCACTTTTTGAATAGAGCAGACGCTAGTTTGACGTCAGAGTTGTCTGCCATTTTGGCTGTTAAACTACACAATCGCCATTAGGTTAATTAAGCATCGGATTGTTAAGAATAGTGCCTATTTATTTGCCTCCCTACGCGAGAAAAGTTTGAGGTGCAACTTAGGGAAAGCCTCAATAAGGAAAAACAAATAATAAATAAAAATAAAGACATAGTGACATAGTGACGGAAGAAAGACATTGTGCACCAAAAATTACGTAAGTTGAGCAAGTAGGGTTTTTTTATCACAGATAATCAAATTTTGCCATTTTTTTTCCATGTTTGCTTGTCAGGTTGTTATCTTAGAAAAACAAGGGACGTAAGTCATCCCAGCATTACAAGCCCAGCTTGTCATGACAAGCAAGTGTGGAAAAAAAAATGATAAAATTTGATTTTCTGTGATAAAAAAAACTACTTGATAAATTTACGTCATTTTTGGTGTACGATATCTTGTTTCTGTCTCAGTCACATACATAATACAGATCTGTATTTATTATTTGTTTTTCCTCATTGAGGCTTTTCCAAAGTTGCACCAAGTTTGATACAAGGGAAAACACAACTCCTCCCCAACAAGGGGAACTCTAGATTAGGACAAAATAAAGATTACCTCAGTCTAGAAAGATTTCTCCTCCTTCAGGGGAGAACAGAACAGGTACTACCCTTTGAATAATTTATTTGCAAAAATAAATAAAATTTTTACAAAGTTACAAAATTTTTAATCAGATACTGGACACATTTTGACTGAACTACACTTTGATCTATAATGAGTTTATTTTTATAATGGGTTGGGATTATAATTAAAGTTGACTGCGTCCATCTGACTCCATAGATGAATAAATAGATGACAACAGACGATATTTTATTTTGGGCTGTGCTGAAAAGGAATTCAAAACAGCTATGAGTCAATCTTAACAAAGAACGCCACACGCCTAGTAGATTTATCATGTTGTTGGCGAGTTTGGAAAGCCAATACGTCTTGTTTAGACAATGTTTTAACTTCAACTGGTTAAGCAGAAAAAACAACTTGCGTGGGTGCTGTAAGAAATAGTCCAACAAATTCCTGTATTCCTACGCCAAGACCTCTGATTGACCAGTGAGCCAATCACTCAGCGCTTAACCTGTCTATCTACAGCAAAGGAAAATAATACATAAAAATATGTGACTGCTACAGATTCTAATCAGAAACGCAGAAGGATTTTAATGAAATAACAAGAGATTTTATCTGCTTCCCATAGCAACAATGAGGTCAGTTTATAGTAGGGAATCCGGCTCCCCTAAAAAGGGGGCATTACAGATGAATGTAAAAGTTATTGTGATCAGACTCGTTGGGATTCCCGTCTCATCCTACACAAAATAGGTACAGTGTTACTAGGAAATGAAAGAGAATCTCCCAGGCATTTAGATTATAGCACACGTATGTCGGCATCAAGAAATGGACCTTCCTGATGACATCGAGTCAATATACCTATCTCAGACTCGATGTCATCAGGAAGGTCATTTATCAAAATCAGGAACAATAAAGGTCCAAAGATGGATCCCTAGGGTACACCAGCATTTATGTCATGCTGATTAGATGAACGGCCATCGAGGACAACCTGGATCTTTATTTTTGTTAGGAAGGATCTAATTATATTAAATATTTGTCCAGTAATACCATATGAGTGAATTTTTAGGAGAAGCCCTTTATGCCAGACCTTGTCAAAGGCTTTGCATATATCAAGTGCTACTGCCCTAGCTTCACCTGCCTTGTCCAGTGTATGATATATGCATTCAGAGATGACCGTGCTTGCCTAAATCTATACTGGAGGTCAGAAAGAAGTTTAGCATTAGCTAGGTGCCGGACTATTGCTAGATTGATTAAGGATTCAAAGATTTTAGCAAAGATCGAGAGTAAACTGATTGGACGGTAGTTCTGGGGATCAGTTCTATCTCCAGAATTCTTGAAGACTGGTACCACAGAGGCAATTTTCCAGCTATCAGGGAAGCAAGATTCAGCAAGGCATTTGTTGTAGAGTTTGGAGAGGACAGGGGCCAGTTTAGCAGAGCATTTCTTTATTACTATTACAGGTATAAGATCAGGCCCACAAGCTTTGGAGGTGTCAAGGTTTTTTATGATGTCCCTGGCCTGAGATGGGGTGATAACCAGGTTTTCAAGTGTGGCTTCAGTCCGCAATGGGAATTTAAGGAGCCGGTGGTTTGCTGAGTCCAAGGTGGAGTTAAGGCGAAACGCTGGGCAAGTAGTTCATCCATATCAGTTGCCGTGCAAACGACATCATTGTGGTTTGATAGCGGGAGGATTGTTGATTGTCCATTGCTCACCACACTATTGTAGATTTTCCAGAAATCGCGAGTACCTAGTTTCTGTGACTGAATGCGTTTTTGATTATCTATGTATACCTTCTCTTTGCTTCACCTATCACTGCCTTACAATTATTAGAAATGTTATAAACATCGAAATGTTATAAACATCGAAATGTTATAAACATCGAAATGTTATAAACATCGAAATGTTATAAACATCGAAATGTTATAAACATCGAAATGTTATAAACATCGAAATGTTATAAACTTAGAAATGTTATAAACTTAGAAATGCTTTCTATAAATTGTGGTTCATGTTTTGGGTCACCCAGCCATATTGTGTGACAACACAACGCTCTACTCTCGCCATGTGGGCAAAATGGATGCGTACATATCTAAGGCAATGACTGAATCTTTAGAAAAATGACCTCCAGGCTGTAGTGGATTAGGGTCATAAATGGTTGGTAACTTTTAATGCCGCTAAGACAAAGCTCCTTTCCTTCAATAACTACAAGAAGCCTCTCCAACCACCGATTGCCATGGCAAATAACACCCTACCTGAGAGTTCAACATTAAAACTCCTCGGCCTAACATTCACAGATAACATGAATTGGAACAAATACATTAAAGACATTGCCAAGGCTGCTGCAAAGAAGGTGGGATCCCTCTACCGTACTAGTAAACCTCTCACACCTGACATTATCCTGTATGTCTAAAAAGTCACCATCTGCCCATGCATGGAGTATTGTTGTCACATTTCGGTTGGTGCATCATCCACTAGTCTCCCCCTCTTAGACAAGGTCTAAAGAGAAGTCGCCAACTTAATAGGCCCCTCACTATCCACAAAGCTCCTGCCCCTCTCTCATCGCCGCAATGTAGCATCTTTGTGCTTGTTTGACAAATACTTCAATAGGCTGTGCTCCGATAAACTAACTGCTCTAGTGTCCCCTCAACGAAAATACACTAGACCTATCAGACAATAACCTAAATCCCATCCATTCACTGTGGATGTCCCCAGATGCCTAAGAGCCTTCTACTTCAATAGTTTGTTTCCTTACACTGTAAGCCTCTGGAACTCCCTGTTTCTCCGACTGTACTGACATGCAGAAGTTTAAAACTAATGTAAACAGACATCTCGTTGCACAGCTCCCAACTTAGAATGACACCAAAACATTCCACCCTAATTCTCAGTAGTCCCTTAGTCTACAGTGGTAGCCTGCCTTGTTTAGGGTGAACAATGTTATAAAAACATATATATATATATAATATATTTATAAATATATATATATATATAATATTTTTATATATATAGGATTAACGCCTTGTTTAGGGTGAATTATGTTAAAAAAAAAAGAAGTTTATAACATTACAAAATTATGATATTTCTAAATTTATAACATTTTATTATCTCATTTCTAAGTTAAGTACATTTCTAAGTCTATTTCATTTCTAAGTATATAACATTTCTAAGTTTATTTAATTTCTATACTTATTTTATTTCTAAGTTTATTTCATTTCAAAGTTTATTTCATTTCTAAGTTTATTTCATTTCTAAGCTTTTTTAATTTCTAAGCTTATTTCATTTCTAAGTTTATAACATTTCTAAGTTTATTTCATTTCTAAGTTTATAACATAGAAATGTTTATAACATTTCTAAGCTTATCTAATTTCTAAGTTTATTTCATTTCTAAGTTTATTTCATATCTAAGTTTATAACATTTCTAAGTTTATAACATTTCTAAGTTTATCTCATTTCAAAGTTTTTAACATTTCTAAGTTTATTTTATTTTTAAGTTTTTAACATTTTTTATTTTACAACATTTTTAGTTTACAACATTTCTAAGCTTATTTCATTTTTAAGTTTATAACATTTTTAAGCTTTAAGTTTATAACATAGAAATGTTTATAACATTTCTAAGTTTATCTCATTTCTAAGTTTATTTTATTTTTAAGTTTTTTACAATTTTTATTTTACAACATTTTTATTTTACAACATTTCTAAGCTTATTTAATTTTTAAGTTTATAACATTTCTAAGTTTATCTGATTTCTAAGTTTATAACGTTTCTCAGTTTATAATATTTTTAAGCTTATTTAATTTCTAAGCTTTTTTAATTTCTAAGTTTATAACATAGAAATGTTTATAACATTTCTAAGCTTATTTAATTTCTAAGCTTATTTAATTTCTAAGCTTATTTCATTTCTAAGCTAATTTCATTTTTGGTTTATCTCATTTTTAAGTTTATACTATTTCTAAGTTTATAACATGTTTAGTTTAGAACATTTCTTAGCTAATTTCATTTCTACGTTGATAACATTTCTAAGTTTAAAACATTTCTAAGTTTATAACATCACTAAGTTTATAACATTTTTAAGTTCATAACATTTCTAAATTTGCAACATGTCTACGTTTATATCATTTTTAAGCTTATTTAATTTCTAAGCTTATTTCATTTTTAAGCTTATTTAATTTCTAAACTAAATAAACTTAGAAATAAACTAAGTTTATTTGATTTCTAAGTTTATTTCATTCCTAATTTTTTTTCATATTTAAGTTCATAACATTTCTAAGCTTATTTCATTTCTAAGTTTATCTAATTCCTAAGTTTATTTCTATTTCTAAGTTTATTTCATTTTTAAGTTTATCACATTTTTAAGCTCATTTCATTTCTAAGTTTATGACATTTTTAAGTCTATAACATTTCTAAGTTTATAACATTTTTAAGCTTATTTAATTTCTAAATTTATCTAATTTTTAAGTTTATTTCATTTCTAAGTTTATAACATTTCTAAGTTTATTTCATTTCTAAGTTAATAACATTTCTAAATTTATAAAATTTTTAAGCTCATTTCATTTCTAAAGTTATAACATTTTAAAGTCTATAACATGTCTAAGTTTATAACATTTTTAAGTTTATAACATTTTAAAGTTTATAACATTTCTAAGTTTATTTCATTTCTAAGTTTATAACATTTTTAAGCTTATTTAATTTCTAAGTTTATCTCATTTATAAATTTATCTCATTTCTAAGTTTATAATATTTCTAAGTTAATTTGATTTCTAAGTTAATAACATTTCTAAGTTTATAACATTTTTCAGCTTATTTGATTTCTAAGCTTTTTTAATTTCTAAGCTTATTTCATTTCTAAGTTTATAACATATGAATTTTAATAACATTTCTAAGCTTATATTATTTCTAAGTTTATTTCATTTCTAAGTTTATTTAATTTCTAAATTTATGACATTTCTAAGTTTATCTCATTTCAAATGTTATAACATTTTTAAGTTTATAACATTTTTTGTTTACAACATTTATAACTTATTTAATTTTTAAGTTTATAACATTTTCAAGCTCATTTCATTTCTAAGTTTATAACATTTTTAAGTCTATAACATTTCTAAGTTTATTTCATTTCTAAGTTTATAACATTTTTAAGCTTATTTCATTTCTAGGTTTATCTCATTTTTACATTTATCTCATTTCTAAGTTTATTTCATTTCTAAGTTAATAACATTTCTAAGTTTATAACATTTTTAAGCTTATTTAATTTCTAAGCTTTTTTAATTTCTAAGCTTATTTCATTTCTAAGTTCATAACATATGAATTTTAATAACATTTCTAAGCTTATATTATTTCTAATTTTAATTCATTTCTAATTTTATTTCATTTCTAAGTTTATTTAATTTCTAAATTTATAATATTTCTAAGTTTATCTCATTTCAAATTTTATAACATTTTTAAGTTTATAACATTTTTAGTTTACAACATTTATAACTTATTTCATTTTAAACTTTATAATATTTCTAAGTTTATCTCATTTCTTAGTTTTTAACATTTCTAAGTTTATTTTATTTCTAAGTTTTTAACATTTTTAATTTTACAACATTTCTAGTTTACAACATTTCTAAGCTTATTTCATTTTTAAGTTTATAACATTTCTAAGTTTATAACATTTCTAAGTTTTTTTAATTTCTAAGTTTATAACATAGAAATGTTTATAACATTTCTAAGCTTATTTCATTTCTAAGTTTATTTCATTTCTAAGTTTATTGCTAAGTTTATCTCATTTTTAAGTTTATAATATTTCTAAGTTTATTTTATATTTATGTTTATAACATTTCTAAGTTTATAAAATTTTGAAGTTTATAACATTTCAAGTTTTTCACAATTGTAAGTTTATAACATTTCTAAGTTTATCACATTTTCAGCTTATTTAATTTCTAAGCTTATTAAATTTCCAAGCTTATTTCATTTCTAAGCTTATTTAATTTCTAAGCTAATTTCATTTTAAGCTCTATCTTATTTTTAAGTTTATTTTTTTCTAAGTTTATAACATTTATAAGTTTATAACATTTTTAGTTTACAACCTTTCTAAGCTAATTTCATTTCTAAATTTGCAACATTTCTACGTTTATATCGTTTTTAAGCTTATTTAATATCTAAGCTTATTTATTTCTAAACTAAATACACTTAGAAATAAACTAACTTTATTTTATTTCTAAGTTTATAACATTTCTAAGTTTATCTCATTTCTAAGTTTTTTTCATATTTAAGTTCATTACATTTCTAAGCTTATTTCATTTCTAAGTTTATCTAATTTCTAAGTTAATCTAATTTCTAAGTTTATTTCTATTTCTAAGTTTATTTCATTTTTAAGTTTATTTTATTTTTAAGTTTATAACATTTCTAAGTTTATAACATTTCTAAGTTTTTTCATTTCTAAGTTTATTTTATTTTTAAATTTATAACATTTCTAAGTTTATCTCATTTCAAAGTTAATCTCATTTCAAAGTTTATAACATTTCTAAGTTTTTAACATTTCTAGGTTTATTTCATTTTTAAGTTTATAACTTTTCTAAGTTTTTTTAATTTCGAAGTTTATTTTATTCTTAAGTTCAAAACATTTCTAAGTTTATAACATTTCTAAGTTTATTTCATTTCTAAGTTTATAACATTTCTAAGTTTATAACATTTTTAAGCTTATTTAATTTCTAAGTCTATAACATTTTTTAGTCTGTAACATTTCTAAGTTCATAACATTTTAAAGTTTATAACCTTTCTAAGTTTATTTCATTTTTAAGTTTATAATATTTTTATGTTTATATAATCTCTACGTCTATTTCAGTTTTAAGCTGTTTTCATTTCTAAGTTTATCTTATTTCTAAGTTTATAACATTTATAAGTTTATAACATGTTTTGTTTACAACATTTCTAAGCTAATTTCATTTCTAAGTTTATAACATTTCTAGGTTTTTTTATTTCTAAGTTTATTTTATTTTTAAGTTTATAACATTTATAAGCTAATCTTATTTCTAAGTTTATAACATTTCTAAGCTTATAACATTTATAAGTTTATAACATTTATAAGTTTATCTTATTTCTAAGTTTATAACATTTCTAAGTTGATAACATTTCTAAGTTTATCTCATTTCAAAGTTTATAACATTTCTAAGTTTATCTCATTTCTAAGTTTATCTCATTTCTAAGTTAATCTCATTTCTAAGTTTATCTCATTTCTAAGTTTATCTCATTTTAAAGTTTATAACATTTCTAAGTTTATAACATTTCTAAGTTTATCTCATTTCTAAGTTAATCTCATTTCTAAGTTTATCTCATTTCTAAGTTTATCTCATTTTAAAGTTTATAACATTTCTAAGTTTATCTCATTTCTAAGTTTATCTCATTTCTAAGTTAATCTCATTTCTAAGTTTATCTCATTTCTAAGTTTATCTCATTTTAAAGTTTATAACATTTCTAAGTTTATCTCATTTCTAAGTTTATCTCATTTCTAAGTTAATCTCATTTCTAAGTTTATCTCATTTCTAAGTTTATAACATCTCTAAGCTAATTCTATTTCTAAGCTTATTTAATTTCTAAGCTATATTTATTTCTAAGTTTATAACATTACTGTGTTCATAACATTTTAAAGTTTTTTTCATTTTTAAGTTTATAACATTTCTAAGTTTATAACATTTCTAAGGTTTTAACATTTCTTAGCTTATTTCATTTTTAAGCTTGTTTCATTTCTAAGTTCATAACATTTCTAAGTTTATAACATTTCTAAGTTTATCTCATTTTAAAGTTTATAACATTTCTAAGTTTATAACATTTCTAAGTTTATCTCATTTTAAAGTTTATAATATGTCTTTGTAGTTCGATGGTTTCGTTTCACAATATCATTTCCACTGGGCCTGTAGGAACCCTGAAATAGTGCTTGACGTTCCATTGACAGATTTTCAAGTGAAATGCCACTCTGTTTTACAGCAAGACTTACTCCGCTGGTCATTTTCTTTTTTTAACTTAGCTCACACCAAACAAAGCAAGTTGCCACTGTAGAGTAAGGAGCTACTGAGAATTAGTGTAAGAGTTTAGGAGGTAATCCTAAATTTGGAGCTGTGCAGCGAGATATTTGTTCACATTAGTTTTAAACTTCTGCATGTCGCTACAGTTGGGGAAACAGGGAGCAGAGAGGGAGTTCCAAAGGTCAGCAGCTCGATGAAAGAAGCTATTGGAGTAGAAAGCTCTGGAGGATCTCTTCTGGCTCATATTTGAGGTGAAGGATCGATCAATTGACACAAGATGCAGTTTTACTATTCTCTACACAGCTTCTTTCATAACAGTTCAACCTTACAAACCAGATACAATATTGACTTGACTCCTTGTGATGTAGGTTATGCAAGTCCTTCAATTACTCAAACCCTATGCTGCACCTTCTTTGCCTTCTATTCAGTTTGTCTTTATTCAGTTTCACTCGACCTCTTACCATCGAACATTATCTTCAATTTAATAAGTTTTCCTGTTACTGTTTTCATTACTTCTCAGCTGGAAAAAGTGGATTGGTGTAGAACTCAAATGTTTTCATCCACAAATGTAGATAAAAATATTTTACAGCTCTTTGGCAAACATAAAGAGTGTTTAATTAGAGTTTTGATCTGAAGTGTAGAGGAATATTGATTATTTCCAGGGTTGGCACAAAGTTTTCAAAGAGAATTCTTCTTCGTTTTCATCCAACTTCTGTGAAGAAGATTTCCCTTTTAATTGGATTTAGCTTTCTACCATCGAACCCTGCAAACCTCTGGATGATGGTAGCATATATATTTTATTGATTCTCAGATTTATCTAATCTGTTTCAACTTTCCACATGCAAGAAACGGTCCTTCCAAAAAACTCCTTTTCAACATATACCTTATCATATCTGCATCCTTCTAATTGGTGTCACTTATTTGTAGATAAAGGGCTCTTCCAGAAATAAGCATAAAAAACCAGCAAGATCAATAATCTTCTGTAACCGTGCAATCAATATTACTTCAATAAGCCAATGAGCAATTACGTCTCTATCTCCATTAGGAAGTTTTATCATGTCAGTATCCAAGCGCAATTTCCAATCCATGGTCACTGAGATGGTATGTACTAAATAAATGTCCATTGAAAACACAATGATTGCGACTGGGCAACGATCCTAAACTGGACACCGACTAGTGAAATGGGTAGCATATACTCTATCATATTTTGCAATTGCCTGACTGTTTGATGTGTGGGGTGTTTATTCCTGCTTATATATTCATCAACCCATCTGTCTACCATGTTAATTTGATTGGTTGACATAAGTCGAACACGACTCAACTTTTTCACAATGATGTTGACACATATGGCAAATTATTGTTCTGGTATGAAATGGCATCGTTAAGGCTTCCACATTTTTGGCAAACAACTGGCAGACAATATATTGTGGCTTGTTTCAGACTTTGACTCTATAAGAACAAGCGCCTTCATCAATAATTTCCTCCTATGCACTAGCACCCACATAAGGCACCATGGTCGTCATCCCACAGAAGATGAGGAACCTACCCCTACACTAGAGAGTTTGATAGTTCTGACATGGTTACATCTGCTCCAAAGTCTAAATCAAGTCGTCCCAAATTGTTTTTACTTTCTAGATGAAGCTACGTCGAGAAGAGAGTCATAGGATACAGTAGAAAAACATCCACATATCCCACTCTACCAACCAGTTGTTGATTGTGACTAATGATTCTGCCATAGCATTGGTACCCTGATGTACACAGAGAAGGGAAACTATTGCTCAGTGGTTACTTCTCAGCAAGGTTAGACGGTTATCAGCCCACCTGGCGTTTGCTATTGCTGGCACGATTTCAGTCGTCTACCTAATCAAATCAGAACACCATCCTGCAAGTCATCACAGACAGCAGATCCTGTGTTCATGGTCATGAAAGTTCTGCCATGGTCAGTTCTCAGCCAGTTCTAGACTGACTTAATTCGTGTCAACCATCTTCTGCTCCCAGGCTTCCGTACATCTCATGAGCAAGGCAGCGGGAACAGCATAAAAGACCTAGATATGCTGATTTTGCCAGCCACAATACCCCAGAATGCATTCATGCCAAAGCTGCTCCTTTGTGCATGAACTAGAAGAGGATCTACTGTATTTAGAAGTTCACTTGTCGAGATAATCAGAGCATCTGACAGCAGTCATCTTAGATTAGAGAGAGATCCAGAATGAATGACGAGACTTCAGATGAACATATGCACATCTTATGCAAAGCACATCCATCCAAACGGCTTACCAACATCAAAAATGTTGAGAAGTATCTTCAGATCTCTATAATGACTCAGTGATCATTCATCAAAATGACCTTCTTTTCCAACTGACCATTAATGCTTTGCTAACAACATTGCATATTAAGTTAGAGCACCTCACCATACACTAAATGCATCAGCATGCAGTTCACCACTCATAGATAGTGTCTCAGTCAAATGAAGATTCCCTTTAAATAAATCTCCAGACTTGAAGTCAGCTGCAAAGAAGGTGGGCTCCCTCTACCGAGCTAGAAAACTTCTCACACCTGCCAGTATCGTATACCTCTAAAAAGACACCATTCGCCCATGTATGGAGTATTGTTGCCACATCTAGGCTTGTGTATCAACCACTAGTCTCTCCCTCTTAGACAGGGTCCAAAAATGAGTCTAACCTAATAGGTGCCACACTGTCTACCAAGCTCCAGCCCCTGTCTCATCGCCGCAATGTTGTATCCCGTTGCTTGTTTTACAAGTACTGCAATAGATTGTGTTCTGACGAACTTGCTGAACTTGTGCCCACTCAACGTAAATACGCCTGATTAATCCGACAATCAGCAAAATCCCACCTCTTCATTGTTGAGGTCCCCAGTTGCCGGAAAGCCTTCTACTTCAATAGCTTCTTTACTCAAACTGCTAGCCTTTGAAATTCCCTCCCTGCTCTCTGTTTCCCTGACTGTACCAACATGCACAACTCCCTACTTAGGATGCCCCGTATGAATATGGCCTCTAATTCCCAGTAGCTCTTTATGTCTCAGTAGCAGTATGCTGTCTTGTGAACAAAAGTTTTTTTTTAAAAAGTGGCAGCTTGCCTTGTGAACAAAAGTTTTTTTTTTAAAGTGGCAGTGTGCCTTGTGAACAAAAGTTTTTTTTAAAAAGTGACAGTGTGCCTTGTGAACAAAAGTTTTTTTTAAAAAAGTGGCAGCTTGCCTTGTGAACAAAAGTTTTTTTTTAAAAAGTGGCAGCTTGCCTTGTGAACAAAAGTTTTTTAAAAAAAGTGACAGTGTGCCTTGTGAACAAAAGTTTTTTTTTAAAAAGTGGCAGCTTGCCTTGTGAACAAAAGTTTTTTTTTAAAAAGTGGCAGCTTGCCTTGTGAACAAAAGTTTTTTTTAAAAAGTGACAGTGTGCCTTGTGAACAAAAGTTTTTTTTTAAAAAGTGGCAGCTTGCCTTGTGAACAAAAGTTTTTTTTTAAAAAGTGGCAGCTTGCCTTGTGAACAAAAGTTTTTAAAAAAAAGTGGCAGTGTGCCTTGTGAACAAAAGTTTTTTTAAAAAAGTGACAGTGTGCCTTGTGAACAAAAGTTTTTTTTTAAAAAGTGGCAATGTGCCTTGTGAACAAAAGTTTGTTTTTTTTAAGTGGCAGTGTGCCTTGTGAACAAAAGTTTTTTTAAAAAAGTGACAGTGTGCCTTGTGAACAAAAGTTTTTTAAAAAAAGTGACAGTGTGCCTTGTGAACAAAAGTTTTTTGAAAAAAGTGGCAGTGTGCCTTGTGAACAAAAGTTTTTTAAAAAAAGTGGCAGTGTGCCTTGTGAACAAAAGTTTAAATAAAAAAGTGGCAGTGTGCCTTGTGAACAAAAGTTTTTTGAAAAAAGTGGCAGTGTGCCTTGTGAACAAAAGTTTTTTTAAAAAAGTGACAGTGTGCCTTGTGAACAAAAGTTTAAATAAAAAAGTGGCAGTGTTCCTTGTGAAAAAAAGTTTTTTTTTAAAAAGTGGCAGTGTGCCTTGTAGACAAAAGTTTAAATAAAAAAGTGGCAGTGTGCCTTGTGAACAAAAGTTTTTAAAAAAAAGTGGCAGTGTGCCTTGTGAACAAAAGTTTAAATAAAAAAGTGGCAGTGTGCCTTGTGAACAAAAGTTTTTAAAAAAAAGTGGCAGTGTGCCTTGTGAACAAATGTTTAAACAAAAAAGTAGCAGTGTGCCTTGTGAACAAAAGTTTTTTTTTAAAAGTGGCAGTGTGCCTTGTGAACAAGAGTTTTTAAAAAAAAGTGGCAGTGTGCCTTGTGAACAAAAGTTTAAATAAAAAAGTGGCAGTGTGCCTTGTGAACAAAAGTTTTTTTTTAAAAGTGGCAGTGTGCCTTGTGAACAAAAGTTTTTAAAAAAAAAGTTGTCAGAAAATCGTGGCACAAATAATATTCTGCTAGCTCCCATTATTTTTATCCTGGCATATCCGAAATATACATTTGAAACTTGTCCCCACAAAGAGATGAAAATTGTTTTAATCTTCTGATAAATAGCTAAAGTAAAATATTCTTTCTGAACTTTATACTTACGTGCATATCTGGTTTCCTTAAAGAAGCAGTAAAATTATATTTCTTTATATTTTTCTCTACTTTTCTTTGCATTTGGGCTTTAACTTATCTTAAGAGAGTGTTTAAAAAAACTATTACTCTTTCTTGTCCAGCCTGCAAACTTGCATTTGAATATTTAATTAATCTAATAAATGTGTTTTATTATATCATCCTTTGTGGAAATTTCGAGATGTTTTTCTAAGTAAGCCATCGATTACTCCCCTTTGTTGAAGGGTCAGGTTGGCCTACGTGCAGGTTGAAGGTCATATGGATATTGCGTGGGTGTTATGCTAGGGAGCCATCTTGTGTCACGTGATTTCTATTTTTAGCAATGATGCATTTGTTGTGTCTGGAAGATATCGGCGCGAAATTTAGTCAGAACAGATTTGAACGTCAGGAAGTCAACAGCTGCAAACTGTTTCTCCGTCCACATGGGGGACGTTAAATTTGTGAAGAATTTCTACTTGAAGAAATTTAAGAGATATGATATCTCTTGGCAAGAGTTGCCTTTTAGGTATGAAATATTTTTCCTTCCGTCAAGGATATTATCCTTGGGAAGTTGTTTCAAGCCAGACACTTGAAATAAGGAGATGGAGAATTTGAACGAGATGAGAAGTACTCCATGCACGAAATTGCCTATGTTGAAGAGCTTAGCTCCCGAGAATTGAAATACTTTGCTGTCGAGAAGATTCTAATCAGAGATTAAGAATCATAGAGAGTGATCGTCTTTGCAACACAGATCGATTTGAGAGATATAACTTTGCAAGTTGAATCCTTCCATTCGCGCGTGATGCTGTTGGGGACAAACGATGGAAAAAAGCAAGTATTATGTTTATTTGTTGAAATTTGTACTGTTCTTGTGACGTATATCTTATGTTGGATTTGCTAAAAGAAAATTATTGAAAAAAAAGAAGGAAAAAAAAGAACTTTCTGACAGACGTTTGATAAAATAAAAAAAGAGTTATTTTTATCGTGGAAATTATGTTCGGCCTTCAGCACGGTTTGTTAATTTTATTTCTTTTGATTGTAACTTTGGTGTAAAGGAGAAAAAAAAGAGACTTTTGATTGATTTGTAAGAATACTGACTTTATAGTAAGTTCATGTTTTAAAAGGATTTATTCCTTAACTTAGATTGTGTCAAATTTTGTTGTATCTAACTTTAATGTTCAGAGATACTGATGTTGTATTTTTTGATTTTTATTTTTTTGTATGTTATCCAGGAATAATTTATTTATTCCAGCTTTGGAAAAAAAGGCAGTCCAAGCTATCTTTTTTTGTAAATAAAACTTTATTTTAACTTTTACGAACATCTTGTATTCCATTCCTTCTCTCTTGTTATAATTTTTTTTATGATAATTGTCCTAGATAACATAACCTTTGTTTAGAGCGGGTTTTCGTTAACACCCACGAAAATTCCGACATTCTGCTTATTTTTGGGTCCCATTTTCGTTTTACAATGGACGTATTGAGAACGATATACTGGAATAATTAATTTTCTTTCTATTAAAAGCATTCTGCTTTTTTTATCCTAGATTCGTTTGGGTGAACGTATTCAGACGATGTGCTGGGATAATGTCTATTTCTTTCTATTAAAAGCGATTCTGCTTTTTTAATATCTATTTTTCTCCTATTAAAAGCATTCTACTTCTTGTTTCATATTTCGCGTGTTGGAAAAAATACTCGAAAGTGTGCTACTAGTTTGGATTTGAATTAATTTTCTTCTATTGCTGTTTTTTGGTACCGAGTCAATGAAGGAATTTGCTTCAAGTGATAATCTCCTTTCTGCCTTGGGCGCCTAGTTGCGTGTATCAGACGTGGTGCACGGGATTCGGCGGCCTATCATTACAATTAAAACATAGTCAAATACAGGATGTTCAGGTTTTAATACTGTTTTAAGCTGACTGCTTTTTTTTCTTTTTCTTTTTATGTATTTTATGTGAAAATTGCATGTTTGAAAGTCTGATCGCCATTTTTGTTCGCCACGTGGAGTCATTTTTGTAAATTTCCCGCGTATTCTAAGTCGCCATTTTTGTGAACTGTTGAATGTTGGATATTGAATGATTTTTGTGTAATTATTTTTCCCTTGAAAATTTTGCTTTGATGGACAAGTGGAATTGTTAGACTTACTTTTGAACGAATTTGGTTAACTTTGGAACAGCCTTTTCCCATTTTTTTGTAGGAATCTTACTTAGATAATTTTACGTTGTCATTTTCCCGCCATTGGGAAGACGTTTGGCGCCTCTTTCAGGTTAGCCCACCCCTGATCGCCATATTGTATTTTTTTCATAATGGCGTCTACCCCCACTTGTAGAAAGGCGAGATATTGTAAAAATTAAAGTCGATACTATTATTGATGTTCTTGGGGGTGGCGAGGGGGAGAACCGGGAATTTGTTTCTTCCCAGAAGGTTAGGGTTAAGGAACTCTTTGCGTCCATTGATTCGCTCAAAGAGCAGATCACAAGTGCCTATATTGAGAGTGAGTCTCGCGAAGAGATGTCTGAGAACTGTCGGAGCGAAACGTTATATCGTATCCATGTGGATCGACGTTTCAGCGAATTGGAGAGCATGTGGAAGGATGAGGGCTCCCCACCCAATAGGGAAGGGGAGAAGTCTAAAACGTCCCTTTGTAGTGTGACACCAAAACTTATCTGTCCTGTTTTCGACCCCATGAGTTTGGAATGCGACAAATTGGCGTATCTCAACTTCTCGAAGGAGTTCGAAAATTGCGTGTCAAATATACCCAGTGAGTCCACGAGGTTGATTATTCTGAAAAATCACCTCAGGGGCTATGCCCACCGAATAGTGGGACATCTTTCCATTTCGGATGCCAACTTTGAGGCAGCGATAGAGATCCTAGATAGAGAATTTTTAGATAAAAAGTTTATTGTAAACTCTATTTTTAAAGATCTCCATAGTGCTAAACCTCTTGGGGATTCAGATACTAACTCGGTGAAGAGCTTTCTAACTAAGGTGAAAGCTCAAATATACGAGCTGAAAAACTCCTTTGGTATGGATTTTCTAGAGGAGGAGGCCCCCGGCAATCTGTTGCTAAGTAGCATTATTTTTGAAAAACTTCCTCTTTCTGTGAGACGGGAACTGATTCATACCGTCAATTGTAATTACCCATCTCTGGGATATATCTTAGATAATTATTCTGAGGTGTTGCGCACGTTAGACATCGTCAAACCCAGGATGGTTAAAACTGTAAAGCCCGTCGCCAAACCGCGTTCGTCTGGTTCCTTTAGATTCAGGCCCGCTAGTGCTGTTAAGAAGCCCTCCACTTTGGAGAACTTTTTTGTAAAAACTAAACCCAGTCGACATAAGTGCTTCCTTTGCAGTAGTGACTGCCATATTGCGTACTATTGCAGGAAGTATCCCTCTCTAAGGGATCGGTTACAACGATGCCAATTGGCTAAGTTGTGTACCCGTTGTACTAGCCCATTCCATAACGCCGAGGCATGCCCCGGTAAAAGTGGTCGTCTCCGCCCCTGTTGGAAATGTGAGAGTTGCGAACATGCAGGTGCGTTATGCCCTGACTTTGACAAGTCTCGGCTGGATACTAACCCCTGTCTCCAGGTGGGAGAAGTGAATCTTCTCCTGCCTATAATTAAAATTGACGTGGTCAATAATGGAGTTGTAAAATCTTTCAATTGTCTGTTGGATTCAGGAAGCCAGCGCTCCTATTTGTCTGATGTAGTTCTGGACCTATTGAATTGCCGTTCTATGCCTGTAAAGAGAAAGGACTTCTTTATTAAAACTTTTCTCGGAACGGCCAGAAGGAGCCTAAATGAACTCGAGTTGCGGGTCAAAGTGCCGAACTCTGAGTGTTTTATACCCTTTTTGGTGGACGAAGGCTTGGACCTTCAGTTTCACGTCAGGGGTCTGTCTACTGCTATTGAAAGTATTATTGCGAGTGGGGGGAAATTGGCTGCCGACTTTTCAAATGTTGAAAATGATTGTATTACTGTACATGGTTTGGTAGGTGTTGACCTACTGATGTATTTGGGACCCATGAAGTTGTCTCCCTTCATGAATGGGTCTGTTTTTGAGTTTCCTCAAGGAATTGTGCCTTTTGGAGATATGTCCAATTTTGTGAGTCCTGTTATGAAGAAAACGGATACCTCCGTTGTTGGCGCGAATTACAGCCAAGTTGTGTCCGAACACTCACGGTGTCTTATGACACATGTTTATTTTGTGCTTGAGCCGAAGTCTCAATACTTCGACCCTTTCGATAGTTTTGTTGATTCTTCTGTGGAAAGAGCCGTGGACAAGCTCTTCAGTTTGGAAACACTAGGAGTTACTGAGAACTCTGTAAGTGATTATGACAAGAATAAAATTGATTCCTTTCGCAATTCGATCTCGTACCGAGACAGTTGCTACTATGTTAGTTTGCCATGGGATGAGGGAAAGTTGCCTTCTGTTCCTTCCAACCATCAAGTGTCGTTGAACGTGCTTGATAAGGTTGTCACTCGTTTGACGAGGCAGGGTCTATATGAGGACTACTGCCAGGTTTTCTTAGAGCAGGAAAGGGAGGACATTATTGAGAGAGTGGAAGTGAATCCAGAGGATTTCACTCATTATACTTGGATTCCTCACCGTCCGGTTATTAAGGCTAATGGTCAGAGTACCACAAAGATAAGGCCGGTGTTCAACTGTTCGTTGCGAACAGGTGGACATCCCTCTCTAAATGATTGTGTCTATCCGGGAATTAACCTTTTCACGGATATGCTAGAATTATTGTTGAAGTTTCGAATGGATCGTTATGTCCTGTTGGCAGACGTCCATAAAGCTTTTCTCATGATTCGGTTGGAAACCGAAAGAGATAAGAATCGGTTTTGCTTTTTTGTAAAATTGAATGATAAACTGGTATGTTATCGTTACAAAACATTGATTTTTGGGTTTGTGGCCAGCCCATTTATTCTCAACTTCGTCATTAGACATCATGTTGAAAAATACCCTCATAGTTTATGTAGGGATATGCTTATGGAAAATTTTTATGTGGATAATCTTATAAAAACTCACAATTCACAGAAAACTTTGTTGGACCTATACCTGAATGCAATGAGTATCATGCAGGCTGGTAATTTTTCGTTAAGGTCCTGTAATTCCAATAATGATGTTTTGACCACTCGAATGAAAGCTGACAAAAGTTTTGTCACCCATGATTCTCCTCTGGAGAGGGTGTTGGGTTATGAGTATGATCCTGTGCAGGATAATTTGCATGTGGCGGTCGGTTCCTTAGATGTGCCGGCTGATACAAAAAGAGGCATCCTATCGCAGAACTCTTCCATATTCGACCCTTTGGAGCTTGTTTTGCCTGTGACTATCAAGGGAAGGGTAATACTCAGTGAGATATGGAAAACTCAGGTGTCATGGGATCAGAAGATACCGGAGAGTTTGCAGCTCACTTGGAACAAGTTGTTTCCTGAGTTGATGAATCTGCATAGTGTAAGGGTCCCCAGATGTGCTGTTGATTCCGCTGCGCCTGCCACGCTAATGATCTTTTGTGATACTTCACAACAAGCCTTTGGCTTTGCGGCTTACATTTTCCAGTATGGGGCTGCTAAATTAATATTTTCCAAGGCTAAAGTGGCTCCTTTGACAAGGAGAACTTTGCCGTCACTTGAGTTGTTGTCCGTCTTTTTGGCGATGAAATGTATCCCTAATCTTTTGAAGGTGTTTCAAAAGGATGTGGTCAAGAAAATAGTGATTGCGGTGGACGCACAAGTCGTGTTGTCCTGGATTCTGTTCGAGACAGTTGTGACAAAGAGTGTGTTTGTCCGAAATAGGTTAAAAGATATTCGAGTGGGAGTGGATAAATTGTGTGAACAAGGTTTGGAAGTGATGTTCAAGTATGTGAACACTTCTGACAACCCTGCCGACCTGATCACCAGGGGTATTTCCTTGGCAAAATTCAAATCTCTATTGCCCTTTTGGTTATCGGGGCCGCAGTGGCTGGTCGGTGAGAATATTACCTGGCCAATGTATGATTTGAACTGTTTGAGTTCTGACAGTCAGAGGTTAGTGCTGACTAATGCCATCTCTGTGTCTCCTGTGATTCAGGAATTGTGGCCGGTAGTGGATTTTAAGAGATTTTCTTCCTTGGGAAAACTCATGAGAGTTTTGTCCTACGTGTTTAAGTTTGTATTGAAGTTGCGGAAATCCATGAAAGAACCAGGCCAGGTGGCCAAAATTTATTTGATTAAGTTGGAGCAGTCCTTGCTTCTTCCCAGGGAAAAGTCCTTTTTGTGGAACCCCTCCAACCGTGAGATTCCTCCGTTGGTGGCGAAGTTGGATCTTTACCTGGATGATAAAAGTTTGATACGGTCTGGGGGAAGGATTGGTAAATCCAGCCTTTACCCTCCGGAAATTTTACATCCGATTTTGTTACCTCGAGGCAGTCATATAACTGATTTGATTGTTATGGACTGTCATCTCAAATGTAAACATTTGGGTATTGCAGCTACCCTCAGCAAACTCCGTTTGTCAGGTTTCTGGATACATAAATCCAGGCAGGCAGTGAAGTCGGTTATCTCTGCCTGTGCTCTGTGTAAAAGATACAATGCCGTATCTTTCAAATACCCCAAGGTAACCAATTTACCTAAACACAGAGTTAATTTTGTGAAGCCCTTCAACCATACGGGTATAGACTTTACTGGTCACTTGTGGGTTGAGGATGAAAGGGGACCGCAAAAGATGTACACCTTGCTTTTTACGTGCTTCAATGTGAGGGCGGTCCATTTGAAGTTAGTGAGTGACATGACTACTCACTCAGTGATACTATCATTGGTTAGATTTTTTAACATTTATGGGGTGCCTTCCCATATATACTCAGATAATGCTAAATCATTCGTTGCTGGATGCGGTTTGATTAAGCAAGTGCTTGTGTCTGACGAGTTCGAGGACAAATTTAGTACGTTTGACATCAAGCATCTGACGATACCTTTATATTCTGCTTGGTTCGGCAGTGTTTGGGAGCGTCTTGTTAAGACGGTGAAGGTTTGTCTTTATAAGTTAGTGAGTCGGCAGAAGTTGGGTTATTTTGAACTTCTTTCTGTGTTGTCTGATATACAGAATGCTATTAACTCACGTCCTCTGACTTATAGATGTTCTGGAGATGATGGTTTGGATATTATATCGCCAAACGCGTTTATTTGCCCGTATTGTAATAGTTCTGTTTTTATAAATTCTGAAGAATGTTTTCTTGAGAATTCTCCTCCTTCTAAGAGTGACCTTTTGGAGAAGTTGAAACAAAGGGATCTTCTCTTACAGAGATTTAAGGTTTTATGGTATGAAGAATACCTGCTCGGGTTGAGAAAGCTGAGTGGTGATCTGTACCAATCTGATTTTGGTGATGTCATCGCGATAGGCGATGTGGTTCTTGTTAAGAACCCAGCCAAAGCTCGCCCTTATTGGTCCTTGGGTAGAGTGATAGTGTAGACTCCAGGTGATGATTCTCATGTTAGATCTGCCCTGATTAAGAAGGCAGATGGTTCCTCTCAGGAACATTCTTTGAGACACCTTTTTCCGATGGAGTTGTCGGTTACTCATTCCCATCAGACCTCGGAGGTTCCCGAAGAGCCTTGTGGTTCCAAGGATCCTGATGTGGTCCAGCCGGATGTTGCTGGTGGAGATCATGCTTCGACTTCTAGTTCTAGACCCATTCGAACTCGCAAGTGAGTGAACGGGATGATGATTATTTGTGGTATTGATGTACATGAGACATGTATATAACATTGTACATATTTTTTTTTTTCTTCGTCGGGAGAGTGTGGAAATTTCGAGATGTTTTTCTAAGTAAGCCATCGGTTACTCCCCTTTGTTGAAGGGTCAGGTTGGCCTACGTGCAGGTTGAAGGTCATATGGATATTGCGTGGGTGTTATGCTAGGGAGCCATCTTGTGTCACGTGATTTCTATTTTTAGCAATGATGCATTTGTTGTGTCTGGAAGATATCGGCGCGAAATTTAGTCAGAACAGATTTGAACGTCAGGAAGTCAACAGCTGCAAACTGTTTCTCCGTCCACATGGGGGACGTTAAATTTGTGAAGAATTTCTACTTGAAGAAATTTAAGAGATATGATATCTCTTGGCAAGAGTTGCCTTTTAGGTATGAAATATTTTTCCTTCCGTCAAGGATATTATCCTTGGGAAGTTGTTTCAAGCCAGACACTTGAAATAAGGAGATGGAGAATTTGAACGAGATGAGAAGTACTCCATGCACGAAATTGCCTATGTTGAAGAGCTTAGCTCCCGAGAATTGAAATACTTTGCTGTCGAGAAGATTCTAATCAGAGATTAAGAATCATAGAGAGTGATCGTCTTTGCAACACAGATCGATTTGAGAGATATAACTTTGCAAGTTGAATCCTTCCATTCGCGCGTGATGCTGTTGGGGACAAACGATGGAAAAAAGCAAGTATTATGTTTATTTGTTGAAATTTGTACTGTTCTTGTGACGTATATCTTATGTTGGATTTGCTAAAAGAAAATTATTGAAAAAAAAGAAGGAAAAAAAAGAACTTTCTGACAGACGTTTGATAAAATAAAAAAAGAGTTATTTTTATCGTGGAAATTATGTTCGGCCTTCAGCACGGTTTGTTAATTTTATTTCTTTTGATTGTAACTTTGGTGTAAAGGAGAAAAAAAAGAGACTTTTGATTGATTTGTAAGAATACTGACTTTATAGTAAGTTCATGTTTTAAAAGGATTTATTCCTTAACTTAGATTGTGTCAAATTTTGTTGTATCTAACTTTAATGTTCAGAGATACTGATGTTGTATTTTTTGATTTTTATTTTTTTGTATGTTATCCAGGAATAATTTATTTATTCCAGCTTTGGAAAAAAAGGCAGTCCAAGCTATCTTTTTTTGTAAATAAAACTTTATTTTAACTTTTACGAACATCTTGTATTCCATTCCTTCTCTCTTGTTATAATTTTTTTTATGATAATTGTCCTAGATAACATAACCTTTGTTTAGAGCGGGTTTTCGTTAACACCCACGAAAATTCCGACACCTTTTCTACTCCATGAATTTGCACCGTTCTTAATTTTTATTTAAAATGTCATTATACGGTAATGCGTGTTCTAGATGAGGGTTTTTAAAACTGTGAATCACCAGATAAATAAAATGGGTCACGACAAAAAACAAAAAAAATTTTAAAAACAAATAAACAACTCTAAATGTCATCTAAATTTCAATCAGAAATCGATGTTAGTTTTATCTATTTCCCCCATGATAAAGTAGACTTTACTAATCAAAACATTATATTATGTATTATCATGAATATATTATACATACAAAAATAGATGTTATCACAGTTGAAACTAGAACATTTATTTCAGACACGTTGAGGATACGTTTATGGCATGTGCTAAATCTAATACATGAACAGCGTTTTATAAATGAAAAATCAAGGAAAACATGATTAATCAACAAAACATTTATAAGTTTACATGAATAGAAAAGTCATTTTTAGTGAAGAAATGTTCATTTGGTAAAGTTTTTAGTTGAGAGAGCTAATTTTAGTATTGAATTTAAATCGAGAAGAAAATCAGAATGATGAACTTACTTGGAAGAGTAATTCGTCTGACTGAAATAGAATAAGCAAAATGGCATCACCATTCCTCACGAAATAAACAATGGTCTCACAACTAAAGAGGTGTGCAGATTTATTTACTGAAAACACAGGAACAGAATGAAGATTGTACAATGGGTTGGTTAACATAGACAAGACGAAATAACATTATCATGGAGTCCCTCGATTCCTCTATCGCAGACCTGGTAGAGAGCGCAGAAATATATGTCTTGTCTGTTTAAAATACAGGCTGGAACTGGAGATCTCCGCTCATCGTGTGGTTTGTGTTTATGCCAAAACACAATTCATGCATATCAGCGTACATTCTTCGTCCTTTCGAGATGTGCTGGGTTGGGTCTCTGGAGAACTCTGATTTTGTTGACCAGGACACTGCTTTTATAAGCTTTGTTAATTTGACATAGGCTTGCTAGATGTTGGGTTTAAAACGATTTTCATTGGTTGAAAAATATTGAGTTAAAACGTTCTTGTGAAAACTTTTTTTTGAATGTGAAGAGGAGAGCATATCTCAACGAACCGGGGAAAGAGAGGGTTGCTATTCAAGCCATTCGCTTTTTGGTGTTTGCTCGAATCGTATCTCGATCCACCACACGTTCTCAATCATCAGTCCAACAGTGACTTTGTTGCTATCGGGCTGAGGTGTGGTCCTCTTCAGTCTCAGGAGGTCCACCCTCCCAGGCTTTACCTTCTCTTTGAGAAGGGGTTAGTTTATCGCTAATCGCCTGAGGCGCCCCTACCAAGGAATGCCAACAGGGATGCTCAGCCATTTTTTGTAAGCCAGAGTGCGTTAATCCTAGTGCACTGGCTTTTCAACTTTACACCTCACCTTGTGTCTAACCTCCTGGAGAGGTAAATAAAATAAATCAGGTGTGAGACTGCATACCTCCACCTGAAAAGATGAGCCAAACTCTTATCTGGGCCTTACTTCTCCATATTGTATGAAGTATTCCCAAAATTATGCTATGAGAACGTTGATGACTCAAAAACTATTTATCTGATCAAGCTTACATTTTTCATCGTGATTACTATTATCAAAGAACATCAGATCCATACATCAGATTTTGAAAAATCGGAAGTTGAAATTCTGTCAAAATTTCGACCATGACCAACATTTCATAGTCAAGGTCATATAAGATGTGGGTCATATAAGATGTGGGTCATATAAGATGTGGGTCATATAAGATGTGGGTCATATAAGATGTGGGTCAAGTAGAGAATCTCTACAATGAAGAGAACTGAAGTTATTGCCAAAAGTCAGACCACGACCAATATTTTGACCAAGTTTGGTCACGATTGGCCAAGCAATATGACAAACAAACTTGATCCAAAACATAATCTCCGCGAGGTAATAACAATAACGTTGTATGCCATGGACCTGGGCAATCGAAAATCTCTTACTATTTTCCTTGAATCCTTATTTATCAAACATTTTAATACCAAATTGCCAATAACAACTTTGGTAATCGACAACCGCATTAAAAAGGTTAATCCATAATCAAATGCTGAGTTATCAATAATTTTTGACATACAATAATTTCCTATTTCGACTTTTTTTAATGTCGATTTTTTTTTTTTTTTCATTTAAGCTTCTCTGCACGTTTAGACATTTTTTTCATCAACCACAATCTGCAAAGGATAACCAGAGATATGTTCTCTTGAGTAATTCTATAATTTTGAATTTGGAACCTGTCTATTCATACAACGGTCATTTATAAAAAAACTTTTGAGATATATTTAAATGGAGATTAAAATAATCAAAATGTGTAAATTAGGAAGGTGAGTTCACCTGGATGTTGGGTATTTGCTAGCGTTTATCTTTATTTTTTTCTATATTCAATTATTTTTATTTTGTATTTAAACTTTTATATATGAGATGACCCTGTTTTAAAATGTACAATCTCAATAAATAGATATGTTCTTTCACTATTTTTGTCTTCTTATCTTTGAATATATATATATATATATATATATATTGTGTGTATTTAGGCAACATTTTCTCATTTATGCAAACATTGTTAAAAATAAAATAAAAAACAATTAAATTTTTTTTTAAATACTGGAAGTTATCTACATAAAAACACAACAACCTAAAATTAATAACATCACATATGAAACCAGTGGTAACATTTTAAAATGCTTAACGTAATGCGATTTTGTTCTGTGATACCATCCAGCGTTGCTGAATTTAAATCATCAACGACTTCCTGGAACAATGTGAAAAATGTTCTCTGTGCGTTTCTCCGCCGTCTTTTTTAAAATTCTCTTCTTTCTCCAGCTTATTTGTTAATTTACTTTTGATGATGATTCGACGAAGAATCGAAAACGTTCGTAAAACCTATGAAACATTTATTTATGATTTTGATTTTAATACAAAAAAGACTATCAGAAAAATTGAAAAAAATGTATATATAATTAAACAAATTTTTAACAATATTTGCATAAATGAGAAAATGCTGCAGAAATACACACACAATTAATATATATATATATATATATATATATATATATATATATATATATATATATATATATATATATATATATATATCAAGGTTTTGAATAGGATGAACGAAGTCATAGCGAGTTGAGAACAATATCGCAAGAAAAAAAAAGAGAAGAAATTTATAGTAATATATTTAATCGTCGGAAAACATTCGATTAAAAACTTTTAAAAAGCATTAAAAAAATCGACTAAAATTAACAAACTAAATCCCAAGGTACCTTTCAACAGACACATTTTCAAGGGAAACGTCAGCGAATATCGCTTAAAAACGGGGAAAAGAGTAACGTGGAGAAAAAAAACAAAAAAACAGGGAGATTGAATATCATCATTATAAACTGTTGTAAAGGTCATGATTTGGCATAAATACGAAACTAACATAAAGGGAAGTAATCAGGTATTGACTATATACGAAAGTACGTATATAAGACGGGCAGTGATATCTGGACGAGTGAAGAGTCAACGTCTCTACTTCCTACCGGATCCCTGTTTAACGCAAACCACTCGGCGTATTCTTAATTTAGTATGTCCTATGTAATTTAGGATATAACAGTGGCGACGAGGATGAGATTCGAACTCACGCGGGGATTCCTCACTGGATTTCCAGTCCGTCGCACACACCACTCGGCCACGACGACCCCATGGCCGAAAACGGACCTACCCTGGTCACGTCTACATATTGATTATGCCGGACCTCTAAATGTTTTTTTCTACTTAATTGTAGTAGATTCTTTCTCTAAATGGCCAGAGATATTTAAAACCAGACATCCAACTGCAAGGAACACTGTAAATGCACTTAACGAAATCTTTAGCCGTTTTGGTGTACCAAAAACCATAGTAAGTGACAATGGTACAGCATTTACAGGTCACAAATTTAAAGAATTCTGCAAATCGCTGAATATTCAACATATCACGACACCTGTTTACCATCCTAGGTCGAATGGGTTGGCAGAAAAATTTCTGGACACATTTAAACGGGCAATAAAGAAAAACCTGAATATGGACACAGATGAGCAAACTATACAAACATTTCTAGCAATCTACAGGGTAACCCCGAACCCAAATAATAATGTTAATTCATCCCCTGCAGAACTGAAGTTTGCTAGAAAAATTAGATCTATCTTCGATAGACTTATACCTGAGAAGAAGAAAAGTTCTAAAGGAGAAAACTTGAAAGTAAAGTGCTATTCCTCAGGGGACAAAGTGTATTTTAAAAATTTTCAGAATGGAAAAAATCATTGGGTGGACGGTTTCATTATGAAAAGAATTGGGAACATGGTTTATACTATTCAAGGCCCAAGTTTTGTCTGTAAAAGACACATATATCAAATCCGTCCCAGAATTTCGCAAAAATACAGAAGAAATCCCAATGGAAACATTATGTGATACATTTGATATACCAAAGCCAGTATGTATACCTGAAACCATGAATGTATCCCCTGAACATACCATACGGGGTGGACAGAATTCCTTACCGCAGGTAACGCAGACCAGAAGGAAGAGCACCAGAAAAAGGAAAATCATCAGGCGTTTAAGCCTTGATCCTAAAAGGAAACGGTACTAAAGCTAAAATCGGGAAGATTTCAGCTTCAGGGGAAGGTGTTGTAAAGGTCATGATTTGGCATAAATACGAAACTAACATAAAGGGAAGTAATCAGGTATTGACTATATACGAAAGTACGTATATAAGACGGGCAGTGATATCTGGACGTGAGTGAAGAGTCAACGTCTCTACTTCCTACCGGATCCCTGTTTAACGCAAACCACTCGGCGTATTCTTAATTTAGTATGTCCTATGTAATTTAGGATATAACATAAACCGAAAATGAATAAATGGACATAATAGTCAAAGTATTTTTTTTCTTTGTTTTTAGAAGTCTCTAAATAAGTCCAATTTGTGAGACAACTCTTTTTGCCTACAGAGCAATGGCTTTCGTATTGTTACATTCACTGCTTCCAAAACCTTGAGATGGTGTTTGGAACGGGCCCTGTGTACAATGCGAAAACATCCACTGCACTTTTTATTATCATACAATGTGTCGGTTGAAATTTCTTCTCTTTTTTTTTTTTTTTTGTTCTTGTGATATTGTCCTCGACTCGCTATGACTTCGTTCATCCTATTTAAAACCTTTATAAAATTCTGCACCACAAAAAATTTGTTCAAATATTTCAGGAGTAGGTACACAAAGGTTGTTCGAAACAACTTAAACGACCTGGTTCGAATCAAGGGCAAGATTACATCGTTGAGAGCCAGAATGGAGTTTCTCAAGTCCTGATTAGATAATTATATCGCCCCTGGCTTTATTTCTAGGCACATTGCCAAAATGAAAGCCAACAACTTGGAACGGGCTTTCATCAAGGACGAATGCAATAATTTCGCTTGTATCCTTGATTTAATTGTTGTTATATACAACCGTTTATGGTTTGCTGCGTGTGTGACATTATAGTTTGTGTTTTTACTATATCATATTTTAACGATCCTTTACAAGTCTTATATTCTATATATATTTATAGTTCGTATTACGAAGGCCCGGGGTCAACGTTTCTCGAGACACCACCAAAAATCGAAACACAAAACTCACTGTGAAAGTTAGAAACGTCGGCCGGACCTCTTAGTAAATTTAGCGTTCATTTAAATGCAGAATAATTAACAATAGTTCTTAAGCCTTTAAACTGGCTTTAAACTTACAATGTCCTTAACATGTTTCAAATCGTTCTTACGTTTTAAATCAATATTAAAAGTTACCTTACAGATTTCTGCCTCACTGTTGGTCGTGGGTTTGCTTGCACACCCATCTCTGTTGCTGGCTCGTGATCGTAGTGGCATACCTGTCTTGTGGGAAAACTCTGTTTTCATGCACGGGAGACAAAAACGCTCAAAGGCAAGATTTTGAGAGAGATTCTATCCTTTTATTTAACACTTCAATCGGAGAGATTTCCATTTCATTCACACTCTCTTTTTCTTTCATACTGTTTGAGGAATGTGACGGATGCAATCGGCTATATTCTTGTCCCGTCCTTGGGATCTTGCTCTGCATCTTAGCCCATATTTGCCGATGTCACCCGGACTCTACGCATTGCAGAGCTCTTTAATCGACGTGTGCCCATCTCGCGCCTCCATGGTGAACTGTCTCGAAAACTAATTTCTCACCAAGGATCTGTGACGTCAGAGCCCTTTGACCCTTCAACCAATGTCATAACAGAACTCAATATCGCTTTTTGTTTAACCGAGTGTTTCATCTCGGCCAGCTCATATCCAGTGTGTTATGATTCTCAGAATGAATCACTGTGGGAACATTTCTGTTTGTCCCAAATTACATATGCACCTATTTTGCACTTCATCCTATTTCTTTTACCCAGTCCATAATCCATACTAGCTAACTTTACACGTTTTCAGAATACAGGGTCCCTCATAATGTAACACGTGGACCAGTCTTTCTTTTTTTGATAGATATTTTCAAAATCTTAATCTATTGGCTGGTGAGAATTTGCGCAGCAACAAGGCCCATTCCAAGAACCAGTTTTACCTTGACGCGCTTATTCGAGCGAGGCATGGTACAGGGATTGCTGTTGATCAACATGTGTTCAACTTCTCCGACGCCACTCTTTCTCACACGGAGAAAGCTGTACTTGCCAGAGGGCTGGATGTAGGTATTCCCTCCCTTGGGATTGAAAGAAAGTATATTTGCCGAATTTGAAATATTACAGTCTCAACTAAATCATCATGAGCCGAGGTCTAATGATGATCTTCTTTATATGAAGGCAAGATTAGCTGAACTAGCACATCAGTTTGCTAATTCTCCTATCAATTCCCGAGAGTTTGCCTGGAGTAAGATCCACTACCAGGCGGCCAAACTTCTGAAGGCAAATAAAGAGATCTACATTACCAAACCGGATAAGGGTGCCGGTGTAGTCATTCTTAATACTAATGACTACACTGATAAAATGTTGAGCATTTTAAGTGATACAACAAAATTTAAAAAGCTTGGTTATGTGTCAATTGACAATACCTTAAATACTGAAGTAAAGCTTCAAAAACGTTTTCTTCAGTTACATAGAAACAAATTTATTGATAAGGATGCCTATGACAAGATATGCCCTGTGGGTTCTCAACGACCCAGAATGTACGGGCTACCTAAGATTCATAAGGAGAGAGCTCAATTGCGACCTATTCTGTCTATGATTGGTTCTCCTCAGCATGAGCTGGCCAAATGGTTTGCAGATATCCTTGATCCTGTCTTACAGAGGTTTTCAGTTAATTTTATTGCTGATTCTTTCTGGTTCGCTTCATTTATTTGCGATTTTGAATGTGAGTCCCAAACAAACTTTCTATGTTCATTTGACGTTACCAACCTATTCACTAATGTACCCCTGAATGAAACCATTGAAATATGTGCTGACATGCTTTATCGTAGCACATTAACCCCTCCCGCCTTTCCAGAAAGCACTTTTCTGGAACTCATGGGGCTGACCACTAAGTCGGTCAGTTTCAGTTTTAACAATATAATGTATCAACAGATTGATGGGGTGGCGATGGGTAGTCCTTTGGGTGCTACCCTAGCGAATATTTTCCTAGGTTTTCAGGAATCCTTGCTGTTTTCTCGGGTTACTAGACTCTTTCATTATTGGCATTACGTGGACGATACTTTTGCCATTTTTGAGTCCCGTAAAAAAGCAAGTGATTTTTTTCCTGAAATTGAATACGCTCCACCCAGCACTACAGTTCACCATGGAAGAGAAGCAGAATGACTCTTTACCATTTCTGGACGTTTTAGTGGAAAGGACGGGGAACAAATTCACTACAACTATATATAGGAAACCAACGTTTACGGGCCTGTATATCAGTTGAGATTCATTTGTTCCCATGAGTAGAAAGATCAGTTTGGTTAAAACACTTGTTCACTGCGCACTGATGATTTGCACTGCTAGCAAACTTGTGACTGAACTTAGAAAGATAACTGATATTCTTACAAACAATGGTTTCCCTGAGGTTCTAATTTCCAAATGTATTGATCGAAAACTTGCGAAATTTAATGCCAACATTTTCTTTGGTCCACCCAAATGTCCTGTTTATTTGAAACTTGTTTTTATTGGTTTTATCAGTAAAGGTTTTTCGGATAAAATTTCATCGGTTGTATCTCGTTGTTTTTATGCAGTACAGCCTGTGTGGTGTTTGGCACCAGAACTGCCTTCCCAGCCTTTCAGAAAGATGTACTTCCAACACTACAGAAAAGTTTAATAATATATAAATTCAAATGTCAGTGTGAAGCTGACTATGTTGGTCATACTCTTCAGCGCTTGGAAGTGAGAGTGTTCCTGCATGTTTTCGCAGATCACGTGTCGTAAAGAGGAGTATATCGACGGACGCATCCATTGGACAGCACTTGTATGATAATAAAAAGTGCAGTGGATGTTTTCGCATTGTGCACAAGGCCCGTTCCAAACACCATCTCAAGGTTTTGGAGGCAGTGAATGTAACAATACGAAAGCCATTGCTCTGTAGGCAAAAAGAGTTGTCTCACAAATTGGACTTATTTAGAGACTTCTAAAAACAAAGAAAAAAAATACTTTGACTATTATGTCCATTTATTCATTTTCGGTTTATAATGGTGATATTCAATCTCCCTGTTTTTTTGTTTTTTGTTTTTTTTTCTCCGTTTTCCCGGTTTTAAGCGATATTCGCCGATGTTTCCCTTGAAAATGTGTCGGTTGAAAGGTACCTTGGGATTTAGTTTGTTAATTTTAGTCGATCTTTTTTATTCTTTTTAAAAGTTTTTAATCGAATGTTTTCCAACGATTAAATATATTACTATAAATTTCCTCTCTTTTTTTTTCTTGTGATATTGTCCTCAACTCGCTATGACTCCGTTCATCCTATTTAAAAGCTTGATAAAATTCTGTACCACAAAAAATTTGTTCATATATATATATATATATATATATATATATATATATATATATATATACTTCCATTCTTTCACCCGCTTTCAGTCATTTTTACCATTTTATACCATCAAACACCTGATGATGATTCCAGAAAGAGTCGAAAACGTTCGTGTAACATACGGTTCATTTATTAATTCATTCGATGTCAACATAAAAAAAATCGGTGCTTATGCTGTTCAGCAGCCGTATTAAAAAAATATTTTTTTATAAAAACAATATTATATACTTATTCAGCGTTATATTCTTACTCACTGTACAAAAAAGTAGAACAAATTATCCACTAGAACTTTAATTACAAGTATTTTTCCATTATGCGTATCATAACAGAAGGGCAGTTAACTGAAATCTTCTTAAGAAAGAAGATGGAGGCTTAGTGAACGAATCGCTGTTATGATACGCAGAATGGAAAAATACTTGTAATTAAAGTTCTAGTGGATAATTTTTTCTACTTTTTTTGTACAGTGAGTATGAATATAACGCTGAATAAGTATATAATATTGTTTTTATAAAAAGAATTTTTAATACGGCCGCTGAACAGCATAAGCACCAAAAAATCATTTGACGAATTGAAAAAATAAAAAAGGACTAACAAAACAGAAGAGTGCTGTTGTTTTTAACAACATTTGTATTAATATATATATATATATATATATATATATATATATATATATATATATATATATATATATATATATGTAAAAATAAAAATGGAATAAAGGATAAGCAAATCAACAACTAGCAAAAATAAACTCAAAAACACATATTGAAAAGTTCTACCAAAATATTTCGATTGTTAAAATACAATCATCATCGATTGGTAGCAGAACTGTAATTATAAACAGAAAAGTTTTCAAATTTATACAAAGAACACAATTTGGGGAAAAAATAGTCACGTGTAATAAACAGTAGAAAGGGAGAAAGAAAGAAAGAAATGTTAAAAAAGAAAAAGAAAAAGAAAGAAAGAACAACATCAGCAGTTGGCATATAAACGCCGATCGGAAACGCCGTAAGTTAAGAAATTAGTAGTAATTTAAAATGACAGCAAGGAATTAAACCAATAAGGAGGAGGAGGAGGAGGAGGAAGACGGACTCAAAGTAGTAAAAGTTATCCGTTATCATATTGGTTTAGGTTCATTTCGATTAGAATCGATCTGGCAGAAGACGTAGAGATATTATAGAATCCTGGTCTTTGAATAATTGTGTTCTTATGACGTAGGATTAAACACGATTCTATGAGACGACGGATTTTAATGTCGTGGATATGTTTAATAAAATCGCCCTCTGTGTATTGAAGTGAATACCAAAAGAAATCTTGTGGGTACATAACGCGTTTGAGGTGTCACAGTTTTTTATAGCACGATTTATATATATGTGTGTGTGTGAAAAATGACAAACGGAAAAAACAAATTTTAAATACAGGAAAAAATCATCAAAGAAACGTGAGATTTTACCAGTTTCGTTCGGATCAACGAACGTCTTCAGAACGAACGAAACTGGTAAAATCTCTCGTTTCTTTGATGATTTCTTTCTGTATTAGAATTTTTCTTTTTCCGTTTGTCTTTTTCACACATCTAATTTTTATGATACATCATGCATTTTACCCTCATGTATCTCTTTCTCTCTACTTGAGCAACTTGGGGAAAATTTTTTCGTCACTAAGTCTTACATGACGAGTCTGGGTCTCTCTTGTTCCGACAGGTTGAGGGTACAGGTTAGACAGCTTGTCTGGCTGCTGTTTCCGACTGACAGCAAGGAGCCCAAACTTTTGGGTAGTGCCAAGAACGGCTGCTCTATCATCAGTTGCATAATACCGTGGGTAGTTGTATGTGTCATGAGGCTCGCATTCACAAATATCTGGGGACTTAGAACTAAAATCAACGACGTAGAAACCTTTCTCCTGACAAACTCCCCGGATATCCTAGCTCTAAGTGAAACTAACCTTTAATCCTCAATCGCCTCTCACCACTTTGACATGACTGACTACCTCCCACTCTACCGTAAAGACTCTGACAAACATATGCACGGGCTAGGAGTTTATGTTCGGAACACCCTCCCCCTGACTAGAGAACATAGGTTAGAATCAGATGACAATGACTACATGTGCTTTAGCTTGACTTTACATCACAGCGTCAGTTACTTATATTTCTTATACTGCTCCTCGTCGACCCAGGACTGTACTCTGCTAAACTCTGTCTCTGAAAGCATAGATAAAGCACTCTTAATTGACTCAAATGCCCAGATACATGTATTTGGGGATTTTAATGCCCACCACCGCGACTGGTTGGGATTCTCCAGCCTTACTGACGCAGCCGGCAACTCTACGTATAATTTCTCCTTAGCTCACTCCCTCTCTCAGACTGTCGATTTTCCGATCCGCATTCCCGATCGAATAGACCAGCAAGCCTCACTTCTAGACCTTTTCTTGACCTCAATGCCCGAGGCTTGTGTGACGAAAGCTCATAGCCCACTCAGGAACGTTGATCACATTGTGCTAATGATACATATCACCCTAAAAAGTCGTCCAAAAGCTGATGAACCGTTGCTCAAAACAACAAGATACTACGAGCAGGCTGATTTTGAGTCAATCAGAGATCACATCAGTGACACCCCATGGAGGAAAACTTTCTCACTCCCTGCCGACCAGTGTGCAAACGAATTAACTGAATGGGTCAAAGCAGGCATTGAAGCCTATGTCCCCATGCGAAAATTCTTTAGCAAGCCTCACTCTCCTCAATGGTTCACCTCGGAATGTGCAGCTGCCATTTCTGAGAAGCAACAAGCATTCCGTAAATTCGGCCGCCATAAGTCAGCTACTAATAGACATAAATTTATAGAGTCAAGAAATAATTGCAAGGCGGTGATAGGTGAAGCGAAGAGAAGGTATAATGAGTTAACAATAAAACTCATCCAGTCACAGAAACTAGGTACTCGTGATTTCTGGAAAATCTACAATAGTGAATAATGGTCAATCAACGATTCCCCCACTATCAAACCACAATGATGTCGTTTGCACGGCCACTGATAAGGCTGAAATACTTGCCCAGCGCTTCGTTTCTAACTCTACTTTGGACTCAGATAACCACCCCCTCCCCACATTCCCTTTGCGGACCGAAGCCACACTTGAAAACCTGGTCATCACCCCATCCCAGGTCAGAGACATCATAAAAAACCTTGACACCTCCAAAGCTTGTGGGCTTGATCTTATACCTGTAATAGTAATAAAGAAATGCTCTGCTGAACTGGCCCCTGTCCTCTCCAAACTCTACAATAAATGCCTAGCTGAATCTTGCTTCCCCGATAGCTGGAAAATTGCCTCTATGGTACCAGTCTACAAGAGTTCTGGGAATAGAACCGATCCTCACAACTATCGCCCAATCAGTCTGCTGCCGATCATTGCTAAAATCTTTTAATCCTTAATCAATCTAGCGATAGTACGGCACTTAGTTAATGCTAAACTTCTTTCTGACCGCCAGTATGGATTTAGACAAGCATGATCTACTGCAGACATCCTAACAGTCATCTCTGAATGCATGTATCATACACTCGACAAAGCAGGAGAAGCTAGGGCAGTAGCGCTTGATATATCCAAGGCCTTTGACAAGGTATGGCATAAAGGGCTTCACCTGAAGATATGCTCATACGGTATTACTGGGCAATTACTTAATATAATTAGATCCTTCCTAGACAAAGAAAAATCCAGGTTGTCCTCGATGGCCGTTCATCTAAGCAACATGACATAAATGCTGGTGTACCTCAGGGATCTATCCTTGGACCCTTGTTGTTCCTGATCTATATAAATGATCTCGCTGATGACATCGAGTCTGAGATTGGTTTATTTGCTGACGACACCACCCTTTACTCTCGCCATGTTTGCAAAACAGACGCGATCATATCCGAGGCAATGGCTGAATCTTTAGAAAATGACCTCCAGGCTGTAGTGGATTGGGGTCATAAATGGTTGGTAACTTTTAATGCCACTAAAACAAAGCTTCTTTCCTTCAATAACTACAAGGAACCTTTTCAACCACCGATTGTCATGGCAAATAACACCCTACCTGAGAGTTCATCATTCAAACTCCTCGGCCTAACCTTCACAGGTAACATGAATTGAAACAAATACATTGAAGGCATTGCCAAGGCTGCCGCAAAGAAGATGGCTCCCCTTACCGTGCTAGTAAACTCCTCACACCTGACATTATCCTGTATCTCTACAAAGCCACCATCCACCCATGCATGAAGTATTGTTGCCACATCTGGGCTGGTGCATCATCTACTAGTCTCTCCCTCCTTGACAAGGTCCAAAAAAGAATCGCCAACCTAATAGGTCCCTCACTGTAAACCAAGCTCCAGTCCTTGTCCCATCGCCGCAATGTAGCATCCTTGTGCTTGTTTTACAAATACTTCAATGGATTATGCTCCGATGAATTAGCTACTCTGGTGCCCCCTCGACGTAAATTCACTAGACTAACTCGACAATCAACTAAATCTCATTCATTCACTGTGGAGGTTCCCAGATGTCGGAGAGTCTTCTACTCAAATAGCTTCTTTCCTCGTGCTGCTGGCCTCTGGAACTCCCTCCCTACCCCCTGTTTCCCCGACAGTACAGACATGCAGAAATTTAAAACTAATGTAAACAGACATCCTGCTGCACAGATCCCAATTTAGGCTGACCCCCCCCCCCTACCTTCTCCCCTTTTCTTTTTTCTCAGTAGCCCCTTACGTTTACAGTGGTGGCCTGCTTTGTTTGGGGTGAACTATGTAAAAAAAATATATATATATATATAATTTATTACTATTTAATGCATATACACATATAATATTATAAGGTAATATTGTGTATATATATATATTCAGTATTTACTGCGACAGTGCTCAATACATGAGTAGAGCTTAGTAGTATGAAAACATATTCATGGCAAATAAGCTACACAGAAACGTTTGTTTCATTCTCTTAGATATAAAAACAATCGCAAAAAGTACATCCATACATTAGCCTGATGATTTCCTGCAGGAATGAAACATGAACGCTTGTGTGTAGATTACTTTCCATAGATATGTTTTCATGCTAATACTATATATATATATATCTATATATATATATATATATATATATATATATATATATATGTGAAAAAGACAAAAGGAAAAACAAATTAAACACAGGAAGAAATCATCAAAAACGAGAGATTTACCGGTTTCGTTCAGATCAATGAACGTCTACAGAAAAAGTGAAGATTTTAATTTTATTGAAATAACGGCACAACATAGGAAAAGAAGAGCACACAATGGGATGTTTTTGTCACATGTGTAACTATTTGAAAAAAAAAGAATTATCAGCGCACATCTTGTCTCCACAGCATTTCATTTTATGATATATCGTGTATTTTTGAATGGCTGCCACATTAGCAAGATCTGGACGACGACCTTGACAATCAAAAATAAATCCCAACTATTTTATGGAGGGGAAATAAAAATGGCACTTTTAAGACTGGAGCTGAAAACCAAAGTCTTGGATGCGGGTTAGGACCTTGCTGATCTGTGTTGTCAAATCCCAATGGAAACATTATGTGATACATTTGATATACCAAAGCCAGTATGTATACCTGAAACCATGAATGTATCCCCTGAACATACCATACGGGGTGGACAGAATTCCTTACCGCAGGTAACGCAGACCAGAAGGAAGAGCACCAGAAAAAGGAAAATCATCAGGCGTTTAAGCCTTGATCCTAAAAGGAAACGGTACTAAAGCTAAAATCGGGAAGATTTCAGCTTCAGGGGAAGGTGTTGTAAAGGTCATGATTTGGCATAAATACGAAACTAACATAAAGGGAAGTAATCAGGTATTGACTATATACGAAAGTACGTATATAAGACGGGCAGTGATATCTGGACGTGAGTGAAGAGTCAACGTCTCTACTTCCTACCGGATCCCTGTTTAACGCAAACCACTCGGCGTATTCTTAATTTAGTATGTCCTATGTAATTTAGGATATAACATAAACCGAAAATGAATAAATGGACATAATAGTCAAAGTATTTTTTTTCTTTGTTTTTAGAAGTCTCTAAATAAGTCCAATTTGTGAGACAACTCTTTTTGCCTACAGAGCAATGGCTTTCGTATTGTTACATTCACTGCTTCCAAAACCTTGAGATGGTGTTTGGAACGGGCCCTGTGTACAATGCGAAAACATCCACTGCACTTTTTATTATCATACAATGTGTCGGTTGAAATTTCTTCTCTTTTTTTTTTTTTTTTGTTCTTGTGATATTGTCCTCGACTCGCTATGACTTCGTTCATCCTATTTAAAACCTTTATAAAATTCTGCACCACAAAAAATTTGTTCAAATATTTCAGGAGTAGGTACACAAAGGTTGTTCGAAACAACTTAAACGACCTGGTTCGAATCAAGGGCAAGATTACATCGTTGAGAGCCAGAATGGAGTTTCTCAAGTCCTGATTAAATAATTATATCGCCCCTGGCTTTATTTCTAGGCACATTGCCAAAATGAAAGCCAACAACTTGGAACGGGCTTTCATCAAGGACGAATGCAATAATTTCGCTTGTATCCTTGATTTAATTGTTGTTATATACAACCGTTTATGGTTTGCTGCGTGTGTGACATTATAGTTTGTGTTTTTACTATATCATATTTTAACGATCCTTTACAAGTCTTATATTCTATATATATTTATAGTTCGTATTACGAAGGCCCGGGGTCAACGTTTCTCGAGACACCACCAAAAATCGAAACACAAAACTCACTGTGAAAGTTAGAAACGTCGGCCGGACCTCTTAGTAAATTTAGCGTTCATTTAAATGCAGAATAATTAACAATAGTTCTTAAGCCTTTAAACTGGCTTTAAACTTACAATGTCCTTAACATGTTTCAAATCGTTCTTACGTTTTAAATCAATATTAAAAGTTACCTTACAGATTTCTGCCTCACTGTTGGTCGTGGGTTTGCTTGCACACCCATCTCTGTTGCTGGCTCGTGATCGTAGTGGCATACCTGTCTTGTGGGAAAACTCTGTTTTCATGCACGGGAGACAAAAACGCTCAAAGGCAAGATTTTGAGAGAGATTCTATCCTTTTATTTAACACTTCAATCGGAGAGATTTCCATTTCATTCACACTCTCTTTTTCTTTCATACTGTTTGAGGAATGTGACGGATGCAATCGGCTATATTCTTGTCCCGTCCTTGGGATCTTGCTCTGCATCTTAGCCCATATTTGCCGATGTCACCCGGACTCTACGCATTGCAGAGCTCTTTAATCGACGTGTGCCCATCTCGCGCCTCCATGGTGAACTGTCTCGAAAACTAATTTCTCACCAAGGATCTGTGACGTCAGAGCCCTTTGACCCTTCAACCAATGTCATAACAGAACTCAATATCGCTTTTTGTTTAACCGAGTGTTTCATCTCGGCCAGCTCATATCCAGTGTGTTATGATTCTCAGAATGAATCACTGTGGGAACATTTCTGTTTGTCCCAAATTACATATGCACCTATTTTGCACTTCATCCTATTTCTTTTACCCAGTCCATAATCCATACTAGCTAACTTTACACGTTTTCAGAATACAGGGTCCCTCATAATGTAACACGTGGACCAGTCTTTCTTTTTTTGATAGATATTTTCAAAATCTTAATCTATTGGCTGGTGAGAATTTGCGCAGCAACAAGGCCCATTCCAAGAACCAGTTTTACCTTGACGCGCTTATTCGAGCGAGGCATGGTACAGGGATTGCTGTTGATCAACATGTGTTCAACTTCTCCGACGCCACTCTTTCTCACACGGAGAAAGCTGTACTTGCCAGAGGGCTGGATGTAGGTATTCCCTCCCTTGGGATTGAAAGAAAGTATATTTGCCGAATTTGAAATATTACAGTCTCAACTAAATCATCATGAGCCGAGGTCTAATGATGATCTTCTTTATATGAAGGCAAGATTAGCTGAACTAGCACATCAGTTTGCTAATTCTCCTATCAATTCCCGAGAGTTTGCCTGGAGTAAGATCCACTACCAGGCGGCCAAACTTCTGAAGGCAAATAAAGAGATCTACATTACCAAACCGGATAAGGGTGCCGGTGTAGTCATTCTTAATACTAATGACTACACTGATAAAATGTTGAGCATTTTAAGTGATACAACAAAATTTAAAAAGCTTGGTTATGTGTCAATTGACAATACCTTAAATACTGAAGTAAAGCTTCAAAAACGTTTTCTTCAGTTACATAGAAACAAATTTATTGATAAGGATGCCTATGACAAGATATGCCCTGTGGGTTCTCAACGACCCAGAATGTACGGGCTACCTAAGATTCATAAGGAGAGAGCTCAATTGCGACCTATTCTGTCTATGATTGGTTCTCCTCAGCATGAGCTGGCCAAATGGTTTGCAGATATCCTTGATCCTGTCTTACAGAGGTTTTCAGTTAATTTTATTGCTGATTCTTTCTGGTTCGCTTCATTTATTTGCGATTTTGAATGTGAGTCCCAAACAAACTTTCTATGTTCATTTGACGTTACCAACCTATTCACTAATGTACCCCTGAATGAAACCATTGAAATATGTGCTGACATGCTTTATCGTAGCACATTAACCCCTCCCGCCTTTCCAGAAAGCACTTTTCTGGAACTCATGGGGCTGACCACTAAGTCGGTCAGTTTCAGTTTTAACAATATAATGTATCAACAGATTGATGGGGTGGCGATGGGTAGTCCTTTGGGTGCTACCCTAGCGAATATTTTCCTAGGTTTTCAGGAATCCTTGCTGTTTTCTCGGGTTACTAGACTCTTTCATTATTGGCATTACGTGGACGATACTTTTGCCATTTTTGAGTCCCGTAAAAAAGCAAGTGATTTTTTTCCTGAAATTGAATACGCTCCACCCAGCACTACAGTTCACCATGGAAGAGAAGCAGAATGACTCTTTACCATTTCTGGACGTTTTAGTGGAAAGGACGGGGAACAAATTCACTACAACTATATATAGGAAACCAACGTTTACGGGCCTGTATATCAGTTGAGATTCATTTGTTCCCATGAGTAGAAAGATCAGTTTGGTTAAAACACTTGTTCACTGCGCACTGATGATTTGCACTGCTAGCAAACTTGTGACTGAACTTAGAAAGATAACTGATATTCTTACAAACAATGGTTTCCCTGAGGTTCTAATTTCCAAATGTATTGATCGAAAACTTGCGAAATTTAATGCCAACATTTTCTTTGGTCCACCCAAATGTCCTGTTTATTTGAAACTTGTTTTTATTGGTTTTATCAGTAAAGGTTTTTCGGATAAAATTTCATCGGTTGTATCTCGTTGTTTTTATGCAGTACAGCCTGTGTGGTGTTTGGCACCAGAACTGCCTTCCCAGCCTTTCAGAAAGATGTACTTCCAACACTACAGAAAAGTTTAATAATATATAAATTCAAATGTCAGTGTGAAGCTGACTATGTTGGTCATACTCTTCAGCGCTTGGAAGTGAGAGTGTTCCTGCATGTTTTCGCAGATCACGTGTCGTAAAGAGGAGTATATCGACGGACGCATCCATTGGACAGCACTTGTATGATAATAAAAAGTGCAGTGGATGTTTTCGCATTGTGCACAAGGCCCGTTCCAAACACCATCTCAAGGTTTTGGAGGCAGTGAATGTAACAATACGAAAGCCATTGCTCTGTAGGCAAAAAGAGTTGTCTCACAAATTGGACTTATTTAGAGACTTCTAAAAACAAAGAAAAAAAATACTTTGACTATTATGTCCATTTATTCATTTTCGGTTTATAATGGTGATATTCAATCTCCCTGTTTTTTTGTTTTTTGTTTTTTTTTCTCCGTTTTCCCGGTTTTAAGCGATATTCGCCGATGTTTCCCTTGAAAATGTGTCGGTTGAAAGGTACCTTGGGATTTAGTTTGTTAATTTTAGTCGATCTTTTTTATTCTTTTTAAAAGTTTTTAATCGAATGTTTTCCAACGATTAAATATATTACTATAAATTTCCTCTCTTTTTTTTTCTTGTGATATTGTCCTCAACTCGCTATGACTCCGTTCATCCTATTTAAAAGCTTGATAAAATTCTGTACCACAAAAAATTTGTTCATATATATATATATATATATATATATATATATATATATATATATATATATATATATATATACTTCCATTCTTTCACCCGCTTTTAGTCATTTTTACCATTTTATACCATCAAACACCTGATGATGATTCCAGAAAGAGTCGAAAACGTTCGTGTAACATACGGTTCATTTATTAATTCATTCGATGTCAACATAAAAAAAATCGGTGCTTATGCTGTTCAGCAGCCGTATTAAAAAAATATTTTTTTATAAAAACAATATTATATACTTATTCAGCGTTATATTCTTACTCACTGTACAAAAAAGTAGAACAAATTATCCACTAGAACTTTAATTACAAGTATTTTTCCATTATGCGTATCATAACAGAAGGGCAGTTAACTGAAATCTTCTTAAGAAAGAAGATGGAGGCTTAGTGAACGAATCGCTGTTATGATACGCAGAATGGAAAAATACTTGTAATTAAAGTTCTAGTGGATAATTTTTTCTACTTTTTTTGTACAGTGAGTATGAATATAACGCTGAATAAGTATATAATATTGTTTTTATAAAAAGAATTTTTAATACGGCCGCTGAACAGCATAAGCACCAAAAAATCATTTGACGAATTGAAAAAATAAAAAAGGACTAACAAAACAGAAGAGTGCTGTTGTTTTTAACAACATTTGTATTAATATATATATATATATATATATATATATATATATATATATATATATATATATATATATATATGTAAAAATAAAAATGGAATAAAGGATAAGCAAATCAACAACTAGCAAAAATAAACTCAAAAACACATATTGAAAAGTTCTACCAAAATATTTCGATTGTTAAAATACAATCATCATCGATTGGTAGCAGAACTGTAATTATAAACAGAAAAGTTTTCAAATTTATACAAAGAACACAATTTGGGGAAAAAATAGTCACGTGTAATAAACAGTAGAAAGGGAGAAAGAAAGAAAGAAATGTTAAAAAAGAAAAAGAAAAAGAAAGAAAGAACAACATCAGCAGTTGGCATATAAACGCCGATCGGAAACGCCGTAAGTTAAGAAATTAGTAGTAATTTAAAATGACAGCAAGGAATTAAACCAATAAGGAGGAGGAGGAGGAGGAGGAAGACGGACTCAAAGTAGTAAAAGTTATCCGTTATCATATTGGTTTAGGTTCATTTCGATTAGAATCGATCTGGCAGAAGACGTAGAGATATTATAGAATCCTGGTCTTTGAATAATTGTGTTCTTATGACGTAGGATTAAACACGATTCTATGAGACGACGGATTTTAATGTCGTGGATATGTTTAATAAAATCGCCCTCTGTGTATTGAAGTGAATACCAAAAGAAATCTTGTGGGTACATAACGCGTTTGAGGTGTCACAGTTTTTTATAGCACGATTTATATATATGTGTGTGTGTGAAAAATGACAAACGGAAAAAACAAATTTTAAATACAGGAAAAAATCATCAAAGAAACGTGAGATTTTACCAGTTTCGTTCGGATCAACGAACGTCTTCAGAACGAACGAAACTGGTAAAATCTCTCGTTTCTTTGATGATTTCTTTCTGTATTAGAATTTTTCTTTTTCCGTTTGTCTTTTTCACACATCTAATTTTTATGATACATCATGCATTTTACCCTCATGTATCTCTTTCTCTCTACTTGAGCAACTTGGGGAAAATTTTTTCGTCACTAAGTCTTACATGACGAGTCTGGGTCTCTCTTGTTCCGACAGGTTGAGGGTACAGGTTAGACAGCTTGTCTGGCTGCTGTTTCCGACTGACAGCAAGGAGCCCAAACTTTTGGGTAGTGCCAAGAACGGCTGCTCTATCATCAGTTGCATAATACCGTGGGTAGTTGTATGTGTCATGTCGCGCATGGAAAGGGACTCTGCAATTATCTCCGGTGGGCTTTCCCGAGGCCACACCCCCCATGGACCAGGTCGTGACTAATGGATTTGTTGTGTGAGCTTATTGTCACCAAACAAGTACTCACCTTGGCCAACCCACTCTATAATCAAAACAAACATGTCATTACAAAAAAATAAAAGCAAACCTAAAACAGACACCCAACAAAAAACACTTTCGCCTCTGCCCTTGAGGCTCGCATTCACAAATATCTGGGGACTTAGAACTAAAATCAACGACGTAGAAACCTTTCTCCTGACAAACTCCCCGGATATCCTAGCTCTAAGTGAAACTAACCTTTAATCCTCAATCGCCTCTCACCACTTTGACATGACTGACTACCTCCCACTCTACCGTAAAGACTCTGACAAACATATGCACGGGCTAGGAGTTTATGTTCGGAACACCCTCCCCCTGACTAGAGAACATAGGTTAGAATCAGATGACAATGACTACATGTGCTTTAGCTTGACTTTACATCACAGCGTCAGTTACTTATATTTCTTATACTGCTCCTCGTCGACCCAGGACTGTACTCTGCTAAACTCTGTCTCTGAAAGCATAGATAAAGCACTCTTAATTGACTCAAATGCCCAGATACATGTATTTGGGGATTTTAATGCCCACCACCGCGACTGGTTGGGATTCTCCAGCCTTACTGACGCAGCCGGCAACTCTACGTATAATTTCTCCTTAGCTCACTCCCTCTCTCAGACTGTCGATTTTCCGATCCGCATTCCCGATCGAATAGACCAGCAAGCCTCACTTCTAGACCTTTTCTTGACCTCAATGCCCGAGGCTTGTGTGACGAAAGCTCATAGCCCACTCAGGAACGTTGATCACATTGTGCTAATGATACATATCACCCTAAAAAGTCGTCCAAAAGCTGATGAACCGTTGCTCAAAACAACAAGATACTACGAGCAGGCTGATTTTGAGTCAATCAGAGATCACATCAGTGACACCCCATGGAGGAAAACTTTCTCACTCCCTGCCGACCAGTGTGCAAACGAATTAACTGAATGGGTCAAAGCAGGCATTGAAGCCTATGTCCCCATGCGAAAATTCTTTAGCAAGCCTCACTCTCCTCAATGGTTCACCTCGGAATGTGCAGCTGCCATTTCTGAGAAGCAACAAGCATTCCGTAAATTCGGCCGCCATAAGTCAGCTACTAATAGACATAAATTTATAGAGTCAAGAAATAATTGCAAGGCGGTGATAGGTGAAGCGAAGAGAAGGTATAATGAGTTAACAATAAAACTCATCCAGTCACAGAAACTAGGTACTCGTGATTTCTGGAAAATCTACAATAGTGAATAATGGTCAATCAACGATTCCCCCACTATCAAACCACAATGATGTCGTTTGCACGGCCACTGATAAGGCTGAAATACTTGCCCAGCGCTTCGTTTCTAACTCTACTTTGGACTCAGATAACCACCCCCTCCCCACATTCCCTTTGCGGACCGAAGCCACACTTGAAAACCTGGTCATCACCCCATCCCAGGTCAGAGACATCATAAAAAACCTTGACACCTCCAAAGCTTGTGGGCTTGATCTTATACCTGTAATAGTAATAAAGAAATGCTCTGCTGAACTGGCCCCTGTCCTCTCCAAACTCTACAATAAATGCCTAGCTGAATCTTGCTTCCCCGATAGCTGGAAAATTGCCTCTATGGTACCAGTCTACAAGAGTTCTGGGAATAGAACCGATCCTCACAACTATCGCCCAATCAGTCTGCTGCCGATCATTGCTAAAATCTTTTAATCCTTAATCAATCTAGCGATAGTACGGCACTTAGTTAATGCTAAACTTCTTTCTGACCGCCAGTATGGATTTAGACAAGCATGATCTACTGCAGACATCCTAACAGTCATCTCTGAATGCATGTATCATACACTCGACAAAGCAGGAGAAGCTAGGGCAGTAGCGCTTGATATATCCAAGGCCTTTGACAAGGTATGGCATAAAGGGCTTCACCTGAAGATATGCTCATACGGTATTACTGGGCAATTACTTAATATAATTAGATCCTTCCTAGACAAAGAAAAATCCAGGTTGTCCTCGATGGCCGTTCATCTAAGCAACATGACATAAATGCTGGTGTACCTCAGGGATCTATCCTTGGACCCTTGTTGTTCCTGATCTATATAAATGATCTCGCTGATGACATCGAGTCTGAGATTGGTTTATTTGCTGACGACACCACCCTTTACTCTCGCCATGTTTGCAAAACAGACGCGATCATATCCGAGGCAATGGCTGAATCTTTAGAAAATGACCTCCAGGCTGTAGTGGATTGGGGTCATAAATGGTTGGTAACTTTTAATGCCACTAAAACAAAGCTTCTTTCCTTCAATAACTACAAGGAACCTTTTCAACCACCGATTGTCATGGCAAATAACACCCTACCTGAGAGTTCATCATTCAAACTCCTCGGCCTAACCTTCACAGGTAACATGAATTGAAACAAATACATTGAAGGCATTGCCAAGGCTGCCGCAAAGAAGATGGCTCCCCTTACCGTGCTAGTAAACTCCTCACACCTGACATTATCCTGTATCTCTACAAAGCCACCATCCACCCATGCATGAAGTATTGTTGCCACATCTGGGCTGGTGCATCATCTACTAGTCTCTCCCTCCTTGACAAGGTCCAAAAAAGAATCGCCAACCTAATAGGTCCCTCACTGTAAACCAAGCTCCAGTCCTTGTCCCATCGCCGCAATGTAGCATCCTTGTGCTTGTTTTACAAATACTTCAATGGATTATGCTCCGATGAATTAGCTACTCTGGTGCCCCCTCGACGTAAATTCACTAGACTAACTCGACAATCAACTAAATCTCATTCATTCACTGTGGAGGTTCCCAGATGTCGGAGAGTCTTCTACTCAAATAGCTTCTTTCCTCGTGCTGCTGGCCTCTGGAACTCCCTCCCTACCCCCTGTTTCCCCGACAGTACAGACATGCAGAAATTTAAAACTAATGTAAACAGACATCCTGCTGCACAGATCCCAATTTAGGCTGACCCCCCCCCTACCTTCTCCCCTTTTCTTTTTTCTCAGTAGCCCCTTACGTTTACAGTGGTGGCCTGCTTTGTTTGGGGTGAACTATGTAAAAAAAATATATATATATATATAATTTATTACTATTTAATGCATATACACATATAATATTATAAGGTAATATTGTGTATATATATATATTCAGTATTTACTGCGACAGTGCTCAATACATGAGTAGAGCTTAGTAGTATGAAAACATATTCATGGCAAATAAGCTACACAGAAACGTTTGTTTCATTCTCTTAGATATAAAAACAATCGCAAAAAGTACATCCATACATTAGCCTGATGATTTCCTGCAGGAATGAAACATGAACGCTTGTGTGTAGATTACTTTCCATAGATATGTTTTCATGCTAATACTATATATATATATATCTATATATATATATATATATATATATATATATATATGTGAAAAAGACAAAAGGAAAAACAAATTAAACACAGGAAGAAATCATCAAAAACGAGAGATTTACCGGTTTCGTTCAGATCAATGAACGTCTACAGAAAAAGTGAAGATTTTAATTTTATTGAAATAACGGCACAACATAGGAAAAGAAGAGCACACAATGGGATGTTTTTGTCACATGTGTAACTATTTGAAAAAAAAAGAATTATCAGCGCACATCTTGTCTCCACAGCATTTCATTTTATGATATATCGTGTATTTTTGAATGGCTGCCACATTAGCAAGATCTGGACGACGACCTTGACAATCAAAAATAAATCCCAACTATTTTATGGAGGGGAAATAAAAATGGCACTTTTAAGACTGGAGCTGAAAACCAAAGTCTTGGATGCGGGTTAGGACCTTGCTGATCTGTGTTGTCAACTGCTGGTTTGATTGCCCAACAACAAGTATACAGCTGCACCTTGAGCATTGTGCCCATGATCTTCTGAAATATTGCAGGGGCTGGTTGTACCCCAAGAGGTAAACAGGTGAATTGGAATAATCCACAGTGTGTGTTTATAGTAAGCAGCTCCCTGGAGGTTCTACCACTTTAACTTGCAGATAAGCCTCTGTGAGGTCCAATTTTGCAAAGCAAATGCCACCATTAAGTATGGTGAAGAAATCATCTTGGATTGGCAATGAGTATTGGTGATCCTCTAGTGCTGTGTTGAGGCCAGTTTAAAAATGAGCACACAACCGAATTCAACCATCGGCTTTCTTTACAACTACAATGGGTGCTCCCTACCGTGAATATGTCACCGGTATGATGACATTCATTTCCTCAAGTCGTTTTAGTTCCTGGTCCCCCAGTGGCAATGCAGCATATGGCACTGGGCTTTGGGTCAGAAAACAGGTTTAGAAAATGTTTTAAGGGACAGTGTGGTCTCTGCCTGAGTGCAACGTCCCAAGTTGTTTGTGAAGACTAGAGAAAATTGTTTCATGATGTCTTTGGTCTGGTTGATAATGCTATTCTGATGTGACGATCTGGATACCACCTCACATATTCGGTTGAGTGGAATGTTGAGAAGACCTAGTAACTCGATAAAGTCAAGTCCCAACAAATTATGGCATGAGTTTGCTATGTATACAGTACCCGACACCATTTTGTTCTTCATTTTAATGGTAGCGGGTAATTGACCCGTGATGTGAACACAGTCACCGGAAGCATTTTGTGCTACCTGACTTGTTGGTGTCAACGAAGGCTGGCCTATGGTTTCCCATAGTTTTTGTGATACAAGTGTGATATCGGAAGCATTATCTACCTGCAGCTGAACAGGAAGGCCATTCAATTGTACTGTAACATATTTTCGGTTTGATTTTTGGTTTGGAAGAAAAGTTGCTACCAGACTGTGTTTGTTTTGTGATGTTGTCAATGCCTGTTATGTGAGGTTTGTCTATTATGGGTGGAGTTTTGTCCTTCAGAGGGTGCAAAATCCCTCTTTATGTCCCAGTCGATTGCAGCTGCGACAGCGGTGTTTCTTGAATGTACAGTTTCGTACAAAATTCCAGCTGCCACAGTTCCAGCAAGCGGTTGGGGGCTTGACAGATGTTGAAGTCGGTGAGGTGGGCTGACGTATTTGGACTGTGTTAACCGTGGATGCTGGTGTTTGTTGTACCATAGTTGAATCATGCTTTAGATTCACGAGACGCTGGCATTCCACGCCGACTTGTTGCAATGTAATTTCTGGATTTTGCTCTATTTTTGACAAAATTTGTGTGTGAATGTTTGCCTCCCCCGCCGATCTCAAACCACATACAAAAATTAAACATTTGAATTGAGCGTCCGTGATGAAAGATATTTTAAAACGTTCACATTCTCTGTTTACAATGCCTGCATAAGCTGAGAAATCAGTCGAATCAGACTTTGTTATGCTGAAACAATTTAAACACATTAAATAACGAAATCTGCTCATCGAAAATCTGCCTCAGAGTCTCCACTGTGTCGTCGAAGTTGTAGTCATGTGGGTGTTTAGACAGTATGTAGTTTGCATACCGATCGTGTTCCGACGTCCCAAGCTGCAGGTGTTAAGAATCTCTCTGAAAATAACTCCATCAAACGTAATTGTTGTTGCATTAATTGCTGTATGGTGCAATCCATCTTTGTGTAAATTTGCATTACCGTAATTCTTAAAAATAAATCTATTCTCGTAGCCAAAATGTTACTTGATGTTTATATTCTCAGAAAAATGAAGGAAGTACGAAGTAGAACCTTTAACAGATTTATTTAACAAACACACTGATTAATTTAAAATGTAGAAAAACCGCTGAACGCAAGATGCTTGTTTGACTGTGAGACCGTTCTGTTTACTTTTCCCTGTTCGGCAGACGACTCCTTTAATCCCAGGGGTGATAATTATTACTTTTTGCTTCAAGGAAAATAACTCGATTTTGCTTTATTAGGTTGACCTAACAGAATGGAATTAATTGGCTGTGTTTCAAGAAATAAAATGCAGAGTTCAGATAAAAAATAGAGTTGCAACATTTTTAATATATGAAAAATCAGATTTGGTTTGGTTCGTTTAGTGGTATATCAACCCTTTTTGGGTTATTTATTTCTCAATCACATTTCCTATTGGAAACAATTCATTGTATACGATTAATTAAATATAAGTTGCTATTTTTATCCATAGCTGGGAGAAATATGGTATCCCCTCCCCTCCTCAATGGCAATGAATCAGATCCCATCAAGCACAACAGTATCCATTAGGCCAATCATGCACATTTCCATAACAATATGTCTGATTTCTTATCTGATATCATAATACACCTTTTTCTTTGACATTTGGAATCTTCTGCTTTACACTTTACACTCATGCTTAATTCTGATTGGCTAAGAGATCTTTGCAAGTTAGCTGTTTACTGTTACCTATCACACAGCATTCATTCACTCTATCCATTCAATGTTATGTCAAGTGATTGAATAAAAAATATCAATAAATCAACATTTTTGAAGAAAGTAAAGTCAATATGTTTATTAATTAAAAAAATCAATCATATTGTAGTCAGAGGTGGGAAGTTAGTCGAAAAAATTCGCCTTCAATCAATGCTGCTCCCCTACCTTCGATTGTCGTTTACATTACAAGCCAAAATGATTACATAGCAGCAGTATAGAAAAAGAGCAAATTAACAATTGAAAATTAAGCAGTTCTCCACACGGGTTATGTTTTATTGATTCTTATTTGTTATGTTTTATTGATTCTTATTTGTTATGTTTCATTGATTCTTATTTGTTATGTTTTATTGATTCTTATTTGTTATGTTTTGTTGATTCTTATTTGTTATGTTTTATTGATTCTTATTTGTTATGTTTTATTGATTCTTATTTGTTATGTTTTATTGATTTTTATTTGTTATGTTTTATTGATTCTTATTTGTTGTTTTATTCATTCTTATTTGTTATGTTTTATTGATTCTTATTTGTTATGTTTTGTTGTATTCTTATTTGTTATGTTTTATTGATTCTTATTTGTTATGTTTTATTGATTCTTATTTGTTGTTTTATTCATTCTTATTTGTTATGTTTTATTGATTCTTATTTGTTATGTTTTATTGATTCTTATTTGTTCTGTTTTATTCATTCTTATTTGTATATGTTTTATTCATTCTTATTTGTTATGTTTTATTGGCTCTTATTTGTTATGTTTTATTCATTCTTATTTGTTATGTTTTATCCATTCTTATTTGTTGTTTTATTCATTCTTATTTGTTATGTTTTATTCATTCTTATTTGTTATGTTTTATTGATTCTTATTTGTTGTTTTATTCATTCTTATTTGTTATGTTTTATTGATTCTTATTTGTTATGTTTTATTGATTCTTATTTGTTATGTTTTATTGATTCTTATTTGTTATGTTTTATTGATTCTTATTTGTTGTTTTATTCATTCTTATTTGTTTTGTTCTATTGATTCTTATTTGTTATGTTTTATTAATTCTTATTTGTTATGTTTTATTGGCTCTTATTTGTAATGTTTTATTCATTCTAATTTGTTATGTTTTATCCATTCTTATTTGTTGTTTTATTCATTCTTATTTGTTGTTTTATTCATTCTTATTTGTTATGTTTTATTGATTCTTATTTGTTATGTTTTATTGATTTTTATTATCTTTTATTGATTCTTATTTGTTTTGTTTTATTGATTCTTATTTGTTATGTTTTATTCATTCTTATTTGTTATGTTTTATTGATTTTTATTATCTTTTATTGATTCTTATTTGTTTTGTTTTATAGATTCTTATTTGTTATGTTTTATTCATTCTTATTTGTTATGTTTTATTGATTCTTATTTGTTGTTTTATTCATTTTTATTTGTTATGTTTTATTGATTCTTATTTGTTATGTTTTATTGATTCTTATTTGTTATGTTTTATTGATTCTTATTTGTTGTTTTATTCATTCTTATTTGTTATGTTTTATTGATTCTTATTTATTATGTTTTATTGATTCTTATTTGTTCTGTTTTATTCATTCTTATTTGTATATGTTTTATTCATTCTTATGTGTTATGTTTTAATGGCTCTTATTTGTTATGTTTTATTCATTCTTATTTGTTATGTTTTATCCATTCTTATTTGTTGTTTTATTCATTTTTATTTGTTATGTTTTATTGATTCTTATTTGCTATGTTTTATTGATTCTTATTTGTTATGTTTATTCATTCTTATTTGTAATGTTTTATTGATTCTTATTGGTTATGTTTTATTGGTTCTTATTTGTTATGTTTTATTGATTCTTATTTGTTATGTTTTATTGATTCTTATTTGTTCTGTTTCATTCATTCTTATTTGTTATGTATTATTGATTCTTATTTGTTATGTTTTTTTTTATTCTTATTTATTATGTTTTATTGATTCTTATTTGTTGTTTTATTCATTCTTATTTGTTATGTTTTATTCATTCTTATTTGCTATGTTTTATTGATTCTTATTTGTTGTGTTTTATTGATTCTTAGTTGTTATGTTTTATTCATTCGTATTTGTTATGTTTTATTGATTCTTATTTGTTGTTTTATTGATTCTTATTTGTTATGTTTTATTGATTTTTATTTCTTGTTTTAGTGATTCTTATTTGCTATGTTTTATTGATTCTTATTTGTTATGTTTTATTGATTCTTATTTGTTATGTTTTATTGATTCTTATTTGTTATGTTTTATTCATTCTTATTTGTTATGTTTTAGTGGCTCTTATTTGTAATGTTTTATTCATTCTTATTTGTTATGTTTGATCCATTCTTATTTGTTATGTTTTATTCATTCTTATTTCTTTTGTTTTATTGATTCTTATTTGTTGGTTTATTCATTCTTATTTGTTATGTTTTATTGATTCATATTTGTTGTTTTATTGATTCTCATTTGTAATGTTTTATTCATTCCTAGTTGTTATGTTTTATTCATTCTTATTTGTTATGTTTTATTTATTCTTATTTGTTGTTTTATTCATGCTTATTTGTTATGTTTTATTGATTCTTATTTGTTGTTTTATTCATTCTTATTCGTTATGTTTTATTCATATTTATTTGCTACAAAAAACAACAAGAAAACTTATCAATTATCTATTTGTTAAAATGTCTTTTCTCGTTCTTTAACAAACACACTATTATTAGGTCAGCAATTTGTGCAGGAATCAGAGTCAAGTTGTTTTTGAAACCTACTCGGAAATCAGATTTTTTTCAGCCATTTCTATAGCTGGAAAACTCTTTATTGGTTTGTGTCTTAGATAAAGTTCATTCATAGTTGAATTGATTAATATATGTACAGAACCAGTCTCATCATTTTCTAGATTTTATTTTCAAAAACAAAGCTATTAACAAATACAAATCTACAAAATAAAGAGTGCTTTCAACTAACGCATTCATCGAAATGAACAAATGAAACCTAAAGGTAAGAAAACCTCCTCCAAGAAGAAAAAATAAAGAATTGGATAAGAAAAGAATAAATGAAATTTTCGAAGCAAATTGTGAATAAAAAAGTATTGTTCGATGTGATCAGGTTATAACTTAAGCATGTTTTGGAATATCTGATAAGAATTCACTTTTCACATGTTTACATGAATTATGCAAATCTCACCAATCGAATGTTAAACGGGTTTCTTTTTAATTCTAAAATAATTGAAACATGGCTTGTAAAAGAGGTTGCAGCTGCAGGATAGAACTGAACGGAGCACTTGATGTTTCAGGTTTCAGGGCTTAACATTGGACTCTCGAGAAGAGTGCTATCAGCCATGGCAATCGGTGGTTGGAAATGTTTCTTATAAAGGAAATGAGCTTTGTCTTGGTAGTATTGAATGTAACTATCCACTTTTGGCCTCATTCTACTATAAACTGGAGGTCATTTTCTAAGGATTCAGCCATTGCCTTGGATATGTATGTGTTTAATTTTTGCAAAAGATAAAAGGTGTGTAGGGATCAAACAAATACTCTATCCTATGGATCACATGACGTGGGTAAGTTGTGGCCTCTGGCTGACCCAGAAAAAGGTAGGAAAAAAAAGGCAATATCAAAAGTAATGAGTTAAGAAAAGGATTCAAAGGGTCGACATGAAGAAAGTATTGTTTTGTCCATATGTATGCGGACTTGTGTTAGTAAGTACGTAAGTGTGATAAGCTGTCGCTATATTTAGTAGTTCATGAGTGTGGTGTTTGCTGAGATACCAGTAGCCAAGTGGCCATGGCTAGATTTTATTTTTCTACCAAGAGTATGTGTAGCACTTAATAACACCTGGTGGGGACTGACATATGTTCGTTGGGCTACGTTATCGCTTAAATAACAGGCTTTTGATTGGTGGAAATCCGGCATCGCCCGCTCCACCTTATCTTTCTCCCATCTGTTTTTATCAAATATTGACATCATAAAAACAGTAGTAATATGTTTAACAAAACAAATAAAAGGATGGAAATTTGAATAATCTTTTTATAATTATTATATGAAAACAATCCAATGAATATGTTCTTACAAGCCATATTTTTAAGGATCCTTAAAAATATGCCAGTCAAGATGAATAATAATTTACATCTTAAGTAGATGTTAGATGGAAAAATATTTTACCCGGTATTATTGTATACAAATAATTTTCCAAAATAAATTACTAAATGAAGATATAGTGTTAATAAACCTCACCAATCAATCTTGGTCCTGGACATGACCTTAAACTACATCCTGTGATGAGTTCTCTATTTGGAATCTTTACAAATGTAACTGTTTATCTGCTAGTTGACAAAAGATAGGTTAATGGCGAAATATCAGAATCAAATATTAATTTGTCAGATTCAAAGCTATCACTGTCCAAATTCAGGAATAAAACGGATTTAATTTTATATATTATATGTTCTTCAGAATTGTCTGATTTATTCCCTGCTTCCTTTGTTCCAGCTCGTTGGTTTCGTGGTCTTCATCAATTCGTTGTACAGGTACCTCGTTATAATACATCTTTCTATTCCAGTAGCTCCTTCCCAAGAACTGCAGGCTTGTGGAATTCTCTTCTTGCTGACTGTTTTCCTCCTACCTATAGTCTTGGTATTTTCAAGACTAAGGTCAATAGGCATCTCCTGTCGTTGCATTAATCATCTTTCATTCTTTTAGCTTCTTACATTAAGAGGCTTTATGCCTTGTTTGCAGCGACTTCCATAAAAACAAGTAGTGTGAGATTTCCCCCTGTACCGTTGACAGGATTGGCTTCTAACCAAAAACTAAATAAAAAAATATGTTTAATCAGTTAGATGGGGCACATATTGGTTTGTGTTCTAAAAAAATCTTTTATTTACTATCAATTAAACATTTTTGTTATTTAATCCAGTCAACAGTTTTTGTTTGCATTACTAATGTGATAAAGGGAGTCGGAGAAGATAACTCTCTCTCAGTAATAAGCCTCTTCATGTCTCTCTAATCACCATGAACTAATTTTATAGGAGACAATTTTTCGATTTACACTGGTTGTCAATCAATTTTCAAGTGTTTTCATTGTCTTCAGTACTCGATGATGCAATCGATGAAAAGAAAATGTACACAGATTCAAAGATAGCATCACCTTCTTCAACTCTTGGGGATACACAATTTCATTTTATTTCTTTTTTCAGTTTTCCAATGTAAAAATTAATCAACTTCAATGATTTACTCTAATAATTAACTTACATTTTACTTAACAAATGAACACAATTTATTTGATTTGAAGGAAAATAGTTCTTCAGCTAGTTGCCATGGCTGACCAAAAAGTTTTCAGCAACAGAAAATAACCTTTTATCATTCTTTATTGAAAAGAAAATGGCTACTATGAGTAAATAATTTTGCGTAAATGTTCAATTTTATAGACTTTAAAAGGTCACCTGACAGATTCTTATTTTTTCGATAGTGAAAAAAGTTGAAAAAAACAATGATGGCTACACTAAGCATAGAATGAAATTGAAAATGAGGCTGTTCTAATAAAAAAGCTGCCATTTCTTTTCTTCTCATATTTATTTCCATCACATATTACAAAAAAAAGTTTAATTTCTTTTGTGAGAAATATACAATCAGACCTTATCATCAAAACACACTTTTTACACATTATGTTTTAATGTTTACACACTATTTCTCTTTCTGTTATAGCTTTAGTGTGTGTGTGTGAGAGAGAGAGAGAGAGAGAGAGAGAGAGAGATAGATAGATAGAGAGAGAGAGAGAGCACACTTTATTTAATCTTTCCCTTTTCTTTAATTCTATTATGGACTTAGCTCTTATTTCTTGCAACTCCTTCTTTTGTAGTTAAATTTATTGTGTATATACTTTTAGCTTAAAAATCTGTCTGCAATATCTGTTCATATATTTATTTTCTTTTTACACGCACTTTCAGTTTCTTTTTTTCTGTTTCGGAATTTTCGAGATGAGGATTGATAATTTGTATTATTTGTATTATTCAGACTATTGTTGTTATCTTGGATGTTATTCTCACAATGTTTCAGCCTCCGACCTTCTTCAGATGCTAAACTCGGAAATTTCAAACTGTTGAACCCGGGAATCTGTATGGAATTTTGTACAAAACTGCTTATTCAATCCATGGGGTAGCTTGCTCTCATTCTGTCAGCCATAATCGGATAGAAGTCTTAAGCAAACACTGAGGATTGAATCTTCAACTTCCAGAACTCTGTTACTTATAACTGATTATTACTTAGCACTTTATCCGTTACGCCATGCGTCCTTTTGGACGTTTTTTTTTCTGTATGCTTGCTTTTTTTTTTATTTACTTTTTGTTTATGTGACAGACGTGTTTGTCCATGTAAAATTTACATTGTGCATCAATCACCCGCTTATAGCAACATATAATATTGGCATTAAATAATATTAGCATGTGATTTTTCCCAATAACCGAAATATTTATTTGCAGTGACCTTTATTGTGTGTTATATGTACATTTATATTTATAGCTTACAAAACTTTTTGAAATATCTGCCCGTATATTTATTTATTACTATCTTTAAATGTATGCGTAAATTGAATTGTTATTGTAACACTTAATGTACAAATAATACAATCAAATCAAGTTAATCTTTTTTTTTACATACGTAGAAATGAATTGAGACCAAAACAAAATCATTCTTTTCTTTTTACATGCGATTTCAGTTTAATTTTTGATCACTAGCTAGCTGTAACTATCGGGTGTTGTCCATCAGTCTTATTACGTTCATGTTTGTATCGCTTTTTTCTCTTGATTATGCTGCTTCTTTTAAAAAAAATATTTTCGGTTAAAATGGGTTTAGGCATTACACTAACAACTTACTTTTACTTAAACCATGTTTTAGTAAAAACAACAACAACAAAAAACATAACATTAAAAACTAATTTATTGCAAGTCTCATTGTACACGTGAAACGAAAATTTAAATAACTAGAAAAATAGATTTGTCAAAAATTCCCGGGCAATGCCAGATAGTGACAGCTAGTATATATATATAAACTTGAAATAACGTCAATATCATAGAAAGAAGAAAGAAAGAACACCATAAAGATGTCAATTTTCAAATGGAGACTTGTGTGCCTTTGAAATACTCAGATGGTCTTGGAATTTGGGGAATCTTTTTGTTTGAGGGGGAGAGATCTTTCTTAATTGGTCTCCAATATATATGGTTTGAATTTCATAGAAATTGGAGATATTTGAATTTTATAACCCCTCCCTCCCCCAAAACAAACAGACATCAAAATATATGCGAACTGTGACTAAAACATCCTGCTTATTACAAATCTACGATGGCAAATGTGCGTATTGTTTAGTTTATGATTCAACCAGAAGTAAAAGTTTTAAAAACCGATGTTATGGCAAAATGTGTCTTTTTGGTCGTTGCTCATTCTGGGCTGATTGAAATCCATTTGATCCTTAATTTCATTTGAAACAAGTCAACTGCACATTTCCAGAAGGGTGGCTTAGCAACAATTTATGGATTTAGATCCACATCTTGAAAGAAACAGATGTAAAATATTCAGTGGCCTTGTGCCAGACGAAATGTCAGATGTTTTAGGGGAAAAGGGTGACCCCTGTGAACACCTGATTGTCGGATGAGTAATCAACATGCCAGATAGGAGGGATGCATGAGGGTGTGGATGATAAAAGGTAGTGATACAAGGGGAGAGTCAGAACAAAGACACAAGGACAGGAATTAACTGTGATAATTGAGCAAATACTGTCAATTATAAGAAAAGTTTGTAGAAGGAAACAAAAATGATTATTTTATGGCATGAAGAATGGCGATGTATGAATATTCCAAAAGGGCAAATATAGAAACAAAGAGTTTATGGTATCATCTATCTTATATATGGAGTAATGTGAGATTTTCCTCTATTTAATTGACCGGTATAGCTTCATAAACAAAAGCTACATACCAAAAACCTGTTTTGTCAATCATTTCGACTTACGTTGTTCCATATCAAGAAGAAATTAAATTTCGTTTTCATTGATTTTTATATTTATAGTTTCTACTTTGCTTACTGACGTTAAAGAGGGAGTGGGAGGAGATAACTGTTTCTCCGTGAAAACTACTCTTTCTGTCGCATAATCACTGTAAGGAAATACAGAAATCTAATTAGTGTCATCCTTTTTCTATTAAACTGTGCATTTGCTAACTTAAGATGTATTATTACACCCACCTCATAATAACCAGCTATTAAACAAAAATACTTCTTATCATCATTATTATTAACAATAAAAACAACCAGATATCTTCTTTCTGAAAAAGAAATTTACAAACATTGTTTACTGTTCACCTGTGCTAATTAAATGGGTAATGTTATCTTTTTTTAAAATACTGTCGTGCATTTCCTTCTTGTTTCCTGTGAAAACATCCGTTTACTGTTTGTTTAACATCAAGTTTATTTCGAAATACAAAACATTTGCAGAAGATAAACATTAGACTATTTCATTTTCTTACCTTATTTTTACATCAATACTAGAAGAAAAAAATGTCCTTTTTATTTAGTTTCATAACTTTTACTTTTAATACATTTTTTACATATTAATCACGTATTTCTCTTGTAGCAGATGCAACGCTTCTACAATTGCTGACTCTACAGCTTCATTCTCAACTACTTTGTAGGCTGGTAACGACAGCTCAGTCGTCTACGTAGTCATGTTCATTATATTGAAACGCGCATTTTCGCAACTACATGATTTCTAGTCAGCATGTGTTCTCTCCTACTAAAACTACACCAGCAGCATGCAATAATGTTGCTGCTTTTACAATCGCCAACGAGTTTGGCCATAAGGTTTCATATTCAAATTCTTCTTAAGCCGTTATTGACAGCTCAGTCGTTTGCGTATTCTATCCCTGGTTTAGGCATCCAATTTCTTTTTCTTGAAATCAGTAATGGCATATTTACTGACTTTAACAATGCATCGCATTTATTTTCTTCTTCCTATTTACAGCAATTAGTTACTTACGAAATCCACCAACATGCATTTAGGCTTATTCAGAAACAAGTCCGTCATTTCAGTAAATATACATGGGCATATGTCTACATGACTTAAAATTTACTTCATTCTCATTATTAAACAATTACTTATTTTGATATCTTACAACACCATCCCGTTCTCAGTACCCCCCCCCCCCCAATCTTTTTTTAAACACAAAAAAACTTCTTGCCTCTATGTAGGTATGTTGTCGCGATGATGCTCTTTCTTCGTTATGAAATGATGTGAACAAACATCTTGCTGCCCAACTCCCCACCCAGATTGCCCCTTTATAAATCTGACCCCTATCACAGTAGCCCTTTACGCTTCAGTCGAAATATGCCTTGTTTTGGGTGAAAAAAATAAATATGAACGTTTCAATGTTCATTACTTTTATAAATTTAATAATTAAAGAACACAGTAATTATTTGTTATAGATAGTTAAAAATATTTATATGGGGTTCAGGGATGGGAGCAGGAGTTTCTTGGGTTCTTTAATTTTCTGTCATGCACGGGCCCTCCTAACATTATATATATATATATATATATATATATAAGTTATAGTTCCTGTTTGTTTGTTCACAAATTTCTCCTCGGGTTTGGAGATAGACCCCCATAACCTTATATATTGTGAAACTACATTATCCAGATTACTTGTATAAGGTTTTAAAATCATTTTTACATATTTATTTATGGACGAATGTTCAATTTTTTATGATAAAATCCCAAGAATGAACATGTTTTGTAAGGATTAATCATCATCTTTATCATCATATTCGGTTTAATGCCTGTTTTACATTCTGACACGTGTTAGACAATTTTTAGAAAATGATTTCCAAACTGACCTATCTCTAGGCAAGTCTTTATGTATCCCTCTTTCTCTCAAATCTATCCTTATCACTTCCTCCCATGTTTTCCTTGATCTTTGTTAACTAACTGTGCCAGAAAAAATAAAATTAAAAAAGTTTTGACTGTAATTCAACCGAACCGAATTTCGTGCACCCCACTTTCTGCCTTTTTCTCCAAACGTTTTTACTGTCTTTCAATTTCCAACGAAATTTCGTGCAACCCACTTTCTGCCTTTCTTTCTCCAATCCAAAATCGCTTCTCCTCCTTCCCAGCTGTCCTCTTCATTTATCTCACCTGATATCCACATATGCAAATCACATAAACACCTGCACCTATGAAGAGAAGCCCTTTTTAAATCTACATACGACATGCAAAGCACTTCCTTCTTTTTCCTGATGGTGAGTGTTCCTCTTTATTGTCACAACCTTCTACTGCAAACTGATTCTGCTACTTCAACTGTTCTACATCTACTAACCCAAGAACTCTCATCCATTCTTTCAATGTGACCAAACCAATAAAGTTTATTGTTCTGCACACATCTCCCTATACTGTCCAGATTTTATCTTCTTCTGAGATCATCAAATCTAAGTCTGTCTTTAAGACTCACATTACACATCCATATTTTCATATCATTTCTCTCTATGCAACACATATCCTCAACCCAGGTTTCACTTCCATAAATAATCACATTGTGTACACATGTCTGATAGACTCTTCCCTCGGTCGACAGTGGTAACGCTCTGATTGTTAGTAATGGCAAAAATTCCCTTACTCCATCCACTCCGGCTCCTTCCTGTACTTCAATGGTATCACCAAGGTAACAAAACTTCTGGACAACCTCAATAGCCTCACCATCCAAATATACTTCCTCCACATCTGAGTTCTTGTTAGTTTCCATTATCTTATACTTCTTGCACAAAAACTGATTATCCTCTCTCAACCTACCAGTAATTCCACTGCACTTTTTTCTGTACTCAATGCTTATAAGTACCACAAAACATTGAGTTGCTCACAACTCTCTTTCCACAAACTGAGCAGGAAAACTTTCCTCTTTCTGGGGGCTTTCCAACGCTACAACCACTGATCATCACTTTGGTCTTGGTAAAATTCACTACTAGGCCTTTACTTTCCATAGCTTTCCTCCAAGTCTTTAACTTAACAAGTAGACCGTTCATTGTTTCACAGGCAAACATTAAATCATCAATATATAACATCTCTCTGAACAACCTGTATAAAACTCTCTGGACAATGCTTCTAAGACACAAATGAAAAACAACAGACTTAGTACAGAACCCTGATGTAATGTTAAGTTCTTAATTCTTAACACGACTTTGAACATTGCTTGAAAAACCTTCACCAACCACTTGTTTACCCCTAATTTACGCAAAGTTCACCAGACAACCTTTTTTAGCACTCAAAATTGTTTTCCAAATCCACAAAAGCAAAATACAGGTTTTTCTTCTTACCAAGATACTTCTCTTGCATTTGTCTCAGGATAAATATAGCACCAGTGGTACTTTGACCAAACATAAAACCAAACTACATTTGATCTATGCTAATCTGACTTCTTATTTGCTGCTCATTTATTCTCTCAACCACTTTCAGTACCGGAACTTTAAGCCTCTGTAATTACTCTACCTAAAGCTCCCCTTTTACCCTTGTAACAATTCACATTTGTATTAAGTTTCCAGTCTTTCGGGACAACCTCTTCTTTTATGATCTGATTTGTTAAGTCTGTGATTATCTCGATGTCTGTTTCACCTGCAGCAGCACTTGAGGATCCTGCAGCCTTACCCATCTTCATCTTACTCACAGCTTCCCATGCCATTTCTTTCTCAATTTTTATGGCTGGTCAAGAAACTGCTTCTGCAACTTCAAGATTTTCTTGGCCTCATGAACACTCAGTATTCAACAATCTCTCATAGTAACATTTCCAAGCATCTCTCTTGTTCTGTTCATTTGTTGATAGCACCCATTGTCATTTTGAATGCATCTCTCTCCAACAATATCCATATTTGTCCTTGCCATCGGTTTAGCTATCCTGAACACTTTATCCTTATGGTCATCTCTTTGTAGTAGATCTGGAAACCTAGCTTTCTTAACCTCCACCTTAAGCTATAAAGCCAAGGTGGAGGCTGAGCAAGCTAGGTTTCCAGATCTACTACAAAGGGATGACCAGAAAAATGAAATATTCAGGATAGCTAAAAGATGGCAAAGACAAATATGGATAGTGTTGGAAAGAAGTGCATTCAAAATTAAGAAAACATTATAAAAGTTAATGAAATATTAATTTGATAATTCAAAAATAAAATTCTGTCTGAGTCAATAAGTGTGAAGTATAAGTTATAAACTAAGCTATCTAAACTGGGCAATATTTTGTTTTATTTCGAGCTTTCATAGACGATAACTTATCCAAATCTTAAAAATAAAATAACAAAAATAATTTCTTTAAAGACATATCTTATAAATGGGTAAGCATGAATGGTGAATATTTTTTTAAAGTTTAGTCAATCAATAAATTAACACAAATCACATGATAAAAATATTTCTCCGACAAAAAAATAAATAAAACATTTTATTTTTAAATTCATTTTTTGTTTTATATAATAACTTCAAAAGTTATTACAATTAAACATTGATTTCTGACAAATTATTAAAATTTTTAAGTCAATTTTATTTTTTAAATATTTGGTAAAAAGTTTTCATTGCTTTGTGTTTGAGAAGTGACAAGTAAAATTGTATTTGTATTGTAAATAAGCTTGAGCCATGTTCAAGTTGGTCTTTATTTGAAATTAAACTATCAAAACTAATTACTTTACTGACATTTCTTTTAGTAGTTTCAAGTTCCATAGGAAGCTGTGCGTTGATTTGAATAAATTGTCTCTTATGAAGATCTTCTTTTAACTATCATTTATGAAAAGAATTTCAATGCAAAAGAATTTCAATGCAAGAGAATTTCAATGCAATTGAAGAAGAGAACAACAAAATTACAGATTTTATGAAATCCATTTTGCCCTCATCAACATTTAGTCACATCTGGAGACGGTTAAAAATAATGATAAAGTTGACGATGCTTTAAATAACTTATTTATTGCCATGTTTTGCTAGACGGCTTCTTGGTAAACTTAAAAATAGAAAAATTTCAATTTTAATGCTCCAAAAAAGCCACTTGATAAAAAGAAGAGAATAAATTATTTGGAAAAATGTAAACTTTTCTTTTGCTCCATTTTCCATTTTTCATATTCTTGTATCTATAGACCAAATTTCATAGAAATACACCATGCAAGCATTTATTTAACTAAATCAGACTTTTTTTAATTATGGAAAACCTTTATATTAATAAAATTGTGTGACACTTATTGTCTGTGTTTCTCGCCTATACATGATTTACAAAAATTTGTAAATCATGTAATAATTTTATTATATTTTTTATTTATTATTAATCAATTATTTATTGAAATCAAAAATGCAGTAGTACTAAAACAAACTTTCTAAAAATCTTATTTAAAAAAATAATTTAATTACAAAATTAAATCTCCCAGAATGCATTTCCGTCTCTTGTCAGGCATTTTAATCTTTTGTTAATAGTTAAAAAAAAAAGAATGAATTACTTTGTGACCCTTTGAAATTTGAACGGAATTTGCAAGCATTTAAACTGTTGAATAAAAGTCATTTCTGACTTTAAAATTCAGATGTCTTAAAGATCGAAAATTCTTTAGATAATTTTATAAATAGAGATTAAAACATTACCGTAACAAAATTAGTTATAGTTTAATAACAATTTGATTCAATTAATAATTTAATGGGTAATAATTAAATTTAACTTTCAAAATCCTATTAAAAAATTAAATAAATAATTTGGTAAAAAAAACAAAAAAAAACTCAGCATAGTTAAAAAAGAAGCAAATCTCTATATTTCAAAACATCTGCACATGGTCCAAAAAGTGTTTTTACTTCCTTTTTAGCCTTTTTAAGTATAATTTTTGGAATCCTTGCTCTAAAAACCTTACATGATTAAGTTTTCAAAGAAATTCATTAAGTTTTGGCTTCAAAACTGCAGTTTTTGTAAACTACCGTAGTCGGATGTTGGTGGCGTCCGGCTCCAAAAAACGAGATTTGGTCTAATTTAAATTGGTCTAGAAAATAGGGTTCTAGTTGTCCAATGGTTCTGATGTTGCACATTTCTCTTAGTTTTTAGGTGAAGATGAAATAGTGTTAAAATCAAAAAAATCTGAAGAGGGTGGTGTCAGGCCTGGATGATTTGGCATGGAATTGCCCCAGTTCTTCTCTCTATATAATGCATTTATGGATGCCTGTCTTAGCGTCACATATTTATTTGTATATTTTATATTATACAAAAATACCATCACCGTCACTGCTGGTTTAGTATTATTAGACTGGACTAGTGTTTAGGAGATAATGAGAAAAATTATAGGTTATTTGGCTCATCCATAGCTAGAAAAGTCTGATTTCTATAACTATTTATAATATGATATCATAAATGTATTTCTTTAATCTAGAGACTTTATTATTTTATTTAGAAAAAGATATCCAAATATTTATAATAATATAAAATCATGACATATCTGTGGAAGAAGAAGGCGGAGGAGGAGAGGGGACAGGAAGCGAAGGAGGAGGAGGAAGAGGAGGCACATCTGATTGGTTCTTATTTCTATTTGTCTTGAAATGGTCAAGCGTTTCAATATCGATTGAATGCCTCCGTATTAGATGTGACTTAAGATTACCTTTTGTTGTGCTTTTATAATCGCACACGTGGCATGGGAAGGGTTTCTCATGAGTGTGCAACCGAATGTGCACCTTGAGATGCTCCTGTTTGTTAAACATCTGGCCGCAATAATGGCATGAGCACTTACGAGTGCTATTGTGACAGTTGTAAATGTGCCTCTGTAGCCTGCTGTTCGTGCTGTATGCGCGTGTACAGTGTTCACAGACAAAGTTTGCTTCGCTCGAGTGAAACTGTAGCCGATGATCAAAGAGATCGCGTCTAAGGATGAACTCTTGGTTGCACGAGTCACACTTGAAGAGTTTGCAGCTGGTTGGCAGAGCAATACCATGTTGGAAATAGCAATGATATGGTAGGTAGTCAGGCTTGCGGCTGTTAAAACCACACACCTCACAGGTGTTCATAGCAGGTGAGTCTGGCGTTGTCGAATAACTCCCAACCACCACATGTTCGTACACTTCATTCATCGCAGTGTTATGCATATTCCTCAAGTGCGAGACAACATTTTCCGCACATACGAATGAAGTCTGACAAATTGTACAAATATATTCCATTTTCTCATTTGAGTCAGCCGTATCAATTTGCCCAATGACTAGTTTCTCCTCTTTATCAACATCATGGATCTCGAATGACTGCGGAGATGAGCTACTGTCCAGATCAATTTCCATTGGATTGCTTCTGAAAAAATGAAAAATAACATTTTTTAAAATTAAATTCATATAAAAAATTTTGTTAAAAAAATACTTTCAGTTACATATACATAGTTTGCTTTCTGTTTTCCGTTTCCACTACAACATTAACTCCCTCCGACAAATCATCCTCACGGCAGGTTTATGATGATAAATTATGAGGATAAAAAAGATTTAAAATATCAGGTTGTTGTATAATGAGAGGCTGTCGACCCAACCACCACCAACACCACCACCACGATGACGTGCATTTCTGAGCACTTCTCTCTTCGACTGCTGGGAAAACCAAGCTGTCTAGACACATCCACCCCCACTCCCATCTCTGTTGGCAATGAGCAGGCTTATGTGGAAAGTGACGTCACAAGTGTAAGAGTTAGCCTTGTCTCTTTCTCTTGACCATTTTGTCATGGGCAGATATGCTTTGACAGCTGGAGGGCACTTTTCCTTCCATAAGCCATTGTAGGAAATCTTGGGAGACTTTGAATGGCTACTTAGCAATTATAGTCACTTCTTACTTTCTGCGATGATATGAACTGAAATCTTTTGAACTGAAAATGCTGTTGTATTTGTTGTTGAAAAATATTCTCTTCAGAGTTGCACGTGGTGATGGAATAAAAATGACAAGTATGGTTGAATGACAAGCGTGGTTGAATGACAAGCGTGGTTGAATGGCAAGCATGGTTGAATGGCAGGCATGGTTGAATGACAAGCATGGTTGTAAACTGTAAGACAATGCAACAATTTCTCAATTTTGTAGTAAAAGCATCTCTGATTATCAAGGAAGTTTTAGAAAACTCTAAAGTTTGGTTAAATTAAATAAACATTTTTAATTTCATCCTTTTCTTTTCTAAAAAATAAGCAAGAACAAGACAAAAAAGAAAAAATATAAATAAATAAAAAAAAATAAAAAAACAAAAAATTATTGTAATCCATGGTGGAAGCAATATATCTTCAAGTTCGACATCTTCATATTTGCTATCAAAATGAAGCTTAAAATGAATCAATAAAGGCTACAAACCGTTATTTGAAAGATTGATAGTGTCTGAGTGTTTTGAATTCTTTAATTCTAATTATCAAAAAATTGAAAAAAAAATCATTAAAGTCATTAAAGAAAGCACTTTGTAAATATACAAAAAGAGACTTATTATAATTTTTATGAAGTGTGTTTCTTTGTTATCAACAACCTCAATATATAACTGGCTTTAGCATGAAGAGCCCTTGAAATTCTGAGTGTTTCATGGGGAACAGGGGGGGGGGAAGTAAAATACTACGAGTGGTAATAATTATAAACACTTATAGGCTCCAAAACTATTGAATAGAATTACATCCAATTTGACATAAAGAGCCATTGGGATGCCAGATGTAATATTATGAATATTAATTATTATGTCTAAATAAGACCCCATAAGTCGACTGCATGAGATAAACTAAAAGTCATCCTTTGAGTAACATTTTGTCTAGTATATAAATATAAACAAATATACAAATATTGGAGGAGATCACTTTCTAGATACACAATAAACATAGCAGGATCACGTGAAGAAGGCTGTAAAAAAATTTGAAAGCCGTATAATTTATAAAAATGCTCATAACTTGACTCAAAATTATAAACACTAAAAACTGACATTCAATAAAAAATAATTTATAGAATAATTCAAATATTTCAAACTAAAATGCTTTCTCTTTGCAGACCGTAAGTGGATGAGTAGGTGAAAACATCTTATTGCCATTTTCACGTTTAGTTTCATGATAAATGTGGAACTTTATAACGGCAAAAACTTACATGGAACAAACAATAATAAAACTAGTATCAGAATTTAGAAAATACACCGATAATAAAATTACCTAGCAGACATGGAAATTCTACAGTTGATTAAAGAAAATAAGTTTTAATTTTATCATTTGATTATGTTATATAATTTTATTAGTTTTAGTAGGACATTATAATAAATTTCAATGATTAACAAATGTTTGAAAAGATCCAAGTACCTTGACAACATTTACATCAATGAAGATGTCAAGTCGGCGACGCATATCTGAGCGGCTTAGAGACGGAGCACACGTACTGGGCCTGGAAGTCAGAGGGAAAGATGGCACCCTGCGATGGAGACGAGGAAATGTGATTTCCGGTATCCCTGAAGTTCTCACAAGAAGGACCATTTTTTCCTTGTGCGGAAAACTCATGGGACACCTGCCAGTGTGTGGTTGGCTTTGTGTGGCAGTGGGTGTAATAAAATGCAGGGTGAATGCGGTAACCAAAAGGTGGGGCGATCAAACAAGTGATGCTCTTCTCACCCGAATGATTGCAGAAAGTGTTGAGAGAGCAACACATGAGGACCCGGCCTGAGGAGAGTGGTGTGTCAATGGAGAAGAAATGAATGTATGGGTTGACGCTAGTTCACTAGCATTGGGAGTCCTGTTGGAGGATGCCTGTTGGTTGCATCCTGCGAACACCGCCCAGCACATCAACCTTGCTGAGTTAGATGCTGTGATGAAGGACTTTAACCTAGCACTACTGTGGCAGACAAAGAGATTGCACTTGCATACTGACTCCATTTGCGTCTATCACCGGGTGTCCGACACGCTGACTAGGAAAGCAAGAATATGCACCAAGGCAGCAAGTGAGATGTTGATAAGACGAAGGTTAGACACTTTAAAGAGTCTAGTCTGCGAGTATGGCCTGGTAGTCAGCGTAACATTGGTCCCGTCATACTGTAACCTTGCTGACCAGCTGACACAAGTGCCTCACAAATGGTACGATGCAATAAAGGTGGGTGCCGAGCCCGTTCATCAAACATGCGCGCTACAGTGAGTGTGATGAACCAGCAGCAGATAGAAAAAATCCACACACAGAGTGGACATCCAGGCATCAAGAGGACTCTGTATTTCGTGAGGCCCATAAACCCAGCAGTGGCCAAATCAGAGGTGAAACAAGCCATCAAGCACTGTGAGATGTGTCAGTCAATTGACACAGCACCAGCGCGTTGGTGAAAAGGACGACTGGAAGTAAGTGACGTATGGCAAAGGGTGGGAATGGATATCACGCATTATAATGGCAACCACTTTCTTACTCTCATCGACTGTGGACCAACCCGTTTTGCGGTTTGGCGACCAATTGCACGCCAAGACTCATCAAGTGTTATTCGACAACTATTGTCCGTCTTTTACGAAAGAGGAGCACGACATGAGATTTTGACCGATAACAACCCAGCATTTTGCAGTCAGCAAGTAAGACAATTTTTATGTGAATGGGGAGTTCAATTGCGATTGCGATGCGCTTACGTACTATCAGGTAATGGCATCGTGGAAAGAAGCTACTGCAGCATAAAAAAGATTGCTGCCAGGAAGAAGTGCTCTGTTGGGGAAGCAACATACTGGTACAATGTGACACTGAAGGATGGCATGTCCTCGGCAACCGCACCCGCGAATGCCATCTACACGTACCGGACTCGGGTAAAAGGAATCGACATTGTGCAGTCACTTGACGACGAGAAGATGGACGATGTGGGAGATCATGTCTGGGTGAAACCGTAGGCTGTCGATGTATCACCAAATTCAAACGGCGATGAGTCTGCCATGTTCAGTCAGCAATCTGTCCTGGTTGATGGAATCCCACGTCACATACGCAATCTCCGCCATGCTTTGGGGGCAGACCATTCAACAACTGTGGAAAGTAATGAGTCATTTGGCGCTGAACTATTAATGGGCAGCGGCAGTGATCTTCACGAGAATGAAGCCACGAGTTCGGAAGCAGAAACTTCGTCATCGGACGATTCAGAAGCAGTAACTGGGGTGTTTGTCCTACTTCGAAGCGCACGAATCAAAAAGCCAACATCACCCTGATCAGAGAGGAGTGTAGCAGCCATCATGCAGGTCCACAAGGAAAACGAGTGAGGATAGTGCCATGTATTGTTCCGGTTACAAAATGGAAACTTGTAACTTTTGTCACGCGATGAGAGTTCATGTATGCAAATAAGCCTTGTTTTGCATGGGCTAATTCTCGTTGTCATAAAAAGAGTAGACACTTTTGCTCCGGGGAGCAGAAGAGAAATGTTGACATTGTGACCATGCCGAGTGCTGAGAGCGAGAGAAAAAGAAAGAGGAAAAAAAAGGAATTCAATTTTCGACTACATGAACATTAGGTCTGAGAAGGCACATAGCCTCTAAGTCTAAGAGCAAGGTTTTAGCAAGGTTGGTTCTGAGGTTGGAAGAACATCACCCCTAATTGATTCAGTAGCTTATATGGGAATTTTAATAAGGCTCTCAGGCTCAAATACTTATCTTCTGTTTCATCACTATTAGGAAATAACTGGGAGTAGAAAACAGCAGTATCCTGGCCATGGAAATTTTCTGGCATCATTACTGTGAATAGAAATTGGAGTATGTCTTTTTCCAAGAATTTTTATTAAAATATCTGATGATATTATCACAAGTCACACAAATTGAATGAATATTTCCAAATTACACACATATCCAAGGCAGTGGCTGGATCCTTCGAAAATGCCCCCCAGTTTGCAGAAGAATGGGACCAAATAATGGATTGTTACATTTAATGCTATCAAGATAAAGCTCCTTTCGTTTAAGAATTATAAGAAACCTTTGCAACCACCGATTGGCATGGCTGATAGCACCCTTCCCAAGAGTTTAACGTTCAAACTCTTTGGTCAGACATTCTCAGTCAACACGAGTTGGAATAAGTACATAGAAGATGTTGCAAAGTCTGCTGCAAATAAGGTAGGCTCCGTCTACTGGGCTAGAAAACTCCGGACATCTGCCAATATCCTATATCTCTATAAAGCCACCGTTCGCCCATGTATGGAGTATTGTTGCCACATTTTAGCTGGTGCACCTATCACTAGTCTCTCCCTCCTGGACAGGGTACAAAAAAAAGAGCCTCTTACCTAATGGGTTCCACACTGTGTACCAAGCTCCAGCCCCTGTCTCATCGCAGCAATGTTGCATCCCTGTGCTTTTTTACAAGTACTTCCACAGAATGTGCTTCGATGAACTTACTGCACTTGTACCTCCTCAACATAGACAAACCAGACTAGCAGCAAAATCCCACCCCTTCATTGTAGAAGTCCCCAGATGCCGGAAAACTTTTTACTCTAACAGTTTCTTTCCTCGGACCGCTTGCCTTTGGAATTCCCTCCCTGAAGCCAGATCCACAGTGTCCCTCCAGCTTCTTCCTGTTGCGATCAAATCTCTCTCGATTGTTTGCTTCCAGTTCATTTTTGGTCTTCCTCTTCTTTTTCCATCAGAGTTCCACTGAAGCACTTGATTTGCCAATCTTAGGGCATGTCCGAGTCAGCATAGACGTCGTTTGTATATTATTGACGATGCCACTTGTTGGTTAGTGCGATCTCTGACTTCTTGGTTGGTAATTCGATCGCTCTATTTGATCGCTAAAATCTTTCTAAGACATTTGGAATCAAACGCGTCTAATTTCCTCTCTTGACTGATTTTGAGATGCCAAGTTTCACTTCCATATAGCAGTGTGGACAAAACGTTGTCGTTATAAAATGTTAATTTAGATCTGAGAATGACTGGAAACAATGCTTAGATAAACGGAGAGCACATACAGCACCTGGTATTCCCAAATGATGACCCATTTAGTACTGCCCAGGCTCAACGTTGCTTAACTTCGGTGATCTAACGGGAACCGGTGTGTCAACGTGATTATGCCGTATGTGAATCGGTAATCGTATTTTAAATCAAATGTTTTACAGTATTTTATTTTTTTTTATTTATTGAGAACAGTATAAATATTGCAATTTAAAATATCTATTATGAAATGTATTTACTATATATATTTTCTCTATTTTCCCCCAGTTTTAATTTTACGAACTTATGTTAGTGGGGAGCGCTGGCTTAATTTACAATTATTTTAATCTTTAAATTAATTTCCCCAAATAGCTACAAAGTTTTGAAGAAATATATTTTCTGTGATAATTTGAAACTTCCGCAACCCACAGTTTGTTACAGTTAGAAAATCAACCTACCCTACTGTTCACACGTAATCGCCTGAAAAAAGTAGAATCCTTTTTTTTTAAATTAGCAGCTAGAAAGTCATTTCTGAGTAGAATTAAAGTTCGAAAGTCGAGTATCATAAAGCTAAGAAAAAACAGTAGAACCACTGTTTTATAAAAGGACCACAAAACTTTTTGATAGTAAATTTATTTATTTGAAGAAGGCTAGTCAAATGCCGAGAAAAAAGTCTTTTTTTTTAACAATAAAATAGCATGTAAATGTAATTTGGTTTAATTTAATTATATATTATACATATATTATTAAGTATATATTCTGATAACAGTATTCTAACGTAACATTTAAGAACATTTTCGATATTCATATTTTCAATTTTTTCAATTTTTTTACAAATTCAAATAAACAAAAACATCTCCATCTTCATTTACAAGCTGCTGCTGCTTCTGACTTTTTGCTGATACTAAGTGAAAAAGTCAATTGTCGAGAATGAAGGATTTTTTTCAGCAAAATTTTGTTAATGGTGTGCCTTTTTTATGGATTTTTAGAGAACTTTCTGAACAGATATTTATGATAATTACATGAAAAAAAATTTTTAAACCTCTGTTTCACCGATCTAAATGTTTGAAATTTTTTTAATGAAAACTTACTGAACAACAGCGGTTAAAATTTGATAACCGATTATATAAACTATTTGACCAGCCAAATTCCAACATATATTACCTTAAAAGGCATTTTTTTCCTTGATTTTTAAAGCCAAATTAGACTACATTCCCACAACTGTGTGCTTTGTAATCGAGTTAAACATGTAACTATCCTTTTACGCACTCAACAAGAATCGAAAAAAAGTAGTTTTACAATATTCATTTTTTTTTATCTCACTGATAAAAAGTTATAAAAACAAAATATACTCATAAATAACATTTTATGTATGGTTTGACAGGATTTTATGGGTTTATAGCGATTTTATAAGTTTTTTCCTGATGGAAACCCTCAAAAATGCTGTTTTAATGACGTTTTCCAAGCAGTGAGCATTGCTAAATTACATTTGTAAGGATTTTTCACTTCTTCAAAACCTGTATTTTTAGTTATACATCAAATTAGGCTTCTGGACAAATTGCATACAGAATGGTCATAATTTGATGGCTTATTTGCTAGCAAAATAAATTTGGTATCATTGTTTGTTTTGCAAAAGCTCTATGTGTCCATATTAAAAGTTTTCAGATACAATGAAAATAAAACTTTGGTTTGGGATACCTACTCTTAAAAAACGACCAAGTTACCAGAGTTGTATTATTATTATTATTAGCAAAAACAAAATAAATTGGACATTTTTTTAGATTCTGTACACATTCTGATGAAACTTTAAACCATTTTATTTTTGTCTGGATTAATTATTTAGACACTAATTCGTTTCTTATCTAACCACAAAAGAAGAAAAGTTCAATTTGCATTTTTAAAAATTTATTCCACAACCCAAAATCGAACCTGTGTAGAGAAGTTTTTTTTTAATTGTTGAGTCTTTTCTACAATAATGTCTCCTTCTCATGAAATACTGTTTGTCCTTCATTTAGGAGCAGAAAATGGACCATAGAACCTAACATTCGCATTTTGACTTTAATTCAAAAACAACTTTCTATTCAACTATATGAAGGCTTAAAATCACTTCAATCATTCAAATCTACGAGAACATGGTTGGTTTTCACTCATTTTGTAAGGTGCTTTATATGACATGGGTGCATTCAAAAATTAATATCTTCCTTTGGTTTAGGAGCACAACTGAACCATAATACTTGACTTTTTGGGCCTTTAATTCTAACCATAATTTACTTGACCTAACCTTAATCAACAGTTTAAAGGCTTCAAAATCACTTTCGGAACATGACATAGCATTAGACTTTATTTCATTAATCTCTGTATTAATAAAACTATCAGACAAAATCTTCTTGCCTATAACATAATTTTGATAAATATAAATTCAATTTTGTTTTAATTACTTGTAATGACTAACGAGAACAGACGTAACTTGGAAAAGCTTTATTCAGCACACAATGTCGGTACAGTATTAGTGCTACTATTTATAGTGGTTAGTAGAAGCAGGAGAATTCTCCAAAGGGGAGATAAGTGAGAGTAAGGAAAGTTACTCGTAATTATTCATTACATTCACCCTTTTTCTATTTCAATCATAAGGGAATAAAGTCGTTCCATCGACCAGGCTTTTTGCTGGTTCTGTTGGAATGCCTCGGTAGTCTGATATCGGGAGTAGAATCAGGACTCTGGGTTTCTGAGTCTGACGATACGCAGGGGTCGATTTTCACTCTCCATCCTGAGTGAGTAAAAATTTGTCTCCTTCTGGGTGCGGGTGGTTGTGATTCTGAAAACAGGGGTTCTAAATCAGTTCGGGGATGAGCTCGTTTTGGAGCAAGTGGATGATCGTTCACCTCTGGCTCGTTCTGAGCACCTTGACTTTCTACAGATGTTATGGACTCCGTATCTGATGGTTGTACTGAGTCCGTAGATGAGTCATATGGTGCAGCTTGACCTTCAGCCAAGGTGGAAGGGTCTTGAGATGTAGGCGTCTCCCCGGGGGTTATATTGAGTGTAGGTATATCCCCTGCAGGTGCAAGGTCTCTAAGGGAAACAGTCGATTCTTTTCCATCAGAATGTCGTATCAATGCATAATGTGGATTCGCCTCAATCAGTTCTACTTGGTTTGTTAATGGGTCATTCTTACTATGATGGACGAAATGTCTCAGAAGAACCGTTCCAGGTTTCGAGAGCCATGATGGAAGCGAAGTTCCCGCCGAGCTTCTTCGTTGGAATGGAAGAAACCTCTCGTGAGGCGTGGCATTTGTGGCTGTACATAAGAGCGTTCTAATGGCGTACAGAGATTCTGGGAGAAGATCTTCCCAGTGGGTAATTGGGCATTTGCGGTTTGCGGCCGCTAGTTGTATGCTTTTCCATATTATACCGTTATAGCGCTCACATTGGGCGTTTCCCTGAGGGTGGTACGGCGTCGTCCGGCTTGTGGCTACTCCTCGTTCATGAAGAAATTGTTTGAGTTGTTCAGACATAAAAGAGGCTCCACGATCTAAATGGATGTAGGCTGGAACACCAAAAATAGCAAATAAAGAGCACAAGCACCATATCACCGATTTCGCTGATATGTCTGGACAAGGAAATGCGAATGGGAATCGTGAATATTCGTCGATGACGGTTAAAATGTAACGATTCCCATTATTAGATGGTAGTGGACCCTTAAAATCGATGTTTATTCTCTCGAACGGTTGTGTCGCTTTTATCAGTGTCCCGGTTTTAGGCCTGAAGAATTGTGGTTTATGTTCAGCACATATTGTACACGATTTTATCATTTTCTTTACGTCATCTGAAGAATATGGTAGATTTCTGGTTCGTACAACATGTGTCATTCGTGTTATTCCTGGGTGGCACAGTTCATTGTGTAATGTCCGAAGCTCATCCGTGTTGGGTATCGAGCTACATACTCTCGATAGTGCGTCAACCGCAGCATTCTCTTTACCGAGTCGGTAGATTGCATCAAAAGAAAAACAGGAGAGTTCTATTTTCCACCCCTTTATCATTTTTGATTTTGCTTGTTGTCCTGGTGTTAAACATAAATGCGACGGATTTTTGATCAGTAATCAGTCTAAAATGTCGTCCGATCAAATAGTGTCTCCACTTTCTGAGTGCTTCCTCTATAGCATAAGCCTCTTTTTCGATTGCTGAGTGCCGCTGGTCTGAACGCGACAAGGTCCTTGAAAAAAAAGCGACCGGACGCCTGGATTGTCTTAGAGAGGCAGCAATTGCATAATCAGATGCATCTGTCTCCACCACCAGAGGAATTATGGAGTCTATAGCCGTAATTGCTGCATTGGCTATATCCTTTTTAATATTCTTAAAGGCCTCCATTTCTGTGTGCGAGAGAGGGAAAGTGTCCGTTTGTACCAATGGGTGAATTTTGCTTGAAAAAGAAGCAATCCACTGTGAGTAATGTGCAAACATACCAAGGGCTCGTTTTAGGGCACGCATATTATTAGGTATTGGCAGTTTTAGCAGCGGCTTCAATCATTCTGGGTCTGGTGACATAGATCCTTTGCTTACGGTATATCCTAGTAAATTAATGGTGTCTACGCTAAAAGTACATTTATCGTTATTTAGTGTGAGGTTGTATTTTTTTATCGTCGCCATAAATCGTTTCAGATTACGATTATGGTCTGCATAGTTGTGTCCACATATTGTTACATTATCAATGTAGGCAAAAGTGCCCTCCAATTTTTCATCGCTAATTATTTTATCCATAATTCTCTGAAAACTGGCAACACCATTCGTTACTCCAAATGGTATTCTTTTAAACTGGTAGAGGCGGCCATTTGTCTCAAAAGCCGTGTAGGGTCGATCGACTGGTTTGATAGCCACTTGGTGATAGGCACTTCTAAGGTCTAGTGTGCTATACAGTTTATATTTAGCAATTTTGTTTATAATTTCATCTATCCGTGGTAGTGGGTACGCATCCAGTAGAGTAAACCTATAATAAATAGGTTTACTCTACTGGATGCGTACCCACTACCACGGATAGATGAAATTATAAACATGTTTGAGAGTAATCAATTACTAGTCTTTTTTTTGTTTTTGTTTTCGGAAGATGTTATTACTACTTGTGCCCTCCGTGGAGACTCACTCATTTCAATGATTCCTTCACCAAGCATTTGTGAAACAGTGATTTCAGCCGACGCAATCTGTCTTTTTATGGTGCACCAGTGTGCATCTCAGCGAGGATGCTGGATCCTACGTAGAACTGAGGTAGAGTTACCACTAGTATATGTTCGGCCCAAATCGGTTGTTTTGGCGAAGAGGGAGAATGGCGCCAAGGAGACTGAGATCGGTCCTTAGGTTGTCTGTAGCAATTATCCAGATACAATGGATGAGTTTGACCAGCTGAACAATTTGGTCATGGGTCTTTTAGATACTGATGGATGTCAGCTCGCGGGGTGGTCGCGCGTGCAAACGCCCCCCCCCCCCTAGAGAAAGAAGGGGAATAAGTCTTTTGCGATAACAGGAATGAAGAAAAGGCCAAAAGGTGAATTGTAATTGCCCGTGTCGTATTATGGCGAGAGCCTCCTCTCCCCCAATGATTGTTTTATCTAGATAGCGTCAGAAAGAACTGAAGACACAGAGAGAGAGGGAGAGAGAGAGAGGGAGAGAGAGAGTGTGAGTTATACGCTTTTCGTCTTTGTTATTTGAGGCGAAAAGGCGATCACAAGAGAGTCAAATCTAAGAATTGGTCGAGAACGGACGTCTCCGCCGGGCTAGGGGATCACCGGACGAGATGCTGCGCGAACAGCTTCTTGTCTGGGAGGTGTTAACAATAGTGTTCCCCCCCTCCCCCCCCCCCCCACCGTTCAGTAGACAAGCCACAACTTGATTAACCACGGGGAAATAGTAGAGATTCACACACGCACGCAGAGAGATACGATAGTTGGTAAATAAGCCATTATCAAAAGAACAGACCTTTTGCCATCGCCCTTCCCTCACAGAGTAAGAGTTCGTTGACTGTTTGCGAACATCTTCGTACACTAAGACGACGACTAGTTTAGTAAACCGGGACAATTTACCAGGATAAGAGACTCAATTCACTGTAAAATTAATCCTTTCTTTTATTTGTTATTAATAATTAATGGATACAAAAAGACCAATGTTGTTGAGTTATTACTACTGTTAAATTGTGCGCCGAGTAACTTTGCTATCACAGAGCCCCGAAATTGTCATTCGTCCGACCGGGGGAGTTCGACATATCATTCTTTGTTTTTTGCAGCCGCTATTGACGATCACTGGCCAAGGAAGGTGTTCTCGGTCTGGAAGGATTGTGGAGCGCCGAGTAACACCCGCGACCGTGTTCATAGTGGCGCCGCGACCGGGATATCGAACACCTGTGCGCGAGTGGCCGACTACGATACCCACGGAGGAAGAAGAGTAAGAGTGTGGGGTCTATGTTATACATTCTCGTAATCTCGGTTTTTATGAACTGTTTATCCTCAAGTGAGTAGCGTCTAGATTTCATCGCTACAGGTTTGCAGTCTTGAGATAAATTATTAAAGAGATATGGGTACTGAACATTGACTGCTGTTAAACCACAAATGCTAAGGGCTGGTTTGGGTCCTCCGAAGGGAATCTCAATACAAGAATGATGCTGAAGAAAATCGTGCCCCAGTATCACGTCACTGCAAAAGTTTTTCATTATCAAAAGTTTGATGTTTTTGTATGAAATATTTTTTTAAAGTAAATTGACCAAACAATATCCAATTACTTGTGATGATAAAGAAGAATTCGCCATAGACACACGAGTAGAACAAGAAAATATTTTCCAGTTATTAGCTGTTACAATATTAAAATTAATATAATTACTAGAACTGCCGGTGTCAATTAATGCATCAGTAGAAACACCATTAATTTTAACCCGCATTATACTTTTCGAGAGGGAGTCTGGAGACGCAGCTGTTATAGTAGCTACCATGAGAGAGGCGATAGAATTTTTAGAAACATTATTTTTGGTAGACCTACACACCTTAGAAAAATGTCCCAATTTCCCACACTTGTGACACCTAGCATTTCTGGCCGGACAAGAAAAACGAGGGTGTGTACTTAACCCACAAAAGTGGCATTTACGACCTGTGGAAGCAGCGGTGATAGGCAACTCTGAAAGGTTTGCAGTGCCCGGAATTTCCTGGTTAGGGAAAGAAGTCACAGAGGAGGGGTCCGGAGAAGAATGCACACAAGAGGGGGCCGAATAATAAGAGTGTGTGTTGTTCAAAGCAGCACCGACCGTATCCGACTGCAGGTAGAACACCGACTGTTTTGGGGCAATTTCGAACGTATAAGCCTGTTCGTAAGCTGTTCTGAGGTCCAGACATTTGTTTTCGAGCAGTCTTTGTCTTACCTGCACATTTTGGAGTCCATTAATAAAAGCATCCATAATGTGCTCGTCTCGAATGTCTTCGGCAGACATTACCCGGAAATTACAGTCCTTGCTAAGAGTTCGTAATTCCTTTAAAAACGGCTCCAAAGATTCGTCATTTTGTTGTCGCCGTGTAGCAAGTAAATATTGCGAAAATATTTCATTTTTGGGCTTTCGGTAAGTGGTGTGTAATGTTTCTATAGCCTCTTCATAAGTGCTGCAGTCCATAATAATTTTGTGTATCGTGTGAGATACATAGTTAGTTAGTAGTCCGAATTTGTTTATCGGTCGTAGTGGATTTTCTGCATGCAACGTTTGCAAAAAGTTTTCAAATGTCGCTCTCCAATGAGTCCAACGTTGTTCAGAGTTAGAAGTGTCAGGTTCCACGTCGAACCGTTGTGGGCGCATTAATTGTTCCATGTTGATTGTGTGCTGAATAAATTGTAATGACTAACGAGAACAGACATAACTTGGGAAAGCTTTATTCAGCACACAATGTCGGTACAGTATTAGTGCTACTATTTATAGTGGTTAGTAGAAGCAGGAGAGTTCTCCAAAGGGGAGATAAGTCAGAGTAAGGAAAGTTACTCGTAATTATTCATTACATTACTATTAATCAAATATTTATTTAAATAAAAAAATAAAATAAAAACAATCTAAAACAAATTAAAAAAAAAAAAATTGTAAACATAATTATATTTTAAATTATTTTTCTCTCAGCCCTCCACCCGGCAATATGTCTTCACTCAGGCAATGTCGGGTGTTCCTGTTGTACTACACGATACTAGAATTTTTGTTCCTAGATCAAATCCTCGGGTTTTGTTCTTAAGAGAGCACATGATGTCAAATACATAAGCTTTTCTCTTAACACGCATTATTTTTCATAACAATTTAGGGATCCACACTGTCCCATTAATCAAATTTTTAGTAGCAAAAGTTTTAGTTTTATATGAAAACATCCAACAACTCATTTTTTTATACCAGATGTTTTTAGTTTATCGCAATATATTATTAGCATACTTTTATAAGCTATTATTTTTTAAATGTTTCTATGAAATGATCAATTAATGTTTAATAAATTATTAGATCATTTTCAAAGAAAATTAGATCTGTAAGAAAACAATTTAAAAGTTTTTCAATTTTATGTAGTATTAAAAAATACCCATCAGAAATGCTTCAAAACTGTATATTGAACCAATCATAGAGGTTGATTTTTTGCAAAAGAGTTTGTATATTGTTATCAATATATGTTACACAAGGTGCTATGTCTTCGCAAAATACCAATTACGGGATTCAATGAAAATTTTAAAAAATAAAATGGTTATTCTTTCCCAAGATTCATTTTGGATGACAGAGCAAAGGCAATAAAGACATCACCAAAGGAACAACCACTAACAGCAGGAATCATGTCAAATCGAATATTTATTTACAGAAGGGATACATATACAAAAACAAATGGGTAAAAGAGTATCAATTTGGGGAGGGCAATTAATGTATCAATATCTAGCAGAGAACGTATAAATACATATAATCAGAGTGGAAGCAAGGTAGTACTTATCTTTGTTATGACATACACCACATGGATTGGGAAGACAATATTTCCACAGACACAAAGAATGTTCATTTGTTTGAGACTCAAATGGCTGCCTTTGGAGATTTTGGTGCGGTCACTGTGGGAAGATATAATTCAAGGCACTATATCACTCTCTACAGATGACGCTGGTCTGGTGTAGTTGCTGGGGGAAGTTATAATTTGTTGAATAATATCCCTCTGTAGATGATGCTCGTTTGATGTAGAGAAAAATGTGTTTTGTTTTATCAAAATGTCAGGCATTAAATAAAGTTCAAATATGTAATAAATTTTTAAAGCAATTCGATATGAAGTATCTTTCTAAACTTGTAGATTTACTCAAATGACTTCAGATGGATCAATCTGCGAAATGGCTTATCTCCCTTCGATAGGACATCTACTTTCGATAGGGCGTATCTCCCTTCGATAGGGCGTATCTCCCTTCGATAGGGCGTATCTCCCTTTGATAGGACTTATCTCCCTTGCAATGAAAATGGTTTAGGTGTTGTCTCAACTAAGACTAGATGGAAACTGCTTTTTCATCTCAATATCGAAAGTAAGTTTTTTCTTACACATGCGCAAAGCGAGATAAAGTTCACTGTATATGGCAGCCTGAAAGGGATTGTACGCACGGGTGATGTTGAATAGATCATGACAGGTGCGGTCGTCTATTTTCACCTTTACTCAGTTTAGCTAATTTTGATTATGATAAGTTCTGGTTTTCCCTTTGAAGTCTCGAGAACATGATATGTCACTTTAAACAGACTGATGCCACAAGGGAAAATGCTTTTAGTGTTAGCAACAACATAAAAAGAAAAAGGTAGAGGGGTGGGGGAGTTTGTTTTCTGCGAAGATAAAAGTTTTTTAAAAATTCTAACTCCAAATTTAGAAGAAAGGGGGCGTAAGATTTTAATAAGATAAAAAAAATAAATGAAAATCTGAAGACTGTCACAGTATGAAGAAGTTAAACAAAGAAAACACAATTTCCTCGTTTTTCCAAAGACGGCTTGCATTTTATAAGATTGAGTTGGAAATATTGTTATGTCATTTTGGCATCATTTTCATCTAATGGAGACATTTCCATTTTGTAATTTTTCTTTTGTTTTATCTCACGTGGAATCGTCCATTACCTCTTCTAAAGCTTAACGTTAAAAAGACATAACGGACGATTTCACAGCTATTTATATAAGAAGAATTGAGAACAAGAAAGATGACGGAACATATATTTCCAAGTCAATTTTATAGAAAGTAAGTGATCTTTGGAATAATGGGGAAATATAAAGTATTTGGAAATTCCAAAAGGTTTTCATAACTATTTAATAATATATATAACAAACATATACCCACTGGGTCACAAATAGTTTAGTAACATAAAAAGCATGGCATTATACAAGCATTACATTCTAAGAATATTGAATGGGTGTACGAATAATTTTGTCAGTAACTGTATGTACAACAAAATAGAGGTTTACACTCACGGAATGGGATGACTAATTAATATATTGATTTGTAAAACTGATTTTTTTATAAATAATACTCATGTATTATTGATTTTTAATTCTTTGTTTTTATTTCAATACATTTTCAAAATAATTTTGTGGATAAATCTTAAAGGAAAGAAATAATTGCTTTTTTTTTTTAAATAACAAATTTTATTTATATTCTTATTTAGTTAAATAATTAATTTAAACAACTTTTACACTGAAATAGAAGTAAATGGAAGAGCCAGCATAAATACGGAAATAGAAAAATGTATGTTCTCTTCAACATGAATTGTCTCATTCAGTTTTCATAGTTCCTTTTTTATTTTATAAATACTAGAAGTGTGATTTTTTTATCAAGAAATTTTATTTGACACTAGCAGGATCCATTGCCTGAGAAAATTGAGGAAGCCAGGAAACTCCTACTCCAAATCCTGAAACACATTTTTTTTTTAATATTGGTTCACCCAAAACAAGGCACTGAGACTTGTTGTTTAATATTGTCTTATTTAATTATTAGTTTTGTAAGTAATCAATTATTTGTTGTAAGTAAGATTTATATTTTACAGAATAATTTTTTTTTGTTTTTTTTTTTCTAACAAATCGAAGTGCATTCTAGTGGATTTAAATTTATAAAGTAAATTTTGTAAATAAATTAGTGTTTTTGAATAGGATTCTTATTCATATTTCAGTAAATCATTAAAATGGTTAGCTTGTTTTCCACGAAAGCGCATAGTTAAAAAAGTAATCTCCTCCTCCTCTGACGAAAAAGATACTACACTTTGATCCCAACCTGAAACGTATGTAATAAACAGAAGATTCACTGTATGGAACAACCTAGCAGTTTGTATGTGCTAAGAAATAGACAGTAAGTTTACATGTATCTCCCTAAAAAAAAAAGTTGGGGGACACCAATCTGTACACATAGCAATACCCACAACCATAAAAAAAAAAGTTGGGGACACCAATCTGTACACATAGCAATACCCACAACCATAAAAAAAAAAGTTGGGGACACCAATCTGTACACATAGCAATACCCACAACCATAAAAACGCTTTGGATTTCAAGGGAGTTCTACTAAAATAGTTATATTATCAAAACCAAAACACTTAAGTTCTCAAAATACCACCATTTTGTTCGGAAATGACTATAGTTTGACGTGGGCAAATGAATAATAATCTATATCATATATTTGAAGAGTTTTAAGCAAGTAAAGTGATATAAATGTTAACACCGCTAACAGGCTATTTTGTAAAGAACGTGGGTGCTTTTTAAAAGTTCGCTACAAGTAATTTTGTTATGAAATTTGGAAAACAATTAGGAGAGATGAAGCCCTTAATCCTGCTGGGAATACAAAACAACATGAACCATTCCTTTACTTTCTATGTCGAAAAGAATACTTCAACATGACGAGTACCGAAAATTTTGAAAAGAAGATATTATGTAGCCCGACTGATAACTAAATCAATCCTTTTACCCTTTTTATGCCTTAAAATTATAATTGTATGTCGTTTTATCTTTTTGTAGTAGCAATTTTTAATTACCCTACTCCACAAAATATTGTTTCCGTTTGAACGAAAGTTAACAATTTGACTGTTTCGCTGACAGTGTCACAGTAGTATCAGCAATGATAGTATCACTACGCAGCAGCAGCAGCAGCTGTTAACAAGACTGGCGATTTTTACAAACTATGTTTACAGGCTATTTTATTTTAAAAGAAAAAGAAAGAAAAAATACTTTTTTTGCTTGCAGGAAATAAAACAACCCTCCTCTCGAAAGAGAAGACATTGCCTGGAAAGCTGGCCTCCTCGGACCAAATCAAACCATACTTCATTCCAACAAAGATGGATCTACCATGAGACAAGACAGTCTCTTGGTTGCCAGAATGATGCCAAGAATTTCCTGGCTGATATGAAAAAAAGTGAGTTTGCAAAAACAGTTAAATTAAAAAAAAATAAAAAGCCCAAATCCCAAATTAGTCGTTTCGTTTTGTTCCTTCTCTCTCTCTCTCTTTCTCTCTGTCTCTCTCTCTTTCTCTCTCTCTCTCCAGCTATGGGTTGAATATTATTAATACTCATGGTGGTATTCCCTATTCTTTATATATTCCAATCTTCTGTTTTAGCGTTACTTTTATTACCTTTGTTAGTTAATAAATAGAGAGAGGGATGGAATCGAGAGTGATAGACACTGTATAAAATAAGAGTGGGGAAGGGGGGATCAAACAACAGAGTGAGAGCAAGCGAAAGCAATAAGGAGAAGCTTAGTGATTAAATTGAAAATTATGGCTAATTAGAACAATTAAAATGGATTTTTTAAAACATAATTCAATCTCAATATGAAGGAATATTTTAAAATTCATTTTGTGTAATGAAAATATATAGGAAACAAAGTCTTAGGGAAATAAACACTGATTAATTCAGCTTCAGTATAATAATCTATATAATAAAGTAAAATCGATTTTCCCTGTCGCTTTGGCTATTTAGGACCAAAAGCTTCATCTGCTAATCTGTTCTGCCAGCTCCCTAGCCAAGTGCTCATGCATGTTTCCAGAAAATATGTGTTCATTTTGTTTCCTTTCAAAATTTCTTACATTTTCTCTGGGTACGCTGGAAATGAGGGGTGTGGCCAGAAACTCAGAAAGGATGTTTTTAGTACGCTATTTGAGGACATATTTTAGTCTATAGTATATAATTTCAGTAGTGCTCTGGATGCCCCATAGATTTTACTTGGGTGGTTTCAGTACCTCTCTGCAGACCTCTTTAGTTTTCTTTTTTCACTCCTCACTTAAAAGATAGAGGGTAGGGCAATATCCAGGACAGAGCAAGGGAGAGTGGACCTTCTTCCTATAACTGTACTCAGACCGACAGAATCCAAGGATGGTATAGATCTGTCAACATTGTGATTTCCTCAGAATTAGCATCTATTTATCATCTGATGTCATTTCCGGTCGAATTTCAGGAATGACTTGGCAGATTTTCAAAATTTCTACATATCATTTTCTTTCCAAATTAATTGAAATTAAACTGAAAATTGCTGAAAAAAGCCCCCCCCCCCCCCCTACTAAATCTGCTTCAGTTACCCCCAGACAATGAACTATTTTGGGGGAAATTCTAGATATTATTCAACCGAAGCGTTGCAAGTTTGTTTATGTTTGTTGCGTATTTTTCAAGTTTTAGCATCAATAAACAAAGATGGTGCTTCTACAGTATTTGAACCAAAATATTTTTGTTGTAGGATTTAAGAAAAGTAAAATCATTATTGTGAAAAAAAAAAACCCTAACCCGTATGTCTATTTAAGAACAAATGAAGTCGTTGAAAGTTTGTATTCGTGAATTGTTTTAAGGAGTAAAGTTGAAGAAAGAGTGGATTTTTTTTTCGTAATGTTACAAAGTAAATAAATAAAGACGGTGCTACTAAAATTGTGAAAAAAAACCTCCGTACGTCGATAAGCCATAAGTTTTTTTTTGTGAAAATTAAATAAGTAAAACCATCACTGGTTAAAATCATAACAGTAAAGGTTAGTGTTTTTTTTTTTACCTCAGCGGTTTTGTGATCATGATATCATTATCACAGTGATTACCTCCTTCTCTTTGGGGGTGTAGTCCCATTTAAAAAAAAATAAAGTTGGGAAATGTTATTTTTGCATAATTAAAACTGTGTAATGGAAAAGAACAACAGTACAAAGTCAAAATATTACTGGTTTGTAGTTTTTAGACGGAATAATTTATTAACTGATCTGTACTTTCACCTAAGAATTTTAAAAACTAAAGATACTGTAAAAATTAAATATAACTTAAAAATCTTATCTAAAAAATAGCCCGATTTGTAAACTGCTTAAGCACCCAAAAATGAAACGGAAAAACAAACAGGCAAAGTTGTGTGTTTTTGTGCAAATTAAATAAGTAAAAACAGTAAGGGTTAGCGCCTTTTTTTTTTACCGCAGCGGTTCTCTGATCATAATATCATTCTTCCATGGTTTAGTTTTTTGTTTGTTTGTTGTTTAAAACCATAAGTTTTTGGGTTTTTTTTACATAAGTAAAACTGCGTTTGTCACATCCAACCATAAGTTTTTTGTTTTTTTTTGTAAAAATATTACGAGTTAAATTCAAAACAGTAAGACGTAGTGTGTTAGGAATGATTTATAACACATACAACAGGAAAGTCAAAATATTACTGGTATGAACAGATGCGTCTCTGGTGTACAAAAGAATCAAAAGTTTAACTACACAATCAAATAACTACGGACACGCCTCTGGTGTACAAAAGAATCGAAAGGTTACATACGTGCCTCTGGTGTACAAAAAAATCGAATGTTTACGACCGCGCCTCTGTTGTACAAAAGAATCATAGTTTATCGAAAGTTGCCGGATGCACCTCTGTGCCGAATGGGTTCAGTGAATTGTTTAAGTGAGTTAATTTGAAAGAATTTAATAAGTTTAGTTAGTTAAAGCCAGAAATATATATTTTTAAAAAATATATTTTTTTAGCTGCTTACAAAAACAAAAATACTTTTCAGGTTAAAAAAACAAACGTTTCTCGTGAGAAAACAAACTGTGACTAATTTGTTTTTTTTTAATGAATGTTTTAAGTCGTATTTTCAGTCATCACACGCATTCTGATAGTAAATGTACATCTAATTCGCTTAATTCCTATTTCAGTCATGTAAATTAATTTGAGTTAAATATCTTGAACTTATTTTTATTTTAACCCTGTTTAGTAAAAACAGTAAGTTGTAGCAAGTTTCAGCATACACGTGAAACACCAACGCAGAGATGTTTACATATTACAAGGGTCACGTGACCCAACTGTAAGTGCATGTCAAAAGAAAATTGAATCTGTTAAAAAGTAAATAGATAAAAATTAAAATTTTCAGTGAGTGCTTTAATTTAAAATTGTAATACAAAAAATAAATTCTCATTAACACTGAAAAAAATAAAAAATAAACAACGACAATAGTCGTTTGTTGTTTAGGGCAAGTTTTGGTAGCACTATATATACTACTTGACGAATAATATTTTAAGAAACATACTGAGACAGTAATAGTAAAAATTGAGCGCAAACGCAGACCCCACACTATATCAAAGAACCAGTTTTGATATGTAGCCTCATTTTAAGATGATTCATTGCTAAGTAAAAAAAATGAAAAAATAATTTTTCTTGCATAAGTAGTTAAATCAAAATCGTTCTTTCAACTTGTCACATTCATTTAGATGGTAGGGCGTCGAACAAATTCGTCCTAATTACCATATGACGTTAAGGTTACGAGTTCAAATCACGACCTCGGCGTCAAAATTATTTATTGTTTATTTAGTTGTTAATATGTGCCCTAATGTATTTCTTATGTTTCTGACTTGGAAATTAATTAAATAGTAATTACCCCCCCCCCCTTCCTCTCTTACGTTTACAAAAATTCTCCAGGGCGGACAGACAGACAGAATGATAGAATGACAGACAGAGAACCTGCTCATTATATCATAAGTGGATTTACAAAAATATTTTTATAACAATTATTGTTTTATCTTCATATCAAAAACATGGTTAAATCCTATTTTAATCACCTAAATAATTTACAGTGAAATGGGTTTTTTTTTCTGATTTTTTTGTTTTTTTCAGAATTAATACTCTGATATTTAAAAAAAAAATTAAATCAATATTTTATATTTTCCCCGGGCAACACCAGGACACGGATCCTGCTAGTAGATAATAAATTTCAGAGATTTTAAAAATGATATCTTAATCTATCCCTAGTAACTATTTCTTTATATCTGCTGTTGTCCTATTCTTATTGACAACAAATTATTTGTCTAGCTCAAAAACCAGAAAGGGAAATTCAAGTAAAAATACTCATTTATTTTTAATTATCCAAATAAGTAAAAACGTAAAATCTGTTATATTATCAAATCATTTGAATTAATAAGAATAACATGCTGAATTAATTAAATTTACAAATTTATTTGAACATAATTAAACATTACTAAATTATTTTTGCTTTTTTTAATAACCTAAGACTGTAGGACGATTATTTATCTAGTATATATGGTGTATCATCATCTCTCTTTATGAAAAAGGCTGGTCATCTGTATTCATGTGGATGTCTGCCTGTTTGAATTGTAATAACCACAAAGTTATATGGTTCCAAGTCTTTTTTATTGTTTTTATCTAAATTCAGAGAAAACATTGTATGGGTCGTGGTATCAATTGCCCATGCTCACGTATATCCAAACCTCATCTGAGCCAAGTGGGGAGGTTGTGATTTGCCACCAGCTTTCACTGAACTTGTCTAACTTCTTGCAAATGTCCAAAGTCTGCCATTCCTTCCTGAAACAAAGATTCTATGAATTTGTCAGCCAGGCAAAGCTGGGTACTTCGGCTAAAATACAAAATGAATAGTAAGAGAGTCTTACCTGCTTGTAGAAACCATCAATACATTTCTGCTAGTGCTCTTATTTGAAACCACCAAAGAATCAGGTGTACACGTTTGGTCATCTTCTTGGGAGAAAGAGAATGACTGTCTGTTTTCAGAATCAATAAAATGTCCACCAGGCGACGGTAGCGGATTATGCTGTTCAATACCATCTTTATCGTCGTCATCGTCGTCGTCGTCGTTAATGATATACTTTACTTGAATAGTTTCGCTGGAAGTGTCTGAAATTTTAAAATGTATATCCCCCCTCCCTTGTGATGAAGAAACCACCTGGCTTTTTTGAATAGCATTTTTAACGTATTTTTTTTCTTTCACATCTGTGCTAATAATGATGAGGTCCTCTGATGAACAGCTCGTACTAGGCAATTGCTTTGATTGGTGATCTTGCCCAAGCTCCTTCATAGAAGTGCTTGTAATCACGTTCGGTTCAAACTTTTTGGTGAGAGATTCATTAAGAACTTTGTACAGGCAAGTATCATATGGTGACGAGAGTGCAGCCTTCAAGGTGACATTTTGTTCTTTCGCACAATCCAGATAGGAAAGGCAAAATTTAACCACAGACTCTACTTGCAGGTAGGAAGCAATGTTGAGGACTTCCATGACACAATCTTCATTTAAGTTGAGCAAACCTTCATACAGATATGTTATGAAACAGTGAAGTGCATCTGAGCCTCGAAGATTGATGGGTAATTGAACTTGCAAATGACCCTGTTTGGGTCCATTTTGGCAAAGTGAAAGAAGCGTCGGACTGGCCACCAATAGCACTGTCTTGTGGACCTGAAAAGAAAGATAGTTTTTTTATATAAACAAATTAATTTTCATTTAAATGACAGATTTTTTTTCATAACAAAATAAAAAGTTTGTCAATTATTAAATAGTATCTAAAGCTGGGTGAATTAACGTTTGTTTCCTGAAGGCTTTTTTATATATACTTTAATGACACAAAATACATGCTAAAATATTCCTAAATTCTAGGATTAAGTTTTGTTAAAAAAAAATCCATTTTAATTGTTCTAATTAGCCATACTTTTTAATTAACTGAACAAGTCTCTCCTCTCTCACTGCATATTCAATAACACTGTTTTTATGTTTGTGAGCATCTAGAGAAGTAACTCCTTTTTTTCAGCATTTTTTTTTTATTGTTTTATATTGTCATTTAATTTACACAGTGAGTTTATACACACCATAAACACGTATGTAAATTAGATAGCAAAATAATAAGAAGTAAAGAGACTTATTATTTTTAATTATGCAAGAAGAATTTCTAAACAGATTACAAATTAATTTTAATTTTTACATTATTTTTAATTATTCTTTTTTACATATATTTCTTAACGTCCACAAGAACAAATGTAATTTTTCATTTATTTTGTTACTTAAAATTTATAGGATTTTAAAGTATTTTTCAAAAATATCAATTATAAATTAATCCATTGTCAAAGGAAACACTATTTTTTTTTATAATAATCTGTTCCAAATGATAGGAATTTAAATTTTCAATTGGTGGATGAATGTTTATGATGTCATTTTGAATATAATTATTAAATTATTGTTCTAAATTCTATGAAAGACTTTAAAAATTTATTTTCATGGTTCTTTTAGGCATGAATTGTTATAGCTGAAAGCTAACATTTTACAGAAGAGGTATTAATAGTTTAAAAAAATACATAATTTAACATTAATAAAAAATATATTAAAGTATAAATGACAAAATTACATTAACTCTTCCCAACTTTGACAAATATTTTTTGCCTAATTTGAAAGAAAACACTAATTTTAAAACATTAAAAGCAAAAAAAGCCTAAATAAATTCATGAACATAAATATCAATGAAATATTATAACAATTATTACTGAAAAGGTGTTGGCAAACGAAAAAACATAATCCCCTTTCAAGAAAGTCGCTAAACTTAGCATTACAAGTTGATTTTTTTCTTTTTAACTAATTGTTATTTTATTGACTTGAGTGAATAGAGCTGTATAAAATAGGCTCAAAACCGTTTAAATTATGCAAATAGCATCAGTGGTTCAAAAGTTATAAGGATTTAAATTGCCAAAATTTGTGTTTTTCATTGGACATTTTTCTTTAATAATCCTTTTAAAAGATGGGCCAAAATATCATTTCAAAAAATTCAGTAATTTCTCCACCATTTATTTATTTTTTAAGCTATTCTTATGAAACTTGGTACTGTTATGTAAAATTATATGCTCTTTCTGATTACGAAGTCAGATTTTATGCATCTCTTTACATTAAGCCATGAATTATAAATTAAATGTGTAAATTTCAAAGTTTTTCAAACTGGTACATTGTATCATACAGATTGTCAGGTATTTCAATATAGCTTTAATTTCTTTAAGCCACTACATAGTGTCTGTATAACAGTAACCACACTATTACTATCTTTTTTGAAAGAAATTGTGTAATTCAAGCACAACACCATTTTTTTAAGCATTACACTGCACTAAAATGATTCTTTTAGCAAGGTGGCGACAGGTTAGTTGCAGTTTTCACAGTAAGGTTCTGCATATATTTCCTTCATAATATACTGGGGGAAAAAATAAGATTGGATAAAATTTGTAACCTGAGCACTGCCACCCAGACCCAAAGTCCGGGTGGCAACAGCCCCCCCCCTCCCCGAAAAACAAGAACATGGTTAGATCTAATATTTAACTAAAACGGTTACATGTCATTCAAACGTTATCATATAAGAATAAAAAATAAAAGTCCAAAATGAGCATTTTTTTTCCAATTTACAAGTTTTTTTAGTTTTTTTTTCACAATAATAAAAAAAATGTAATGCTTTACTTTATTTTTTACATTTGGCCGACCGATCAGACAGACATATAAAATCTATATTTATATATGATAATAAAAATCAAACAAAAAATGAAAAATTACGGGTATTGTGGTTTCTTAATGATTAACAATATTATTTGTCAATTAAAAATAAATGAGACCATTTCAAAGTAAAAGTAAGTTTGGCGATCTTGAGAGAGAGGGAAAAGAAGAAAGTGAGAAAAGAGAGAGAGACACACACAAAAAAAAGTGAGAAAAGAGAAAGAAAAGGCGAGTGTTCGCTTTCTCTGCTTGCTGCTATTACTACTATTACAACTAGCTGTCAGCCATGTTTAAAAATGTTGTATTTTAAAATACGGTGTTCATATTTTATTCAGAATTCGACAGAATATGTTTTAAAGAAATTTGCAAGACATTAAAAATTATCAAATATTTACATATACATCAAAATAATTCTGAAACTATCCTCTATATGGAACTTGATGATTTCCGTCTATATCTTAGCAATTTGAAATATTCTAAGTTAACTTTGATCGGCCGTATCTTCGTTTCTAATAGTAATAAAAACCCAAATCACATGGTTCTCAAACTATTCATCTGTTTAATTAGCCTGTGAAATCCCAAGAATGTCTTATCAAATCAACCCTCTGCATTTTAATCAGAATGTAAGGTATGAAAAAGAAAAATGAAAAAAACCAAAACAGTTTCCCTTTCTAGTTCGTCAATTTTTAGCGTTTTTTCATTTTTACCTCGGAGTATAAAAATATTTGACGTATAAAGGTACATGGAATTAATATCATTGGAATGTGTATTTTATTCTCTTTCCATCCATATAATTGTTTTAAATATTGGGCTACAAATAATAAAGATATGACATTAGATGTGAAATTTTGCTGTTGTCCAACGAAAAGACGTTATCGGCTTGTAATGCTACTAAACTGTAATTTAACTGATGTTTCAGTTAAAACAAAATCAATTTTACTAATTTTTTTGTCATTTAATTTTTAACTGAGATGTTCGGTTCAATTGCTCTGTAACATTTGTAAGAACCTTCTTACAAAGTGTCAGCGGTTCCGCAGTAAAAGGATCACCATTATCTCACAAAAGAAGGTTCTTAAAGCCATATCAAGATTTGCTAGTTTTAAACTAGTTTTAAATTAATAACAAGAAGGTAGAATCCCAAAAGATGCTAATTACAACTGAATGTTTCTTTTCGCTATCAATTCTTAACTGATTCTGTTTATCGGTAGCTTTTTATATCGCATAACGCTAACCAAACAAATCAAGATTAATTCATTATTTCTGTAAATTCATTAAAATAACACATTTTTCAGTTAGGGTATATGGACTCGTCTGTATTTTCGGAAATACATTTTTTTTAATAATTAGAAAACAAATTGGACATTTAAAAAAAAGTTAAATACTACAAAAAAGTAATAATTTTTATTGACAAAATCTTTATATTATTCTTTTGTAAGGTTAGCCTCGTTAGTGGCTCGTCAAGTCTCATGTAACTATTCTTCTTATGGAGAGAATTATACATATACTCTTTCCTACTCTTATGCTAATTAGGCATACTGAATAGCTAGTATCACTACATCTCCCTGAAACTTAAAGGTTTTACGCCCCTAGTAAGTCTTGTACTTCTTCCGATGGTTGCATTTTCGGGATGACTTTCTTCTCCTTGTCTATTTTTTCAGTATTCTCACTCCATTTTTAAAATCTTATTTTCTCTGTCTTTATTTCCTTCTTTATTCTGTCTCTGTTTCCTTCTTTACAATAATTAATTTTAATCTATCAACAGCTTTTTGTTGTTCCTCTGACCAGATGAATTCAACTTTCTTTTTTCTTAAATTTGCAAATGGTTCAGTCAAGTATTTCGGTAAATATCGCCTGTAAAAATTTACCAATCCCCAAAAAGATTCAAGTTCTTTTTTATTTTTTCTGTAGGTATAGATATTTTTAGTATTTTTTCTATTTAGGCTTGGTCTGGTGATATTCCTTTCGTTTTTTAATGGAAAAATTTAAAAATGATATTTTACTACTGTTGTTTACACATTTCTTTTCATTTATTGTCATTCTAGCATGTTTAATTCATTCAAGATGATGTTGGTTTTAATTCATTTTCATTAGTAGCCCCTATGCATATATCATCTTGCTAACAAACAATATTTTTCATATCTTCTCCTAAAACCTGTTCGATGGACCTTTGAAATATGGCGCTTGTTGTTTTTATTCTATATGGCATCTTTTTCCATTTTAGTAACCCTACTGACATATTTATCGTCATTACTTCTTTGAAGTTATTATCTATTGTTATTTGATGATATGCTTTTTTTTTATTCCCTATTGACATATTTATCGTCATTACTTCTTTGAAGTTATTGTCTGTTGTTATTTGATGATATGCTTTTTTTTTATTCCCTATTGCCATATTTATCGTCATTACTTCTTTGAAGTTATTGTCTGTTGTTATTTGATGATATGCTTTTTTCAAATCTATTTTTGTAAAAACGCTCATTCCTGCCAGTTCATGTAATGCAACTTCAACATTAGGTATAAGATATGAATCCAAGCAATTTTTGTGATTTACACCTATTTTACAATCTCCACATATATACGTATGTCTCCATCTGACTTTCTCAAAACTACAATGGGTGATGCCTACTTTCTACCCCCCAGGTTGAACATGTTCAAGAAGGTCCTATTCTATTAATTTTCGTAATTTTGCTACTACTAATGGCAACAAATCTACTGGTAATTTTTGTACTTCATAATAAGAGGGAGCAACATTTTATTTTAATTTTAAACTAACTTCATAATATTTTAATTTTCCCATTTTTTCCATTTTTATCTCATTAATTAATTTGGTAGAATTTATGTTAAGTACATCGTTTCCAAAAAGTCTGTGGTTCTTTTTACACAATGTGACAATTACAGATATTCCTTCAAATTTATCTTCTAACTCCAAGGAACCTTCAAAGTACTCTAAAGTTTTTATAACCGACCCATCAAATTGGCAGAGTTGCAAATTGCTCTTTCGTAAAGTTGGCTTTCCAATGCGTTGCCAGAAATTTTTTGGTATAAGTGTAATCTCACTGCTGGTATCAATTTGCATATCCAAATCAACGTTGTAAATTTTAACTTTTAGTATGTCGTTTTCTTTTGTTCAATTTTCTCCACATTTTTTTTTTTTTTTTTTTTTTAATGAAAATACTTCCATATTGTTCTTTAAAATCTTTTCCACATTTTTATTTTTGTTGATTAATGAAAAGACTTCAATATTGCTTTTTAAAAATCTTTCCACATTTTTATTTTGTTTGTTTTTTTTAATGAAAAGACTTCCATAGTAGTTTCATTCTCTTCAACTCTTTCAAGGTTTTTCTTTTTGAATTTGCATACTGCTTGAAAATGGTTCTTTTTTTAAGCAATTTGTACAAGTCTTTCTATATACTGGTTATTTTTCCTTTTTTATTTTTCCTTTTTTATTTTGTGTTCACATGCACAATACAAACATTTTTTTTATTCCCTTTTGAACCTCATTTCCCAGTGTAGTGCTTTGTGCACTCACTGCCACCGTCCCAGTCTCTTGCATTCTCCAGTCCACCTGAATCGTTTCAGTTTTTCATATGCTTCGAAAAGTCCTTCGGTGAACGCTGTCACTAATTTCATCTCAATCTGTTCCGCACCTAACTCATCTCAAGTTAGATAGCAAGCACATTGCTGTGCAGAAAAAATGGAATGAAACTAGAAAGGTCCTGCACCTACCATGAACACAAGTTGTTTTATCTTCTGAAAATCGAGTGCCAACCATGCGAAACGGTCCACACACTTCAAAGCTGGTAACCCTTCATTTTCTTTCCATTTTTATTGTAGACAACATTTATTCCTTTGTATCTTAAACCACAGAGAGTAAAAGACTAAAGTTAATGTCAATAACTTATGCCTTTTTCTGCTTTTTTGGAGATAAAATGAAACAAAGATACATTTTTCTCTTTTACTAAATTGTTTGAACAGAAATATTCATAAAACTCTTTGCAGATTTTGTTTTTTAATCTGAATCGGCACAGTAATCATTCTTGGCCATTATCGTTATTTTTAGCTGGAGGAAGAAAATTAAAATACACAAAGCAACACTTACATTGATTTGATACACCCCAGCATAAACTGTAGCATCACAAAGGATTTGTTTCTTCCAAAGTTCACTGAGAGAGTTCATTGCATGCGTTCCATGATCTTGGTCCAAATATGCTTGTTCATATACCATTATGTTGGTATACACAAGATGAAAGATGAAAATGCATAGATATGTTTATATACATATGTATATATATATATATGTATGTATGTATGTATGTATGTATGTATGTATGTATGTATGTGAGTGAATGACCTGCAATGAGAGAGAAAATAAAATTAAGTTATTTCAAAATGAATTAGTAAATTGTGCACATAAAAATGCCAGCCTGGAAATAACATTTTTCTCATGAAACTAATATTGTCTTACATTTTAAACGATTATCCTTTGTTAGCTGAAACTACTTTCGAATATATTTAATTTATCCAATGATTTATCATCAAATTGTAACAAACAAAATAGTTTTACTAATTTGTGCAAAATGAAGAAAATATCAACACATTCACAAGTTATTGCTTATTTTTTTTAGAAAAAAGTTTGTAAACATGTTTTGTTTTTGTTTTTTTACAAATCAATATCCATAATTGAATTTTATGAAATTTCAACAATTTCTTTTTCCATAATTAAAATAAGAGGAGAAACCACAAAAACGATGTCAAATATGTGAGTGCTAGTTCAGAAAATCTGTTCTGAATCATAAAATAATAAAACTAAGACATTTAAAAAAATTTTTTTTTGAAAAGTCACCACTTAGCAAGGCTAAAAGTCACTCGAGGAAGAGGGTTAATTAGATTGATGGATTGTCAGTTGAATGATGAAGAATATAATGAGAGGATTGAAAATGATGATTAGAATGAACAAAATTTGATTACTTATGAGGATGTTTTATGACAAGAATTTGTTGACATTGGATTTGAAGATAGCCATGTTGTAGCCTGCGGGGAACAATCCCATGGTAATGTGTTCCACAGATGGGAAAGTCTTTGAAAAAAACTCTGTTCATGGAAATTTTGTTTACTGTTAGGCACACAGAGGAAGAAAGGAAATTTCTTTGTAGTAGTGGTAGTTAGATAAGTTCTTGCTGTGAACATCTTACAAGGAGGAACCAGAGATTAGAGCGCAGCCGAGCACCTTCCATTGAAATAACGATAGAGTAGAGAAAGACTAGCAATGTCTCTTTTGTGATAAAGGGGCTGTAGAGAAGAAAAAGGATCATCACTCACTAGTTATTTATAGTGGTGATATCAATACGAGGTCTTACTGTAAATGTCTTACAAGGAGGAACCAGAGATTAGAGCTCAGACGAGCACCTTCCATGGAAATAACGATAGAGTAGAGAAAGATGAGCAATGTCTCTTTTGTGTGAAGGGAAATTTAGTCATAATCTGAGACAAGTAAATAAACATTTTTTGATCAAATATTTTTTATTTTCCTTTTTTGTGATTTACGAAATATTTATCGCAAAATTTTGAATGTTTTTTTTTCTAAAGATTTAATTAATTTCAACATATTCAGTAAAAGCAATGACCAAGTGAAAAATGGCTATAAAGTACAATGAACACTTTAATTTTAGATTTTTCTATAAAAATAATTTATATAATATAAATTAATCGAAGACTTTTAGTTTTTTAATTCTCAAATTTGGGAGGGGGGGGGATCTGCTTTTTTAGACAATTATGTGTCGTATTAAGAGGGTTTTTGTTGAGACGAAGCTTGCCACTTAGACTTAAGGTTTGTGGTAGGGTAAGTAATTATAATTTTTTTAAAATAAACTTTCAGCATGAAAAAATATCAAAATAATTTTGGGGCCTTAAAAGTTTAGTATGGTCCGGAAATGGTGGATCATCACGTAAAATTTATATGCAAAACTGATCTTCCACTCTAAATTAATTGTTATTCTTTTGTCGTTTTTTTTTTGCAAAGTTATTTTTTAGAGTGTTCATAGGTAATCACCTAAAAAAAGTAGAATCTTTTTTTTTAAATTGGCGGCTAGATAGTTATTTCTGACTAAAATTAAAGTTCAAAAGTCGAGTATTTTGACATTTCACGATTAAAGGTTACTTGAACATAACATCAAAACCTGACCCTCAAGATCATCATGGATATCGAATTTGTGCCTACATTAGGGATATCTCCAAAGAAGACCCCAAATTTTTCTATATGTGTTTTCTAGTAGCACTTACTCACAGCACCGCATTCATATTTGCCCTCTATCGTCCCCAAAAAGACGAAGTTTCTATCTTTGAAAGTATCTCTGAGAAAATTGACCATATCCTGTCTGCTCCTCCTTCTGTCAACATTCACGTCTATGGAAATTTTCATGTTCACAATGTTGAATGGTTAGTTCACTCAAACAAGACAGATGATGAAAAGAGGTTTAGTTAGATCATAAACAAGGAAAAAATCCTAACACAGATTGTTTACAAACCTACTCGCGTACCCGATGTTGACAGACATTTTGCAAGTCTTCTTGATCTTTTTCTGACAACTTGCCCTGAAACTATGCTCATCCACTATTCTGTCTCCGATAGTATCTTCCAATCACTCAGTTGTCTCAATTAAGATCAAAACAAAGTGCATCAAGACCTCTGATGCCCATCTCCATCACACAGTGTATCGATACTCGATGGCTGACTGGGACAGCCTGAAATCTTTCATATCAGAAATTCCTCTGCATTCCATGTTTGTAAATGAATGTGTCCTGTATCACACCTGATTTAACTGATTAGTTAATCATTGGCATAGAGAGCTTCATACCCACCAAGAAATCCCAACAGAAACCCAACAGCCAGCTATGGTACACCCCAGAAAATGTGGCGTTGCCATTGCTCACAGAAACCACTATTTCAATTGCTTTCAATGAAATAGATGTTTTGAAACCAAAGCCGCCTTTAGGACTACCGGGGCAACCACTGCAAAAGGGTTATAGAAAACGTGGGATAATCATATGCCAAATCCATTAAGTCTAGAGTAACTGAGTAGAAGCTTGGTTTCCACAAGTTTTGACTAATAACAAACAGGGTCCTGAACAGATGCGTGACCTCTATCCCAACCATCATCAATGGACCAGAGGTGATTTCCTCAGCATCCGATAAAGCCAAACTTTTTGCTGAGAAATTTGCATCAAATTCCACCCTTTGTGATCAGGGACGCCTACCACCTGAAGTTCCCCCTACGACTGAAAATACTCTGAGCGACATCTATACATCTGTTCGAGATGTTGCCAAACTTATCAAGAACCTCGATGCCGGCAAAGCAACTGACCAATCAAAGTTCTTAAAAAGCTGCAACCGGAACTAGCTGCCATACTTACAAAGCTGTTAAATCATTACTTAAAGGAGAAATGCTTCTCAACACCTTGGAAAACCTTGTCAGTCTGCCCAGTATTTAAACATTCCTGGAGATCGGTTTTCAGTACAGACCAATTAGTCTCCTGTGCATCATGAGTAAATTGCTTGAATCTTTGATAAATCAAGAAATTGTCAATCACCTCAGCAAAAACAGTCTATTCAGTGACAAGCAATACAGATTTTTCCTGCAAGATCAACAGCTGATGTGCTGACTGTAATATCACATGAGATCACTAAATCTATTGACAGGGGCTTTGTTTCTAGCTTTCAACATATCAAAGACCTTTGATAGGGTTTGGCACAATGGTCTACTTCACAAGATTTCTAGCTATGTAATATCTGGAAATGTCCTCTCACTATAAACTCCTTTCTTTCTAATAGATTCATAAAAGTAGTCATTGATGGGCAGAAGTCTGAAGCTCATACTATCAATGCTGGCGTGCCTCAAGGATCTATTCTGGGCCCAACTCTCTTTCTGATCTTCATCAATGATCTCCCAAATTACATTCTACCATTCATCGAAATGTATGCAGATGACACAACTATTGATGGCAACACTTCTAAGAGCATTAATGATCAAAATCTTTCTGATTCTGTCTCCTCCGACCTGGAGCACATCGTGCAATGGGGAAAAAGATGGCTGGTTACTTTTAATACATCTAAGACTAAGCTTCTCTCCTTTCAATACCAATGCTCCGATCCTTACTTTGCTCCAATTGAAATGACTCTCGTCTTGAGGAAGCCCCCTGCTTTGATAAGCTTCTGGGACCAGAAATGGAAGACTTACATCAAATTTGTAGCCAAGGTCGCTGGAAAAAATGGTTGGATTATTCTACCGCTTCAAAAAGTATCTCACTCGTGGCTAAATCCTCTACCTGTATAAAAGTCAAATACGCCCTAAGATGGAGTACTGTTACCACAAAGTTATGTGCTGAATACTCATGTGCCGTGCTTGCTGTGGCAAAAATAGAAATTAAAAGAAACACAGTTTTCTATAGTCAAGGGCCAATTTGTGTCCCTATCCTTTGGAAGCCGGGTGCCTACAACTACGTTCGCACGCTGCTCTTAAGTAGTTGGATCCGATAGCGAGCAGCAGTCACACCGGGACTCCGACACTTGGACAGTCGCGTCGGTATCGACCGTTCGCTCAACCAACCCACCCCACTCGTGCTACCAACGACATCAGCATCCTGACTATATCACAGATACAACCCATCCCAATAATTACAACAACTACCACAGAAGGAAATCGTCCCAACAACAACATCAGCAGATACAACTAATCGCTTTTGTGTCGACGGTAATTGACCTACAATTGACCTCACACAAGCTGGTCGATCGACTACGTAACTTTGTTTTTTGAACAATACAACTGGCTTGATTTTCATTGTTTTGTCTTTTTTTCCTTGCTACCCTTATTATAACAATTACAAATCATCTCGGTGCCCCACCGTCTACCTGTCCAACCCAATAACCCTTATCTTTGAGTGACCTTTGGACCTTGATAAGTGGCGACTCGTTTGTAGTTTATTTAAATTTAATTATATATATACATTATTAAGTAAATATATTCTGATAACAGAACAGCTCTAACAAAACATTTAAGAACATTTTCGATATTCATATTTTTAATTTTTTTTTCAAATTATTTCACGAATTCAAATAACAAAAAAATTGCCCTCTTTGTTTACAAGCTGCTGCTGCTGCTGTTGACTTATTACTGATACTAAGCAAAAAAGTCAAATTGGCAAAACTTAACGGATTTTTTTCAGTAAAATTTTGTGTATGGTGTGCCTTTGTTACGGATTTTCAAAGAACTTTCTGGACAGATATTTATGATAATTACATGAAAAAAAATTTCAAAACCTGTTTCACCGATTTCACTATTTAAAATTTTTTTAAGGAAAACTTACTGAATTACAACAGCCGCACTTTGATAACCGATTACAACCAATCTATTTGACCAACCAAATTCTATCTTAAAAAGTATTCTTTCTTTGATTTTTAAAGCCAAATTTGATTAAATTCCCACAACTGTGTGCTTTGGAATCGAGTTAGGCTAAAGTATAGTTTAGTGTAATAAACTTATAGCACTGTCAAAATTTAATTTTTTTTTTTATTTCTTAAGGAGAGGACTTTTTGAACTATAGTGAATCATATTCCATAAAAAAAATGTTTCAGATTTTTTTTATGACAATTGCTTATTTCCTAAATTATTTTTTCTAAGATTAGCACTGAAAAACTTATTATAGTTTTTACTTTGGATAATCTCCCCAGATATCAATGCCGCAAATACGTCCATACCACACATACTCCATCGCCAGGCGTGCTCGTATGGATAGGTGGGGAACAAGGCTTCACTCGTTCCGCACTGTTGTCTCAACTTACGTTTACATTGCATCCAAAATCCTTCCACTGTCTGAGTGTCGACATTGTCTCGGTCAACAAATTTCCTTGAGTGGTTCACTACAGAATGTGTGTATATTCCACCACCAATATTCACCAAATTACCATATGACGCCCAGCCATCTGAAACGATGTATGTACTGGGAAGAATGTACTGCAATATAGCTGTCTCCATTTTTTTTGAAAATTGTTTTTCACAAATCTTTAAATTTTTTTGCTCAAAAAAATTTTTTTCCCTAAAATTTTTTATGGAATATGATTCACTCTGCTTGAAAAAGTCCTCTCCTGAAGAAATTTTCCCCTAAAATTTTTCCCCTAAAATTTTTTATGGAATATGATTCACTCTAGTTGAAAAAGTCCTCTCCTGAAGAAATTTTCAAAAGAAATTAAATTTTGACAATGCTATGAGTTTATTACACTTAACTATACTTTAGTATCGAGTTAAACATGCAACTACCCTTATGCGCTCAACCAAAATCGAAATTAAGTAGTTTTACGATATTCATTTTTTTTTTATCTCACTGATAAAAAATTATAAATTGACAGGATTTTGTGGGTTTATAGTGATTTTATGAATGTTTTTCTGATGCCCTAATGTTATTTTAATGACGTTTTACAAGCAGTGAGTATGTAGAGACAAAGTTTACCCTTCGGTTACCAAAATGAAAATGTTTAAACTCGTTTCTGCACACATGCACATGCACACATCTGAATTAATAAAAGAATTTTAAGCCAATCAGATGCATTTCTTTGAATTTACGAAATTTGCTGTTTTGATCCATCCCGAGTAAATAAAAAAAGCAAGATTTTTCCGTAAACATTTATTTTAGCTTAAGCCAAAGTCCATGACAGATCTAACATCGTCATTTCGCTAGCTTCCCTCGCCCCTCTGTCAGGCGATTGGGATAGTTAAGAATGCTTTTCTCAACTCACGCTAACACACCGTCATAAGCATACTCACTCTGACACTAATGCACACACGCACACACAATGCATTAACTCTTTCACCCTGTCGTCTGCTCATCGAAAACAAATGTATAAACTTATTGAATCTTCATTTAATACTTCTAACATTTCTCAATGAACTTTCTACAATGAAAACAAATTAACATTGACTCCTATTAACTTTCAATCAAATAAACATTTTATAATTAACTGGGGAAGTTTTGATTACGATTTTTCAGACTTAAATTAGCGACTTTTTTTTCAGCCCTTAAATTATCGACTCAGACTTCCTCTATATCTCAGCCAATGAATCACTCTTGTTGTCAAGGACTCTCAAAATATCTATTTTGTGAATTTATGCTTTTGTACTCCTTAATTTGTTTGTGTTTATCATATAACATTTCTCTCGCTCTCTCATACTTAAGTATTGCCTAAAACTAGGTTCTCTCAAAAATCTTCCCCCCAAAACTGGAACACTAAATAGGGTCCTCCAAAAGCATTTCTAGTTAAAGATAAAATTAGATTATATTCGTAAATGTGTGCGAGTTATTCCCCTTTGTTTGTTTGCCAGTATTAATTTACAAAAGGAGCTTCCACACCGCCCTTTTTCAGTACTTATTAATGAGAGGAACTTTTAACCGCGATACTGTCCTTTTTTTTAAAACGACGCAGTAACATAGAGTTGAAGAATATTGTTGCGTTTAATTTAGCGACGACCATGTGCATTGAAATAAATATTCTTCATCAGTTAAACTTGTATTCTTCATTTTTGGCCCACCAAGAAAATTAAAACTGAGCAAATCCCTATTTTTATCCCCTTGAATTCAAACACACTTCATTTTATGCATTGTCAGCTGGTACAGCCCACACTAGCAGCCAGCAGTAATTCTACTCATCCAATTATTGATGCTTGTCATGTACCCTGTCAAACTAATAGCACAATATGTTCAGTTCCCTGATTGCGACCCAGGAATTATTCTTATTTGGAGCCAGCACAGCCAACTGCTGAAGATAGTTCAGAGGAAGATCATCAGGGCCAACACTTTATGTATGAATCAATTTCAACAAAATGTTAGTGCATGCCGAGTCTTAGGAAAGAAAGGCGAACACTTGTTACATTACTTTAAAACAGAATCCGAGTGTGACATTCTGCAACATGTGATGGTGCTGTACTCTTATCATGCCTTTATCATGACCATCACCGATGATGGCAAAGAATTGCAGACCCCCTCCTAAGTTGCAAAAACAGTTACAATAGATCCGAGGCACATGCGATCAGGAACCAATTGGAATCCTTATGATGCACAATCAGTTGCAAATTTACCCCACAAATTACCGAAATTTGAAGCTTTTTTTTTTTTAATGGAAATCACTCCAGACAAGGCATGAAGCCACTTGATGTAAGGAGCTAAAAAAAAAAAAAGGCACCACTTCAAGGTCAAAACCCAGCCAACGATAAGTGTTATATGAATAGATTCCGACCCAGATTCAAGAAAGCATCATGGCTACCCTAGAAATTAAACAGACATTCCAATTTGTCATTGCTGGAAATCTGATGAATCGGGTTGATAAATTTGTGATTCTTGTTTCTAAAAATGGACTGACCAATTCTAATAGTGACGATGCCACGAATGATGAGTTGATATAAAATGTCACTGTACGCTTATTATACATTATATGGAAAACATCCCACTACACACGATACTGGAACCACTTGTGTATGTAGATGCATTTGCGAACTATGACAACATGTTCATGCATAATGGAAGCATTTGAATGGAGTAAAGCCATGGTTGATCGACAGGTTTTGCCAGAAGAAAAGTTACATGCGATGTTAAAATAACATGATAACAGAATCAGTTAAGAATTAATAGCCAAAAGAAGCCTGCAGTTGTAATCAGCATCTTTTGAGGTTCTACTTTCTTACTACTAACAAATGTTTGAAACTAGCAAATCTGGATATGGCTTTAAGAACCTTCTTTTGTGAGACAATGACTACTGTCAACTGTCAGACACTTACAGTGGACAGCTTAATTGATCTTTTAACTGCGGAACCACTGACACGAAACCATCTCTTGATAATGAAGTCAAAATTTACATTACTACCACCTGGAAATTTTCACAAACCAGACTCATACTGTTGGAAGAGATGGCGACGACAAGTACAGAATTTGGCGAATGAGTTCTGGACCCGTTGGAAAAAGGAATTTTCTCAGACATTTCAGGAAAAAAGAAATGGTGCTGTCTGTTGAAGACGTTGTCCTAATCAAGAAGGACAACTCATCCAGAAATGCATGGTAGTTATGATGGGGCACTGAAGCAATTGTCAGCAGTGATGGTTTTGTCTCCACAGTAAAAGTTGTGGTTGGGAACAGAAATTTAAAGAGGATTGAAGAGACAGACCGCGACAAATATTGGAACGTTCAATACAAAAACTTGTGGTATTACATGAAACCCGAGACTAGGGAAGTCCCCACCAAGAAGCCATAACGTACACTTTAGTTCTCAAATAATTTTGAAAATAAATAATCCTTATTTTGGGGAGCCATGTAAATGTGTGAAAGCTATTCTCCATTGCTTGTTTACCAGTGTTATTTAACGAAAGGGACTTTCAGCTTCTGCACCACTCTTTTCCGGCACTAATTAACGAGAGGAACTTTCAACATTGACACCAAACTTTTTTTAAACGACCAGTATGCTGGCAGTAATGTAGTATTTGCGTCATAGCTGAAAACTTAGGCGGAAAGAGTTTCCAGGTTGAGGAATATTGTTGTGTTGAATTTTGAAATGACAATGTGCGTTCAAATAAATATACTTCATCAGTCGTGTTCTTCATTTTGGTTCCAACTGCTACTATCAGACTATTTTTAAAGTCAGTTTTTCCACAAAAAATTAATATTAACCAATATTGGTAAAACTTTAAAAATATATTCAGATTTATATGATAGATATAACATGTTATTTCATATAGCAAAAATCACGTAAATTGATCAAGTATTTTTTTGCTAAAAAAAAAACTAATTGATCAATTTATGTGATTTTTGGTATACGATCAGCAGCACATTTTGTATCCACCACCATCCGCCAGGATTTGTCTCCTGTGACTCAAATGAACCAATCAATCGCAATCATTTAAAAATAGAGAATCGTCTTCATTATTAAAAATTAGCATTGAATTACCATTTTATAACCCCCCACCCCCACCCCCCATATGAATAGAATATTTTTCTTTTCGGTTTATTTTTATTTTGTTATTTTTCAAAATAGAATTAACGTTAATGGATGTTCCCCACATTACTAAGTCTGCTCTCGATTTAAATAATTGAAATTAAGAAAAGTTATATTTAAAATAAAAATACGAATAGGCTATTTTGCCGGGACCGGCAGAATAACGATGGGGCTGTTATTTTGCCAGTTTATGTTTATTTAACCTAACAGTTACAGTTACAGTGAAGATTTCACGAGTCAACTTAACTGCCGGTTTATTTTTATTTCACCATTTTTCCAATAAAAAAGAAATAATTAAACAAAGATAACGAAACTGAAAAAATAAACAAATCTTTAATACTTATGTTTTTGTTTCTATCTACTCGACGTAAATTTTTATTTCAACATTTTTCCAATAAAAAAAAATATTTTTTTAAATTGGATAAATAATTATTTAATAATGTAACATTTTATAAGATGAATAGTCAACAGTGACTTTTTTTTATAATTTAAAACTTTATTAAACGAAAAGTTATCATTTAAAACTAATTGTAAAAATAATTTTTACTTCCGGCTGATTGAGTTAGGTGTGAATGTAACTCTTCAAAATTGATTTCTGATTCACAGCTAAACTAAAGTGCAGACAATTTTTATTCGAATTTTTGTGTATATTTCTTACGATTTCCAATTTAATCTTCACCTTACATTTTAAAATAGAAATTGTTTAAATCCAGTGTTTTTTCTTGATATTTTCACATTATCAAAGTTTTTCTTTGTAAAGAAAATCAGAATTTTACATCATACAAGTTTTTCTAAATTTTTTAAAATTCAATTAAACAACTTCATTATTTGACGAAAACTGAATCGAAAACTAGTGTTGGAAAATTTGATTAAAAAAACAACTTTACTTTTGCCTTTTTTTGAAGCAACATCTATTATTCAGTTATTAATTCTAATTCAAAATCTTATATTCAAAAAAGCTTACAATGGAACTTAGTGTTGGAGATACATTCAGTTCATATGCTGAACTAGAAGAGAAACTCAACAGTTACCAATCTGTTAACTGTGCAATTGTGGAAAAGAGATAGTAGAACAATTGTTGCAGCTCAGAAAAGAATGTCAGATCGCCAATTCAATCCTGATACAATGAACTGTGGTATTCTTGTGTTCACGGTGGAAAAAAACACACCAGTAGTTCTCAAGGCCAACGACCGAACCAATTCACAAGTGAACTGCCCATACCAGCTGAAATTGAGATCTAGTGAAAATAGACAGAGCTTAGTCATCACCAAGCACATTAATGAGCACAATCATGATGTGTCTAAGCCACTATACAACCTCTTTCCAGTACAAAGACGGCTAAGCCAATCTACCAAAGACAAAGCTGAAGAGATGCTGAAGGTAAATGCCAACAGGAAGATGGTCCGTCAACACTTGTCTGATATGACAGGCAAATCCATCTTCATGAAGGATATTCACAACATTGCCACGGTTGACAAGCTCAAAATGCATACAAATGTCAATGAACTGCTTCCGCTTGCAGATTATCTGAAGTCCAAGCCAGGGCTTTCTGTAGAGTACCTAGTAGATGAGACCAACACACTGACACGCATATTCATCCAAGATATACACATGCAGCAAACATTCAGTCAGTTTCCTGAACTCATCCTAGCAGATGCTACGCATAAGACGAATGAACTAAGAATGCCATTCTACCTCATGACTATTGCTGACGGCAATGGAGAAACAGAAATCATAGCAGCCTTCATAGTTAATAGTGAAGAGGAACATATGATCCATCAGATAATTCAACTCTTCAAGATTAAGAATCCGAAATGGACAAATGTTAGAGTTGTGCTAACTGACAAAGACATGGTTGAAAGAAAGGTATTCAGTGAAGAAATGTCAAACTGTCACCTACAAATATGTCTTTTCATGTACTTAGAACAGTTAGATGTGAAATTACAATGGAAAGAATGAGTATCTCTAGTGATGAAAAAACAATTGTTTTAGAAATCATCCAAAAAACTTGCATACTCACAATCAGAACATGAGTATAAGACACATTATGAAACACTTAAAGCCACACAACTATACAACAGTGTACTCAAATATTATGATACCAACTGGCACCCTATAACAGAACAGTGGGTAGAAGGACTCAAGCACCAACATATGTCTTTGGGTGAGAGGACCAATAACAGGTTAGAATCTCACTTCCAGAAACTGAAGTCCATGACGTCAAGCCACCACTCTTTCCTGGATTTCTTCTCACTGTTCCTGTCTTTCCTCCAGATGATGAGATCAGAGCGTGATAGAAAGGTTACTAAGATGTTTTATAAAGTTTCCTGCAGTACCCAACATAAAAGTAAATTAGCCTTGCAATACCAGCAGTACCTAACACCACATGCCTTTAAATATGTAGAGAAGCAGTTAGATCTAGCACAGCATGTCACCATTCAAGAAGATACTACTGGAGCCTTTATTACTGACTCATCAGAGGGGGTCCTCAGTGTTACAACCACATCTTGCCAGTGTACTTTCCACACATCCATGTCTCTGCCATGTCGTCATTTATTTTCATTGAGAGCGAAGCAGTCACTTGAGCTCTTTGCTACTGAACTAGTTGCTGAGCGTTGGACTTGGCAGTACTACACGAGAGGTCACCGGATGCTGTCCAAGCCTCTATCTGACACCATTCCTGAACATCCTTGCATCAGTCTAGGAAGAAGACATCCCATAAATGTACACAACAAGTACAAGAAGGTATTCATACTAGAACAGAAACTGGCTTCATTAGCTTCAGAATGTGGCCAAGACTATGAACAGAGACTCATTGTGTTAGAGAACTTGATAAAGGTGTGAAATCAGAAAAGCTGCAATTGTAGAAGTTGTTGTGCGGGATGCACCACCAACTGGCATACGAAATGACGTTGGTATCAACATGACTGAGGATGCAGCACAGGATGATTTGCCTTTGCCAGATCCAATATCTCCTACAAAGCTGGAACTATTTCCAGAAACTGATGGACCTAATCTTGACAATGTCAGTTTACCCCCAAAGTTAAAGAAAGGGGGTAGACCCAAAGGATCTAACAATACAGTTATCAGACTCCTCGGTAAGAGATTCAGACTTGATAAAAATAAAAAAATTGTCACATACTTTTGAAGGCATCAGATATACTATATTTTATAATAATAAAGCTTAAAATATTGTTTTTAATTTTGTCCTTTTATAATGAAAAGACAAATGACCAAAGTTTTACGTAACAAAAAGAAAAATAACTTTCATCATTTAATTTAAAATCTGACGGTGAAATAGTCACAATGTGTAATCTGATAATTTGTAATGTTTTTGACAGTAAAAAAAATACGTAAATACATTTTAATGGGCATAGAAATTCATCGTAGTTACTTAATCTGTCATGTAAATAGTATTCAGATGATTTCTTTTGCACACGGATTTTCTCAATTTCACAAGTCGCTTATGAAATTGTGAAGATTCGTGTGCAAAAAAATGATACGTTTACTCTTTGCATTAGAGACTAAGTAACTACGATGAATTTCTATGTTCATTTAAATGCATTTACGTATTGTTTTTATTGTAAAAAAATACAAATTATGTTTTTAAGTACAAATAATTCGCCTTGAACCCCGTTTATGTCTACATTTTTTAATATAACTCTACCAGATTACCTCACAATGTTGGTTTGTAAAACAATTGAACTTTGCATTAAAATTCGTCGTTACATGTAGCAGTTGAAATTATTGACAATTACTACTGTTGTTATTTTATCGCAAGAAAAACATTCAATTTAATGGTTAATTTAGTGAAATGATGAGAAATAGTCCTAACATTTATCTTAAAAGATAGTGAAAAATCAGTTTTAAAATTGCTGTTTAGACTGTTTATAAAACTGAAATTATATAAACATACATACTGTTGAAAAAACAGTATATACAAATTAATTTCTTTAGGGACTTATCTTTAATTATTTTAATAATCAGATTTCTTAATAAGAGTTATTTATTTTTTATATCAATGAATGAAAACTATTTTTTTTTCTTAAATAACTAAAACATTTTTTATCCGACGCAAATTACTTCTAAATCCGACTAAAGAATCTAATTGTCTGTAATATTTTCGTTCATTTAATTAATTTTTACTTTTAATGTTTTTTTGTATTAAAAGCAGATATTTCTTTTATATTCAAAAGATTAAAATAACCAACAGAATAACTGATGTTGACGATGAAAATAAATTGTTATTAAATATTTGTCCTTATTTATTTCATTACCCTTTCTTTCACAAGGCCATAACAGTTAGGTAAAAAAAAACATAAGCCGGCCAAATAACGACCCCCTCGTTATTTTGCTGGGACCGGCAGCGTGAGATTCATGTTCTTCCGGTTCCACTCAGCAGCAAATGACGCCTCATAGCATATACGGATGACCAGAAATGATTAAAAAAACTTTCTCCATAATTCATACCAATTTCAGACTTGTCCAACGTCATATTATTTCACAAATAATACATCGAATGTATTACTTTTATTTCGTAATAAACAAACAATTAACAGAATACCGAATCTATTTTTTAAAATAATTTATTTGTTTTTTAGGTGCTTTTTTACATTGGGACTCGGGCTAAAAGTCCCTCGGCATCAGTGCTTTTCGGATGTTTACGTTAAACGCCGGACAGTGCCAAATGAAAAATTTGTTGACTTCCCTGCGTTAAAAAAAAAGCACAAACGAGTCTGGATTTACAAGCGTGACAAAACAAGCAAAAATCTTTCGAAATTATAATTTTTTTTTTTTTATGAAGTTTCAAATAAGTGTTTAAATTAAAAAGTTATTTCTTATTTTACTTTTTATTTCTTATTAAATATTTGTACAAAAGAAATATTTTTTTAAACGAAGAAATAACAGTGATAACAACAGTGAAAAGTTAATCAAGGGATAGGAATTGGGTTAGGGCAGTGTTATGAATTAGAACAGGGTTAGGGTTAGGGTTAGGGCAGGGTTATAAATTAGGGTTAGGGCAGGCTCGTTTGCAGACGTCAAAGAATAAGAAGGGGTAGAGGAAGTGGAAGGAAGCATTTCAACCGGGTACTGTTCAGCTATCTGCGACAATATGGAGGTGAAGGAGTATTTTCGAGATTTTTTGCCTTCACATAAATTCGACTAGATAGCAATTTTTTTCTTTAGCAATCAATTTATGGTCCTGACAGAAATTTATTGTTCCTTCAGGAGTTTCAACAGCCAGTGATACCATGTAAAAAATAATTTGCAAGTTCAGCGTTTCATTCAGTTTTAATGCTTAGATGTCGTTTGCTTATTCGTCTCGCTTCGGGGATTTCCGGCGTTTACCGTAAACTGCCGGAAAACACTGATGCCGAGGAACTTTTAGCGCGGGTCCCAATGTAACAAAGTACCGTTTTTTATTTTATTGTTTTCAAAACTTTTTTTATTGTTTTCTCAAATTGTTTTTGGTTTAAAATTTTTAATACGGACATAATATTGTTTTTTTTTGTTTTATGAAATTTCCAGAGTCACCTCTCTCTGGTGGTGGCGGTGGCGGTGAGTAAAACGTAATGATCTCGGCAATATTTTGTATTGGATATGGAAATTTTATGAGGTTTAAAACTTATGGTACTCTTATAGCTGACACACCATGTTTCCGTGACTTCGCGTCGTCAACATTCGGGCAGTTTACGAAAGCACCCGAGAGTTGACGAGGCGAAAACTGCCAAACGCTAAATTGAAGACTGGCAGCCGATAAATTGCGACAAAGAAAATCAAACCAAAATATATATTTACAAATAAAGAACGAACAAACCATAGCTAAACAACTATTAGTAATTAGATGTTTAATTTTTTTTGTTTTTTGTCAAAGGAACCATTGTTAATCAAATGTTTTTAAATAAAATGTTTTTTGTTTGTGCACCGGAAAGTTTGAAATGCTGGTTTTGTTTGATTTGTTAAGCAAATATTATTGTTGTTTTGATTGTTTTTCAATGTTTTTATTTTACATTTTCTTCTTGTTAACATAAACACTGCAACAACTGTTTTTAAGCAATTTTGGGGGTTTTCTTTTCTTATTTTAACGAAAATAAACTGTTTATAAATAAATGTTTATTGGTTAATAGTTTTGTCACCCGCTCGAATGTTGACGATGCGAGTGTAAAAAAAAATAGACTGCCGTACCTATTGAATAGGTGATGCCATCAGGAGGTGGGGATATGATACCCAATGGAGCAAAGTTGGACTAGGCCATTTTTGGTTAAGGGAGGAGAGGTAATACAAAACCTATATCTAGGTTCTGCCTTTTCCATTCAGGCGAATAGCGAACCTGGTGCGAACTAAGAGCGAACAGTGCCAACAAAGTGCGAACAGTGGCGCCAATCCCATATTCTCTTACTAGTCGGACATTTCAAATTCAGTTTTTCCCCTTATAGTGGTATATCGACAGCCTCTCTTACGAGTGACATATTTCAATTACAGTTTTTTCCACTTACAGTAGTGGATATGGACAGACTACTATGATGCTGAAGGAACTTCGACACTGAGTTCATTCGGATGCACACGTCAACCCCTCAACGAGATCGACAGACACTCTTACGAGCGGATAGCCATTTGCACGAAATAGGCATACTGTTACGAGTCGGCGGCAATGCTACGACTTTGCTCCAACCAGAGACTCCATTTTATTTTACCAGACTCTGTTGGGTGGGTCGCTAGAGGAGCAATTCTTTTAGCAAGACCTTTCCTCTTCTTACTACTGCCTCGCCCCTCTTCAGGGTACATCCGGAAGGAAGATATTGGGATATATTTTTTTATATTTCAAATATTTTCTATTTTTTCCTTTTTTTCCCCCCAACACATTGCTAAAAGAAACTTTGATGGGACCAACACATTGCAAAGGGAATTTGTTGGATACCGCACCTTTAGGACCAGGACCGAGCTGTCGAAACGAGGGGAGCTGGTTACCTGGTGGAGCCAAGGAACGAATCGGTATGACCAATGACGCCGAGCAGTTTATGTCTGTGAAGATCAAAGCCGAGAGGGGAAAATGATTACCATTCAAGAAGCTGTAAGAGAAAGTATGCTGGATTTAACGATACCCAAATGTCTCAACAGTCCAAGTTTAATCATTTAATATTCAGCGAACCAACATTTAAGAAATTGGACATAAACTGGGACCCTGGCGCCAGGGCACCATTCGACGAAAGAAGAAATCTCCTGAACATTAAAACGGACTTTATCAATACAACTATTGTGTCATATTCTACAAAGGCGAAATTTCACTTCAAAACCTACAAATGTCGTATGTTAGATACATCGTGCAATGAAAATAAGAACCAGAAGAAATGTATGACTGTTAACTTATTTCAACTTGAAATAAGTCTTAAATTTCATGGAAACTCTTGTAAAAAATTACTGTTTTGATAAATTTTTTTTTCTGCCATTTATACGCACCTTGCTTTTTTGTTCTTAATCTCCCGAAATATTCAGAACTTTACGATAATGTCTCCAAACGAAACATCTCGTCTTTTGTTTCACTACAATTTAGCTTCAACGAATCCATTGTTCCGGCCATTATACTACTTGCCATAATGATTCTCTGTGGCTATCGTAGATACGTTTCTATTAGTCGTGCAGACTCATGTAAAAACAGTAATATTTCACATATTATGAGGATAAACACTTACACTGTTTCGTATGACAGATATATTTTTTTCTATTCCATTGCAAGCAGCCTAGTTTTTTTTAAACTTATTACTCTGTCTTCTAAAGAGGGCTCAGATCAATGCCCACAATCCTTCTGTTTTTGTCTTTTGACATTGAACTTGCCGCTGGATTTTTCCAGGCTTTAGTTTTGTTCATCTAAGGACAACATTATTACTCATTTCTTCTAAGGAAGAATCATTGGAATATTACGACATATTCCTACTATTTGAAGGATTCCTTGTCTTTTGATATTCCTTCTATATTTTTTTTTTACAGTTAAACTTCTTGCTAGAATATCACCATATATTCTGCTACTATTTGAGGGAATTTCAGTTACAATATTCCTTCTATTACCCTTTCTTCTGTAAGCCATGAGTTAATCTTAAATGATATAAGATAAATTTAAGTTTCTTTCAATTTCTTTTTTTTTCCTACAGCGTTTATTAGCATTTATTTTTGTATTAGAATAGATTGAAGATTGTTTGGTACATTCATACGAGGAACGGACATTATAATCTGAAAATCAGGGATTTGGGGTACTTCTTTTTCTCCTTTTTTTTTTCTTTTTTGTTCGGGAATGTGCAAAAAAAAAAATAGACTGTCATACCTATTGAGTGGGTGAGGTCTTCAGGAGGGGGAATATGATACCCAACGGAGCAAAGTTGGACGAGGCCATATTTGGATAAAGGAGAAGAGGTAGTACAAAACCTATATCTAGATTCTACCTTTTCTCATTCAGGCGAATAGCGAACTCAGAGTGAACAGTGCGAACAGTGGCGGGCGCCGCCAATCCCATATTCTTTTACTAGTCGGACATTTCAAATTCAGTTCAGGTATATCGACAGACTCTCTTACGAGTGACATATTTCAACTACAGTTTTTTCCACTTACAGTAGTGGATATGGACAGACTACTATGATGCTGAAGGAACTTCGACACTGAGGAGTTCATTCGGATGCACACGTCAACCCCTCAACGAGATCGACAGACACTCTTACGAGCAGATAGCCATTTGCACGAAATAGGCATACTGTTACGAGTCGCCGTCAATGGTACGACTTTGCTCCAACCAGAGACTCCATTTTATTTTACCAGACTCTGTTGGGTGGGTCGCTGAAGGAGCAATTCTTTTAGCAAGACCTTTCCCCTTCCTACTACTGCCTTGGCCCTCTTCAGGGAGGAAGATATTGGATATATTTTTTTATATTTCAAATATTTTCTATTTTTTCCTTTTTTTCCCTAACAAGAGTACCAAACTTAAAATAAACTTTAACATTTAAAACAAAACAAAAGGGTTCAGGGTTAGGGTTAGGGTTTAGGGTTGGGTTAGGTTTAGGTTTAGGGTTAGAGTTAAGGTATTTCCATTTCTAAGAAAAAAGTTTGATTCCGGAAGTTACTCCATTTCCAAGAAAAAAGGTTTCCACTATTATTTAAAAAATGGGCACTTCTGTAGTATATATGAAGCAGCAGATTTTCTGTCCTTCTACTGAAAATAAAGGGAGGTAATTCAACCGGAAGTGATTTTTTTACAACATAAAAAAAAAATGCAAGACTGATTTGTTTTTGGGTAACAATTAACAATTTCTTTTTTTTAGTATATGAAGTAAAAAAAAATTTTAAATAAAAAACCCTAACCCTAAACCCTAACTCTAACTCTAAACCCTAACCCTAAGAAATCAGGCGGTGTGCCTGTAAAAAATCTATTGTTTTTTGCGGCTGGTTCATTAAATTACCAATGTCTCGAAGATTAATTTCATTTAACTCCATTTTCTAAATACTAAATTCAACTTCCGGTGAATTCTGAATGAATGGTACTTGGAGAAAAAAAAACGGAACTCTTCAATTTCGATTTCTTAATCGGCAGCTGCTTCATATATACTACAGAAGTGCCAAAAAATGTTTTGAAAACAATCAAATAAAAACAAATAAATTATTTTTCAAATAGTCTGTATTATGTTAATTATTAGATTATGATGAAAGAAAAGTTTGAAATTAATATGACAAAAAGGAAAGTCTGAAATTAATATGAATAAAAAAAATTGTTGTATCACTTTCAGGCATCCGTACACACTTTCTTCAAGCTTTTTTCACCGGAAGCCAGCATTCCTCCATGTCCTTCCCGTCTGCCTTTCTTTTTTTTTTAAACATAACCTTCCTTAATTTGAATTATTTAAATTGAGAGCAGACTGATGTGGGGAAAATCCATCAACGTTAATTCTATTTTGAAAAGTAACAAAATAAAAATAAACTCGAAACCGAAAATAAAAATATTGTATTTGGAAAGGGGGGGGGGTAAAATGCCAATTCGGTGTTAATGAATAATGAAGACGATTCTCTATTTTTAAACGATTACGATTGATTAGTTCATTTGAGTCACGTGAGACAAATCCTGGCGGATGCAAAAAGTGGTGCCATCCCAATTCTTGCACTTATATTTTTAAAGATTATGACATTAAGAACGTTTTGGAATTCAATTTAGTATTATGTAGCAAAAGAGAAGAAAAAAAAGACGTTTTAATACTTTTTTCGTCTTGATCGATACAAAAAGCAACATGGCGCCATGAACTAGTAAATGCACTACTTCTGGTTGTTTTTTGTTAAAATCTCGATTATTCTAGCATATTTACACATTTCAAACGTGTTTTTTCTTCAGATTACATGCGTAATACTAAATAGATTTTAACTCAAAATAGTTTCTCATTTAATAATATAAAAAAAAAACAACATAAAACCATTTTTATCGCATTCTGTTTACATCTTCGAACTCATCATTTGCCATTTTTGTCATAATCCTGTCATGAAAAATGATTTTATATTAAATATGACATATTTTTCATGTGCCCTGATATATATAATCACCCATATGTTTTATGTTGTTTTCACTAAAATAAAAACGCAGAAACGATAAAACATTGGGAAAATTTCTTTCAACCATTGATGCACCTTAAATTATTGCACTTATCAGTGGTTGAGGTTAAAAGAATCAAATAAAAATGTATTTTGGGGGACCAAAATAATGGAAATGACTTTAGAGAATTAAAATATAATTATTATATTTTAAAAGTACAAACAAAGCCCCCCCCCCTCCTCCCCTGCATTTTTTTTATTTGGGGGTCATTTTTTATTTTATGCTTTTGTTTTTAATTCGTTTATGAACATAACAGAAATTGGACATTTAACTAACTTTTTTGCAAATGTTGGGATTTTTAATATGTAGAATCAAATATTTTATTTATAAAATTCAGATTGTTCATTTTTTGGAGATTGTTTTTTTTTAAATAACGATCCCCGATTTTCTGGCCATTTTTACGAATCTCGATAAAGTTTTTATAAATTCAGTATTTTTTTCTTATGAATCTCGACATAAACACACATTTGGGATATTTTAGAGTAAAATCTTGATTTTTTTCTTCAAATAAATGTTGTTTCTTTTTTTAATCAAATCCTTAAAATAAGAAAAATAACGCCGTTGGTTTACGATGCCATTCCTTTCAATTCGAGATGGAAAAGCATTTGATAATCGTTATTAATACGTATATAAGGAAATATTTTTGAATTTTTAGATTACGAAATAAAATAAAAATATAAAAACTCACACTTCAACTAAATGTGATTGACGACAACGACGCTCCAGTTTACGGCATTCGCTATTTAATGAATGAGGGGTAGGGGGTAATCTATTCCGTGTTCGTTTTCTCGCATTCGCTCATTCCATTGCATTCAAAATAATTTTCTCTTGCCTTCAGATCTGTTCTCCTTTCAAAAGTTGATGTTCATTATTACAAAATAATCTAAAGGTGTTCGAATAGAATTTCATATATTTGTTCGGTAAATTTTCCGATTAAAACCCTCCGCTGAATCACCCTTTGAAAAAATGAGATTCTACTTTTTTAGGCGATTACGTGTGACCACTGAAAAATTTGGCGGAAAAAAGGAAAATAAATTAATTTAGAATTTAGAGTGGGAGTTTCGCATATGAACTTAACGTAAAATTACCCCCCCCCCCCCTAGTTCCAGACAGTTCTATTTTTTAGGGCACTTAACCAATTTTTTTTTATGGGAGTGTTTCAGTGGCGAGCACCCTCTAAAAAATCCTCGTCCAAGTGCCTTCCAAATATTCCTGTAAACCTAAGTCCGAGTGGCAAAGCCCCGCCGCAAAGAAAACTTCTTTAACCCTACCACTAATCAGAAGTTCGAGTGGTAAAAAAAAAACTCTCCCGTAACCCAAAGTTCAGAAAAAAGAAAACTCATAAAACCACACGTAATCGCATAAAAAAGTTATCATGGTCTCGTTTCAGTCTTGAGAAACAATGGCTTTTTTATTTTTATGGAAATCGTTCCAGACAAGGCAAGGAGATGCCTATTGGTTTTTGTCTTGAAAAGACTAAGGCTATAGGTAGGAGGAAAACAGTCAGCAGGAAGAGAGTTCCACAAGCCTGCAGTTCTTGGAAAGAAACTACTGGAAGCTAGTATGAGGTATCGAAACAGCGAATTGATGGAGACCACTAGACAAGCGAGTCAAAGGAGCTGGAAAAACAGAAGCCGGGAATAGATCACATAATTCTGTAAGAGTGCCTGCACAGGTAATTGTGAAGCAAAGGTTGTGCAATCTTCAACCACGCCTCTCTTGAGTCGGCTCTTCCTGATTCCAGTTGCAAGGAGAAATCCAAGACGACTGGAAACAATGCCAAGATAAGCGGAGAGAATATACTGGTCACCTATTTTAATAAGCCCTCCGTTCAGTCTAGAGAGACTATGGATACCCCTATAAGGGGCTGGCTGCGCGTGTAATTATGAAGCAAGGGTTGCGCAATCTCTAACAACACCTCTCCTGAGTCGGCACTGCTTGATTCCAATGGCAAGCAGTTCAAGACGACTGGAAACAATGCCGAGATAAACAGAGAGCACATACAGCACCTGGTAGTCCCAAATGGTCACCCATTTAATACTGGCCAGGCTCGACGTCACTTAACTTCGGTGATCTAACGGGAACCGGTGTGTCAACGTGATTGTACCGTATTGTATTGTATTTTAATAGAACCCTGAAAAAAACAACAAAAAAAACGTACAGAATGTATCCCCAAATAAAAAAAAATTTAGTTAACTGCATTAAAACGCTAGAATAGTCCAGAAATGGGGGGATCATTTTAGGGTAAATTTATATGTGAAACTGATCCCCCACTCTAAATTCTAAAATAATTGTTTTGTTTTTTTCTTCTTTTTGCCAAGTTTTTTAGCCGTTCACATGTAATCGCTTAGTTTTGTTTGTTTTGGTGGGGGGCTGGCAGAGTGTCATGCCAACCCCAGTTATGACTCGGCACTCCTAACAAAACCGGATGTTTAATCCTTTAACACCTTAGTCCGTGTGACAGAAACCAACACAGTAGCTTTCTTTCTGTGTATATTGTCATTCAAGCTGACCAACTAGATCTAATCAAAGCATTGCATCAGTAGCAGCTGACAAAACAGTATAAAAAGGGTACGTTTCTTCATTCCAGACTCGGGTTACTGTCAGGTAATCTAGCAGCAGCTTTTTCCCTCAAATTCCTGCTGGATAGAAAGGCATTTTCACAATGGCAGTCAGCAGCAGCTTCGCCCCCTCCTTCTACAGCAGCTCAACAATGACTGCCATCATAATCACTATCGTCACAGCTATTACAGCAGCTCATTTCTAACCAACAAACTAACTGTAGCTTGAGCCGGCCATCATCATCATCAACAACATCTGCAGACAGTCAAAGTGTAGCAGTCAAAAATATTAACATTTCTTTCTCCTTGCGGAGAGCAGCCCCTGCAAGGTGATTTGGTCACATGAAGACTAATCAGATTCTAGGGTATATTAATTTAAACCGAATCCTTAAAAGACTATTTTCAGACCCTTAGGGAATTACAGAGATTCAACAAAGAGCTCCCAGGTACCAACGAAAAAAGATGTCTCTTCTCTCGCCCCGGTCAACTTGACCCCGAGCAAAGATATTGTAGAGGAACAAGGGAGATTGACACTGATTACTAAGGATGCCAGTGGATTATTCCCCTTTGGAGAGAGGGAGTCAGGCTACTCGAGAGATTCTTGGCCTTTTGGCTAAGATCAAAGTGTAGTATCTGTTCCGATGGATACTGCACCCCATAGACTGGTATTGTCTTAGCCTTCGGGGCTTGATTTATGCCGGTCTATGGGTCTGTCCTCTGCAGTTCTAGGAGGTCCACCCTCCCAGGTTACGCCTCCCCTCTTTGGGGAGGAGTAAGTTTATTGCTTACTGCCTGAGGCGCCCCTACCGGGGAATACCGACAGGGCTGCCCAGGCAATTTTTGAACCCCACTTTCCCGACCCGACCGTGGGTCACATCTTACTTGTGGGAGTAAGATAAAAACTGGCCTTGTGCCTAACTCCTGGAGAGGAGTAAATCAATACTCGAGGAGAGAGACTGGAATTCACAATGGCTGGACAGATTTCCACATGATTGATAATACGAAGAAACTCTGTCTGATGTTCCTAACCTACCGTTCTAGTCGAGTCCACCATGAGTAGTGAGTAAAAAGCTGTTTCTTGTATGTTGTGTTATGTTGTGAGTCCACTTTACATTTGTCAGTATGTAAATAAATGTGTATATTGTATTTGATCGTATTTTTCCTTATTCCATAGCATTACGTTTAGTCGATATGTTTTTCCATAAGAGTAACATAGATAAGAACTAACAATATCTTCCACTAGAAGATATACTGCTCAAAGAACTTTGGTGGCAGCCCCTTTCTTAGTTTCTTCACTGTGACAACTTTCACCAATCTACGCCAACGGTGTAGGTCACTTACATAAATACCTACTGTTGTTGTTCATAAAAGTGATTTGTTTTCCTTTCTACTGACGACCGTTTTGTTACAAAATATTATAGGAGGTAGTCTTACACTCCGTGCAAAGATTAGCTCCTATAAAATGTATAGAAACTTTCACCCCGTAACAATGACCAACAAGAAAAAACTAATAAAAAGCTTTCTCTCGACCCATTTCACTCAAAATAATTTGGATTACTAAAATAAGAATTAACCTTTTGCTTAACACCTATTTGAGTCATCCAAATTATTTCGAGTAAGTCAAGAAACCCCTTTTTCTTCTAAATAAAAAAATGAAAACATTTTTCTCATCTGAGAAAATTACAAAACCTCTTTTTTTCCATAAAAACAAAAAAAAAGAACATTTTTCTCGCTGAAGAAAATTCTGAAACCCTTTTTTCTTTTTCTAAAAAAACAACCTATTTTACTTAAAAAGATTTGCTGAAAGAGAAAAACTCAGAAACACTTTTATATTTTATTACATGAAAAAAAGAAAAGACCATTTTTTAAAAGAAAATTATTTTTCAGCCAATTTATATGATGCAGACTCTTGGACGCTACCGACTTCCAACTCTTCAAAGTGATCGTCAGCAGCATATTCGTCAGCAGCATATTCGTCAGCAGCATATTTTAATTGTAAACGTCAACACAATTTAAGAGAAGAAATATAACTTTTTCCCCTTAAAAAAAGCAAATAGCTTTTTTACAAATATTTTTAAAGACCCCGCAAAAGTGAGTACATTTGTTTTTTTTCCATTACACAAACAAACAAAAAGAAAATCGCAACATACATACATACATACATACATACATACATACATACATAGCCGTGGCTCAAGGATAGGCGCCCTTTTTGCACAGCTGGATTTTTTCACATTAAAGGTCAACCTTGTGCTTAACTTTGTCCTCGTGGGGAGGCAAGTAGATAGAGATATCATTGCAATCACTATTGACAGCGTGGCATCATCAATCAAATTTCTCTTGACACAATGTTTTTGATACCACAGGTTGTTGAGTGCCTGGAATTGTCAGAAGTCAAAACAACTTGATACAATACAACGATTTAATCTTGTTCTTTCTGTCTGTCTGTCTGTCTCTTTCTTTTTGTTTATGTATTCTTGTTTCTCTCCTTTTTGCTGAACGTTTTCTTTCTGTCTCCTTTTTGTCACCACGAGAGAGCAACAAAGCAGTCGTTAAGAATCTATGAAACAGCGTAGACATGTGTCTCTCCAGCTTGGCGATATGAGTTTTATATTTTTCAGAATGCGACAGAAATAAAAACTATGCTTGTTCACTTTTTTACCAAGTGTTCAAATTTCAGCGATGATGGTTCCTTCCCAAAGTTCAGATAATTATTTCTTTAGAGAGAATTAATGACACCATACCACAACTGTTTTCACCACAGCTTTTAAGGATCTAAACAACGTGGGCTCAAAAGAAAGCAAGTGTCAACCGCTGCTCTAAATGAAGATATGACTATCATACTCAGGTCTTGTGGCACCATACCAGAACCATAAGACTACATCTGAGAGATGTCTCCATCACACGATAGTTTCACAAGATACACCTCGGCCACAATAGTGTAACATACATAGTTGGTACTATTCATGATACCATTTTGGGAGTCTCTAATCAGATGACTGTCGATCACAGATAATACCCCCCCCCTACATCAGACAATCTGATTTAGCAAGAGCACATCCTGTCTCTTACTATCCTTTCCTTTTCTTCTTTTAAAAAATTTTTTTTTTAACCCCAAACAAGGCAAGTTGCCACTGTAGACGTAAGGGGCTACTGAGAATTGGGAGCTGTGCATTTCAATCGGAAACAAACGAGACATAAGAATTCACGGCCACACAAAATACCCCAATTTGCTCCTAAATTTGCGGCTGTTGTGATGGGATACCTAACTCCCCTCAAGGCTGATAAGTGTACTAGTCTGTAGTATATATATACTAGGAACAATAGTATGTATGGTGGACTGTATTCAACGGTATTCAAGTGTATTAGGTTAATCCTATTGAATTACCTGTAGTGTTATTGTTTTGTACAAGATATACGTTGTAATAAACCATCCTCTTTTAAAGACCATAACCAAGTTATGTCAGCTGGCGGCGAGAATTTCGAAAACGAACCCATAAAAGACGTTGTAAAGTCAAATATATTAACTGGAAACAAGGATTGGAAACTAATAAGTCTGCACCATTCACTAAGTGTCAAGACTGAAGCAAGTGCCAATCTGTTAAAGTTTCTTTTTATAATCAAAACAACAACAACAATTACAACAAAGGCGCCTTCTGGGCCAATCAAAATCTTCACCCAATGGCTGTAACTTGATACATTACATCCCTCCATTCTTAGATGGATCACTAAACATAGTCTCTTAACTTAAATGGAGCTCTCCTTACACGCTCAGATCTCCGAGGAATAGGCGATGCTTTCTGTTTGAAGTCTATAGGTTCCACCTCAGCCTCATCCTGTTTTACCAATTCAGGAACTCCTTCTTCCTCAGTAGACTCCCTTGTACTGGTTGTCACCGTGTCCTCTGCGGCATCATTCATATCAGTCATATTCTCCTCTGGGACCCGGATTGTCCTTTTAATGATCTGGTCTGAATGTCTCCATGTAACTCCTCTCTCGGTCTCTACCTCAAAATTGACATTACCCAACTGCCTCGTAATGATGCCCTCCAGCCACCGTTGACCAGTGCTAAAATTCCTCACAAGGACTGGATCATTCACCCCATGATTTCGGCACGGTGTCATGATCTTAGTACCCTTCTCCATTTTGTAGTTGTACACCCTACTCTTAAACTTGTTTGGCTGTAACAGATGAAAGGCTGTTCTTAATTGTCGCTTGAACAGCAATTCAGCTGGAGGAACCCCAGTTACTGTGTATGGAGCTGTCCTGTAGTTAAAAAGGAATCTGTTGACTTTTGTTTCAAGAGATGTTTTTGTGTCTTTGTCCATCCTCTTCATTGTTTCCTTGAATGTACGCACACTGCGTTCAGCCTGGCCGTTGGAGGAAGGATGGTAAGGAGCCGTGAATATGTGTTTAACCCCATTTGCCTCTAAAAACCTCCTGAATTCATCACTGGAGAAACAAGGGCCGTTGTCACTCACAACCAGCAGAGGCAAACCATGAGTCACAAAGATTCCCCTCAACTTCTCAATGGTAGCTGCAGCAGTGGATGTCTTCATTATGCAAACCTCCATCCATTTGGAGTAGGCATCAACCACTATTAAGAACATGTGTCCAAAAACTGGACCAGCATAGTCTATGTGAATTCTTTCCCAGGGCTGACTTGGATATTTCCAACAATGAATTGGAGTTCTGTTGGGCTGTTTCTGATTTAGTACACAACTTTCACACCCCTTGGTGGTCCACTCAATATCTTCATCCAGTTTTGGCCACCATACATAGCTTCTAGCTAATGCTTTCATCCTCACAATGCCTACATGAGTCTGGTATAATTGCTGCAGAACTTTTCCTCTCAACTTAGGAGGAATAATAATCCTGCTTCTCCACAGTAACACGCCATCTTCACAGGTCAGTTCCTCCCGTTTATTAAAATAGGGCTTTAACTGTTCACTCCAACTGACCCCATTCCAGCCATTCATGGTGAATTTGTATACCCGACTCAAGATGCTAATCCATTGGGGTTTCCCCGCGTGAGTTCGGATCTCATCCTCGTCGCCAATTAATAAGTCTGCACCATTCACTAAGTGTCAAGACTGAAGCAAGTGCCAATCTGTTAAAGTCTCTTCTTTTTATAATCAAAACAACAACAACAATTACAACAAAGTCGCCCTCTGGGCCAATCCAAAACTTCACCCAATGGCTGTAACTTGATACATTACAGAAACGAAACCAAATTTTGGAATATATTCAGTCACATGCGTGCTTCGTTTTATTCAGTAAATACATACAAGTCACGTTGTGAACGAAATAATCCAACTGACGTTGATTTAAAAATATCAACTGCAAATGTGATTCGCTAATCGAATTCACACTACAAAGAAGGATTTCCCTCTACAAGGTACAAAAAAAGCACCCAACAAATAGTTTTTATCGTTGGACATACATTTGCGCTAATGAACAAGGATTACTGTGAATTTGTTTCTTTTTTCCAGTATAACTAAAAGACATCTTAAAATAAAGGTGTGTCAAAGAGGAAAACGTACAAATACTTTTTAGTAACTGATAATAGTACACTCACTGCTATTACTTTTTCTAAAATAAAAATTTTTATTTTTTGTTTGTGTCGAGTTCTGAGTATTTTCAATATGGAACAATTAGTCGAAATGGGTAAAATGCTGTGTATGAGCATGCACAATAACAACGAGATATATAGAATGCGATCCGGGTGGAGATATATAGAATGCGACCTGGGTAGAAATATACAGAATACGACCTGGGCAGAGACATATAGAATGCGACCTTGGCAGAGACATATAGAATGCGACCTGGGCAGAGACATATAGAATGCGACCCGGGCAGAGACATATAGAATGCGACCCGGGCAGAGATATAGAATAGAAGACATGTGTATGGTAAGGAGTCTGAGTTAGATGGTATGGTAAGGAGTTCGAGTTTGATAGTATGGGATGAGTCAAAGTCGGATTATATAGGAAGGAGTCAGTCAGATTGTATGGGAAGGAATCAGAGTCAGTTAGTCAGAGTCGGATAGTATGAGAAGGAGTTGGATGGTATGGGAACGAGGTGGAGTTAGAAAATATTGGAAGGAATCAGAGTTGGATAGTATGGGAAGGAATTGGGGTTGGATGGTATGGGAAGGAATCGGGGTAAGATGGTATGGGAAGAAGTTGGGGTTAAATGGTATGGGAAGGAGTCGGGGTTAGATGGCATGGGAAGGAGTCAGGTTGAATTGTATGGAAGGAGTCGGGTTTTCATGTATGAGAAGGAGTTGTAGTCGGATGGTATAGGAAAGAGTCAATATGCATGGTAGGAATCAAATGGTATGGGAAGGAGTCCGAGTCAGATGGTATGGAAAGACTCAGAGTTAGGTGGTATGGGAAGGAGTCGAATGGTATGGGAATGCGTCCGGATTGGATGGTATGAGAAGGAGTCAAAGTCATATGGTATGGGAAAGAGTCCCAATCAGATGGTATGGGAAGGAATCTGATGGTATGGGATTGAGTCTGATGATATGGTAAGTAGTCGGAGTTGTTTGGTATGGAGGGTGTCGGATGGTATTAGAAGATGTCAGAGTTGTATGGTATGGGGAGTGTTGGTATGGAAGAAGTTGGAATCGTATGGGAAGGAGACATATGGTAAGGGAAAGAGTCGGATGGCATGTGAAGGAGTTTGATGGCATTGAAAGATGTCAGAGTCGGATGGTATGGGAAGGAGTCGGAGTCAGATGGGAAGAAGTCGGATGGCATGGGAAGGAGTCCAAATCGGATTGTATAAGAAGGAGTTGGAGGTTTGGGAAGGACGCAATGAATTATGAATTGTCCAGGATCATTTGTTCTACTCAGTATTGTCCTAGATAAAAAAATTCTATGGTTACAGTGTTACTTTCGGTAACAGGTATATATTAAATCTCTTTGGACTACTGCTTGTATCTAAATAAGTTATTGTCATATTAATGTGAAATGGAGGGTTAGGGAAAAACATTAGGAATTTACCGGAAACATTTGTTCTACTAGCCGTTGTCTGGGATAGAAAATTTTAAGATTTCAGTATTACTTTTAGTAATGGGTATATAGTAAATCTCTTCGGACTACTGACTTCATCAACATTACATATCTTCTTAATATTGTTAAATGGAGTAGGGTGACAAAAAATTAAGAATTAATCCGGACCATTTGTTCTGCTCAGTGTTGTCCAGGATCAAAAATTGTAAGATTACAATATTACTTTTGGTAACTGGTATATATTAACTCCCTTCGGACTGTGGACTTAATTAACATTACATACCTTCTTAATATGTTGAAATGAAGGAGGGCAAAAAAATAACCATTGAGCATTAAAATAAGAAAAAGGAATAAGATGATCCTTTGAAAGAGAGGGTTAGGGAGAGGACTAGAGAGAGAGAGAGAGAGAGAGAGAGAGAGAGAGAGAGAGAGAGAGAGAGGAGGAGGAGAGATATAGAAATTTTGTTATAAAGATTTACACACTACTTAATTTCTTATATTTTGTTTTTATCGCTCAGGACAATGCCGGGTAGCCCTGCTAGTATAAAGGTGAAACGTGTGTTTGTATGTCCAGCTAAGGCACCTGAGATACTCGACAGATATCCGTACAGTTGACATTCTTAGAATTAGAAATTTTTTTTTATCCTTTCAGGGTTAACAGGACTGACTTTCGTAAGAAAGGGGGGTACGTTTTCCACCCACGGCAACGTTATTTTGTACTAATTTGGAAAAAAATGCAAGTCATACCTTAAAACTCCAACCGGAAATGACATCAGAGGGAGGGGGTAGTAAGAACATCACTCCCACTATACCCCTTTTTCCTTCCTTTTTTCTTTCCATCCCACCACCACCCTTTGTTCCCTCTTTTTCTTCTTTCCCTCCCACCACCATCCTTTCTTCCTTCCTTTCTTTTTCCCTCCCGCCACCACCCTTCCTTCCTCCCTTTCTTCTTTCCCTCCCAATACCACCCATTTTTCCTACCTTTCTTCTTTCACTCCCACTCCGACCTTTTCTTCCTTTCTTATTTTCCTCCCACTACTACACTTTTTTTCTTCTTTTCTCTCCAACCACCATCTTTTCTTCCTTCATTTCTTCTTTTCCTCCTATCCCCTTTCTTACTTGCTTTCCCTCCTACCACCACCCTTTCTTTCTTCCTTCCCTCCCACCACCACCCTTTTTCTTCTTTCCCTCTAACTACCACCCATTTCTTCTTTCTCTCCCACTACCACCTTTTCTCCCTTCTTTCTTTCCCTCCCACTCTGAAATTTTCTTCCTTTCTTTCTTATTTTCCTCCCACTACCACCCTTTCTTTCTTCTTTTCTCTCTCACCACCACACATTTATTTCCTTTCTTCTTTATCTCCCACTCCCACCTTTTCTTCCTTTCTTCTTTCCTTCCCACTATCACCTTTTCTCTTTTTCTTTCTCTTCCACTACCACCTTTCCTTCCTACCCTCACACTACCATCCTTTGTTGCTTTCTTCTTTCCCTCCAACTACTACCGTTTCTTTCTTCTTTTCTTCCCACTGCCAGCATTTCTTCCTTCCCTCCAACTACCACCTTTTCTTTCTTTCTTTCCCTCCCACTCCAACCTTTTCTTCCTGGGTTTCTTATTTTCCTCCCACCACCACCCCTTCTTTTCTCCCTTTCTTTCCCTCCCACCACCTCGCTTTCTTCCTTCCTTCCCACCACCACCCCTTTTCCTTCCTTTCTTCTTTCCCTCCCACTACCACCCTTACTTCTTTCCCTCCCACTACCACAGTTCTTCGGGGGCTTGTGTAGTATAGCGCCATTATGGAAAATGCTTTTGGGGGCTTGTGCAGTATAGCACCCTTATAGAAAAATAATTATGGGGGTTTGTGCAGTTAAGCCTCCCTATGGAAAACGCTTTTTAGGGGCTTGTGTAATTTAGCCTCCCTACAAAAAATGCTTTTCAGGGGCTTGTGCAGTATAGCGTCCTCATGGAAAATGCTTTTCGTGGCTTGGTCAGTTTAGCCTGACTATGAAAAACGCTTTTCGGGACTTGTGCAGTTTATCCCTCCTATGGAAAACGCTTTTCAGGTGTTGGGTAGTTTAGCCATCCTTCAGAGGGTTATGCAGTCAAGCCCCCATACTGAAAACGCTTTTCAGTGGCTTGTGCAGTTTAGCACCCCCTATATAAAATGCTTCTCGGGGGCTTGTGCAGTATAGCACCCTGATGAAAAATACTTTTCGGGGCTTGTGTAGTTTAGCTCTCCTATGGAAAATATTTTCGGGCTTGTGCAGTTTAGCTCTCCTATGGAAACTGCTTTTTAATAGCTTGTGCAGTTTAGCACCTCCTATGGAAAACACTTTTCGGGGCTTATGTAGCTCAGCCCTCCTATGGCAAATGCTTTTCAGGGGCTTGTGCAGTTTACCCCACCAATAGTAAACACTTTTCGGTGGCTTTTGCAGTTTAGCCCATATTTGGAAAACGCTTTTTGGTGCTTGTGCAGTTTAGCCCGTCTATGGAAAACCTATTTTGGGGGCTTGTGCAGTATAGCCCCCTTATGAAAAATGCTTTCTGGGGGCTTGTGCAGTTTAGGTCCCATATTGAAAACGCTTATTTCCCTCCTACTACCACCCTTTCTTTCTTCCTTTCTTATTTCCCTCCCACTACCACCTTGTCTTTCTTCTTTTCTCATTTCTTTCCCTAGGTCCCTTTCTCCCTTCCTTTTTTTCTTTCCCTCCTACTATCACCTTTTCTTGATTCCTTCCATATTTCCATCCAACCCTTTCTTGCTTCATTTCTTATTTCCCTCTGACTACCACCCTTTCTTCCTTCCATTTTCCTTTCCCTCCTACAACCATCCATTCTTTTATCCTGACTTCTTTCCCTCCCACGATCACCCTTTCTAACTACCGTTCTTTTTTTTTCTTCCACTACTACTCTAACTAGAGATATAGAATGCGACCCAGATAGAGATATAGAGAATGTGCACTGGGTAGAGATATATATAGAATGCACACCAAGCAGAGATATATATATATAGAATGCACACCAGGTAGATATATACATATATAGAATGCACACCAGGTAGATATATACATATATAGAATGCCACCAGGTAGAGATATATATATATAGAATGCGCACCGGGAAGAGAGTTATATATATAGAATGCGCACTGGGTAGAGAGTTACATATATAGAATGCGCACCAGGTAGATATATATATATATATATATATATATATAGAATGTGCACCGGGTAGATATATAGATATATATAGAATTTTCACCCAGTAGATATATAGATATATATAGAATTTGCACCGGGTAGATATATATATATATGTATATATATATAGAATGCGCACAGGGTAGAGATACATATAGACTGCACACTGGGTAAAGAGATATATATATATAAAATGCGCACCTAGTAGATATATATATATATATAAGGTGTACCAGGTAGATATATATATATAAGGCGTACCAGGTAGATATATATATAGAAGGCACAGTTTGTCATGGCCGCCCTATCTCACATAAAAAAGCAAATCGGTGTTAATCAAAAGAAAAATCCTACATTATATTTTCAAAGTGATGTTGTTGTTTTTTGCAAATACTAATTTCTTTCCACTAATTTGTTTAATGGTACTAATAGAAGATATCCACTTCATCATGTTTGCTCAATTTGACATCAGAAATTGCAAATCTGTGTAATCAAGAAAAATCCTACGTTATTTTAGGCCGGATAGTTTTTTTTTTACAAATAATAATTGCTGATCACTAATTTGTTAAATTGTAATAAAGAAGATATCCACTTGGTCCTGGCCACCCTATCTGACATCAGAAATTATGAACAGTGTTAATAAAAAGAAAAATCCTACATTATATTTTAGGACAGATGTTTTATTTCGCAAATAATAATTTATTTTCACGAATTTGTTTAATGATAATATACAAGATATCAACTTGGTCATGGCCACTCTATCTGACATCAAAAATTGAAAACAGTGTTAATCAAAAGAATTTGTTAATAGTAATATTAAATATATTCACTTGCTTATGGCCGCCCTATACGACCGTAATAAAGATATTTTGCTACCTCTACGATACCCCTGCTAGTCGATTATTTAAATGGCAACCGTTTGTGTATGTGTGCGTATGTCTGGAAAAGGCTCCCAAGATACTTCACAGACACCTGTGAAGTTGATATTTTCTGAAACAGCGTCGCCTCGGGCATATAATATCGAAATTTCAGAAAACAATATTTATTCTTGAAGGGTCAACTGGACCGGGTTGTAAATTCAAAAATAAACACAATACTACAGAATGACAACGTGAATATCTAAAATAAACATAATATAACCTAATGACAAAGTGCATCTTAAAAATCAGAGAAATATTACGCAATTACATAATGCATCTCTAACCTAAAAGTTATACTACCAAATAGTTCGTTACTAAAATAAAAGTAATACTTCAGAACGATATGATGCATCTCTAAAATAAGGGTAATACTTCAGAACGACATGATGCATCTCTAAAATAAGGGTAATACTTCAGAACGACATGATGCATCTCTAAAATAAGGGTAATACTTCAGAACGATATGATGCATATCTAAAATAAGGGTAATACTTCAGAACGACATGATGCATCTCTAAAATAAGGCTAATACTACAGAACGACATGATGCATCTCTAAAATAAGCGTAATACTTTAGAACGACTTGATGCACCTCTAAAATAATGGTAATACTTTAGAACGATATGATGCATCTCTAAAATAAGGGTAATACTTCAGAACGACATGATGCACCTCTAAAAAAAGGGTAATACTTCAGAACGATATGATGCATCTCTAAAATAAGGGTAATACTACAGAACGACATGATGCACCTCTAAAAAAAGGGTAATACTTCAGAACGATATGATGCATCTCTAAAATAAGGGTAATACTTCAGAACGATATGATGCATCTCTAAAAAAAGGGTAATACTTCAGAACGATATGATGCATCTCTAAAATAAGGGTAATACTTTAGAACGATACGATGCATCTCTAAAATAAGGGTAATATCACAGAACGATATGATGCATCTCTAAAATAATGGTAATACTTTAGAACGATATGATGCATCTCTAAAATAAGGGTAATACTTCAGAACGACATGATGCACCTCTAAAAAAAGGGTAATACTTCAGAACGATATGATGCATCTCTAAAATAAGGGTAATACTTCAGAACGATATGATGCATCTCTAAAATAAGGGTAATACTTTAGAACGACATGATGTATCTCTAAAATAAGGGTAATACTTCAGAACGACATGATGCACTTCTAAAATAAGGGTAATACTTCAAAACGATATTATGCATCTCTAAAATAAGGGTAATACTTTAGAACGATATTATGCATCCCTAAAAAAAGGGTAATACTTCAGAACGACATGATGCATATCTAAAATAAGGGTAATACTTCAGAACAGTATGATGCATCTCCAAAATAAGGGTAATACTACAGAACGACATGATGTATCTCTAAAATAAGGGTAATACTTTAGAACATGATGCACCTCTAAAATAATGGTAATACTTCAGAACGATATGATGCATCTCTAAAATAAGGGTAATACTACAGAACGACATGATGCATCTATAAAACAAGGGTAATAGTTCAGAACGACATGATGCATCTCTAAAATAATGGTAATACTTCAGAACGATATGATGCATATCTAAAATAAGCGTAATACTACAGAACGAAATGATGCATCTCTAAAATAAGGGTAATACTTTAGAACGATATGATGCATCTCTAAAAAAAGGGTAATACTTCAGAACGACATGATGCATCTCTAAAATAAGGGTAATACTATAGAACGACATGATGCATCTCTAAAATAAGGGTAATACTTCAGAACGACATGATGCATCTCTAAAATAAGAGTAATACTTCAGAACGATATTATGCATCTCTAAAATAAGGGTAATACTTCAGAACGATATGATGCATATCTAAAATAAGGGTAATACTATAGAACGACATGATGCATATCTAAAATAAGCGTAATACTACAGAACGACATGATGCATCTCTAAAATAAGCGTAATACTTCAGAACGACATGATGCATCTCTAAAATAAGGGTAATACTTCAGAACGACATAATGCATCTCTAAAATAAGGGTAATACTTCAGAACGATATGATGCATCTTTAAAATAAGGGTAATACTTTAGAACGATATGATGCATCTCTAAAATAAGGGTAATACTTCAGAACGATATGATGCATCTCTAAAATAAGGGTAATACTTCAGAACGATATGATGCATATCTAAAATAAGGGTAATACTTCAGAACGACATGATGCATCTCTAAAATAAGGGTAATACTCCAGAACGACATGATGCATCTCTAAAATAAGAGTAATACTTCAGAACGACATGATGCATCTCTAAAATAAGGGTAATACTTCAGAACGATATGATGCATATCTAAAATAAGGGTAATACTTCAGAACGATATGATGCATATCTAAAATAAGGGTAATACTATAGAACGACATGATGCATCTCTAAAATAAGGGTAATACTTCAGAACGACATGATGCATCTCTAAAAAAAGGGTAATACTTCAGAACGACATGATGCATATCTAAAATAAGGGTAATACTATAGAACGACATGATGCATCTCTAAAAAAAGAATAATACTTCAGAACGATATGATGCATCTCTAAAATAAGGGTAATACTATAGAACGACATGATGCATCTCTAAAATAAGGGTAATACTTCAGAACGACATGATGCATCTCTAAAATAAGGGTAATACTTCAGAACAATATGATGCATCTCTAAAATAAGGGTAATACTTCAGAACGACATGATGCATCTCTAAAATAAGATTAATACTTCAGAACGACATGATGCATCTCTAAAATAAGGGTAATACTTCAGAACGATATGATGCATATCTAAAATAAGGGTAATACTTCAGAACGACATGATGCATCTCGAAAATAAGGGTAATACTTCAGAACGATATGATGCATATCTAAAATAAGGGTAATACTATAGAACGACATGATGCATCTCTAACATAAGAGTAATACTTCAGAACGATATGATGCATATCTAAAATAAGGGTAATACTATAGAACGACATGATGCATCTCTAACATAAGAGTAATACTTCAGAACGATATGATGCATATCTAAAATAAGGGTAATACTATAGAACGACATGATGCATCTCTAAAATAAGGGTAATACTTTAGAACGATATTATGCATCTCTAAAATGAGGGTAATACTTCAGAACGATATGATGCATATCTAAAATAAGAGTAATACTATAGAACGACATGATGCATATCTAAAATAAGCGTAATACTACAGAACGACATGATGCATCTCTAAAATAAGGGTAATACTTCAGAACGACATGATGCATCTCTAAAATAAGGGTAATACTTCAGAACGACATAATGCATCTCTAAAATAAGGGTAATACTTCAGAACGATATGATGCATCTTTAAAATAAGGGTAATACTTTAGAACGATATGATGCATCTCTAAAATAAGGGTAATACTTCAGAACGACATAATGCATCTCTCAAATAAGGGTAATACTTCAGAACGACATGATGCATCTCTAAAAAAAGAGTAATACTTCAGAACGATATGATGCATATCTAAAACAGGGTAATACTATAGAACGACATGATGCATCTCTAAAATAAGGGTAATACTTTAGAACGATATGATGCATCTCAAAAATAAGGGTAATACTTCAGAACGACATGATGCATATCTAAAATAAGGGTAATACTTCAGAACGACATGATGCATCTCTAAAATAAGGGTAATACTTTAGAACGATATGATGCATATCTAAAATAAGGGTAATACTTCAGAACGACATGATGCATCTCTAAAATAAGGGTAATACTACAGAACGACATGATGCATCTCTAAAATAAGCGTAATACTTTAGAACGACATGATGCATCTCTAAAATAATGGTAATACTTTAGAACGATATTTAGCATCTCTAAAATAAGGGTAATACTTCAGAACGACATGATGCATCTCTAAAATAAGGGTAATACTACAGAACGACATGATGCATCTCTAAAATAAGCATAATACTTTAGAACGACTTGATGCATCTCTAAAATAAGTGTAATACTTTAGAACGATATGATGCATATCTAAAATAAGGGTTATACTTCAGAACGACATAATGCATCTCTAAAATAAGGGTAATACTACAGAACGACATGATGCATCTCTAAAATAAGCGTAATACTTTAGAACGACATGATGCACCTCTAAAATAATGGTAATACTTTAGAACGATATGATGCATCTCTAAAATAAGGGTAATACTTCAGAACGACATGATGCACCTCTAAAAAAGGGTAATACTTCAGAACGATATGATGCATCTCTAAAATAAGGGTAATACTTCAGAACGACATGATGCATCTCTAAAATAAGGGTAATACTACAGAACGACATGATGCATCTCTAAAATAAGCGTAATACTTTAGAACGACATGATGCACCTCTAAAATAATGGTAATACTTTAGAACGATATGATGCATCTCTAAAATAAGGGTAATACTTCAGAACGACATGATGCACCTCTAAAAAAGGGGTAATACTTCAGAACGATATGATGCATCTCTAAAATAAGGGTAATACTTTAGAACGATATGATGCATCTCTAAAATAAGGGTAATACTTTAGAACGACATGATGTATCTCTAAAATAAGGGTAATACTTCAGAACGACATGATGCACCTCTAAAATAAGGGTAATACTTCAAAACGATATGATGCATCTCTAAAAAAAGGGTAATACTTCAGAACGACATGATGCATCTCCAAAATAAGGGTAATACTACAGAACGACATGATGTATCTCTAAAATAAGGGTAATACTTTAGAACATGATGCACCTCTAAAATAATGGTAATACTTCAGAACGATATGATGCATCTCTAAAATAAGGGTAATACTACAGAACGACATGATGCATCTATAAAACAAGGGTAATAGTTCAGAACGACATGATGCATCTCTAAAATAATGGTAATACTTCAGAACGATATGATGCATATCTAAAATAAGCGTAATACTACAGAACGAAATGATGCATCTCTAAAATAAGGGTAATACTTTAGAACGATATGATGCATCTCTAAAATAAGCGTAATACTTTAGAACGACATGATGTATCTCTAAAATAAGGGTAATACTTCAGAACGACATGATGCACTTCTAAAATAAGGGTAATACTTCAAAACGATATTATGCATCTCTAAAATAAGGGTAATACTTTAGAACGATATTATGCATCCCTAAAAAAAGGGTAATACTTCAGAACGACATGATGCATATCTAAAATAAGGGTAATACTTCAGAACAGTATGATGCATCTCCAAAATAAGGGTAATACTACAGAACGACATGATGTATCTCTAAAATAAGGGTAATACTTTAGAACATGATGCACCTCTAAAATAATGGTAATACTTCAGAACGATATGATGCATCTCTAAAATAAGGGTAATACTACAGAACGACATGATGCATCTATAAAACAAGGGTAATAGTTCAGAACGACATGATGCATCTCTAAAATAATGGTAATACTTCAGAACGATATGATGCATATCTAAAATAAGCGTAATACTACAGAACGAAATGATGCATCTCTAAAATAAGGGTAATACTTTAGAACGATATGATGCATCTCTAAAAAAAGGGTAATACTTCAGAACGACATGATGCATCTCTAAAATAAGGGTAATACTATAGAACGACATGATGCATCTCTAAAATAAGGGTAATACTTCAGAACGACATGATGCATCTCTAAAATAAGAGTAATACTTCAGAACGATATTATGCATCTCTAAAATAAGGGTAATACTTCAGAACGATATGATGCATATCTAAAATAAGGGTAATACTATAGAACGACATGATGCATATCTAAAATAAGCGTAATACTACAGAACGACATGATGCATCTCTAAAATAAGCGTAATACTTCAGAACGACATGATGCATCTCTAAAATAAGGGTAATACTTCAGAACGACATAATGCATCTCTAAAATAAGGGTAATACTTCAGAACGATATGATGCATCTTTAAAATAAGGGTAATACTTTAGAACGATATGATGCATCTCTAAAATAAGGGTAATACTTCAGAACGATATGATGCATCTCTAAAATAAGGGTAATACTTCAGAACGATATGATGCATATCTAAAATAAGGGTAATACTTCAGAACGACATGATGCATCTCTAAAATAAGGGTAATACTCCAGAACGACATGATGCATCTCTAAAATAAGAGTAATACTTCAGAACGACATGATGCATCTCTAAAATAAGGGTAATACTTCAGAACGATATGATGCATATCTAAAATAAGGGTAATACTTCAGAACGATATGATGCATATCTAAAATAAGGGTAATACTATAGAACGACATGATGCATCTCTAAAATAAGGGTAATACTTCAGAACGACATGATGCATCTCTAAAAAAAGGGTAATACTTCAGAACGACATGATGCATATCTAAAATAAGGGTAATACTATAGAACGACATGATGCATCTCTAAAAAAAGAATAATACTTCAGAACGATATGATGCATCTCTAAAATAAGGGTAATACTATAGAACGACATGATGCATCTCTAAAATAAGGGTAATACTTCAGAACGACATGATGCATCTCTAAAATAAGGGTAATACTTCAGAACAATATGATGCATCTCTAAAATAAGGGTAATACTTCAGAACGACGTGATGCATCTCTAAAATAAGATTAATACTTCAGAACGACATGATGCATCTCTAAAATAAGGGTAATACTTCAGAACGATATGATGCATATCTAAAATAAGGGTAATACTTCAGAACGACATGATGCATCTCGAAAATAAGGGTAATACTTCAGAACGATATGATGCATATCTAAAATAAGGGTAATACTATAGAACGACATGATGCATCTCTAACATAAGAGTAATACTTCAGAACGATATGATGCATATCTAAAATAAGGGTAATACTATAGAACGACATGATGCATCTCTAACATAAGAGTAATACTTCAGAACGATATGATGCATATCTAAAATAAGGGTAATACTATAGAACGACATGATGCATCTCTAAAATAAGGGTAATACTTTAGAACGATATTATGCATCTCTAAAATGAGGGTAATACTTCAGAACGATATGATGCATATCTAAAATAAGAGTAATACTATAGAACGACATGATGCATATCTAAAATAAGCGTAATACTACAGAACGACATGATGCATCTCTAAAATAAGGGTAATACTTCAGAACGACATGATGCATCTCTAAAATAAGGGTAATACTTCAGAACGACATAATGCATCTCTAAAATAAGGGTAATACTTCAGAACGATATGATGCATCTTTAAAATAAGGGTAATACTTTAGAACGATATGATGCATCTCTAAAATAAGGGTAATACTTCAGAACGACATAATGCATCTCTCAAATAAGGGTAATACTTCAGAACGACATGATGCATCTCTAAAAAAAGAGTAATACTTCAGAACGATATGATGCATATCTAAAACAGGGTAATACTATAGAACGACATGATGCATCTCTAAAATAAGGGTAATACTTTAGAACGATATGATGCATCTCAAAAATAAGGGTAATACTTCAGAACGACATGATGCATATCTAAAATAAGGGTAATACTTCAGAACGACATGATGCATCTCTAAAATAAGGGTAATACTTTAGAACGATATGATGCATATCTAAAATAAGGGTAATACTTCAGAACGACATGATGCATCTCTAAAATAAGGGTAATACTACAGAACGACATGATGCATCTCTAAAATAAGCGTAATACTTTAGAACGACATGATGCATCTCTAAAATAATGGTAATACTTTAGAACGATATTTAGCATCTCTAAAATAAGGGTAATACTTCAGAACGACATGATGCATCTCTAAAATAAGGGTAATACTACAGAACGACATGATGCATCTCTAAAATAAGCATAATACTTTAGAACGACTTGATGCATCTCTAAAATAAGTGTAATACTTTAGAACGATATGATGCATATCTAAAATAAGGGTTATACTTCAGAACGACATAATGCATCTCTAAAATAAGGGTAATACTACAGAACGACATGATGCATCTCTAAAATAAGCGTAATACTTTAGAACGACATGATGCACCTCTAAAATAATGGTAATACTTTAGAACGATATGATGCATCTCTAAAATAAGGGTAATACTTCAGAACGACATGATGCACCTCTAAAAAAGGGTAATACTTCAGAACGATATGATGCATCTCTAAAATAAGGGTAATACTTCAGAACGACATGATGCATCTCTAAAATAAGGGTAATACTACAGAACGACATGATGCATCTCTAAAATAAGCGTAATACTTTAGAACGACATGATGCACCTCTAAAATAATGGTAATACTTTAGAACGATATGATGCATCTCTAAAATAAGGGTAATACTTCAGAACGACATGATGCACCTCTAAAAAAGGGGTAATACTTCAGAACGATATGATGCATCTCTAAAATAAGGGTAATACTTTAGAACGATATGATGCATCTCTAAAATAAGGGTAATACTTTAGAACGACATGATGTATCTCTAAAATAAGGGTAATACTTTAGAACGACATGATGCACCTCTAAAATAAGGGTAATACTTCAAAACGATATGATGCATCTCTAAAAAAAGGGTAATACTTCAGAACGACATGATGCATCTCCAAAATAAGGGTAATACTACAGAACGACATGATGTATCTCTAAAATAAGGGTAATACTTTAGAACATGATGCACCTCTAAAATAATGGTAATACTTCAGAACGATATGATGCATCTCTAAAATAAGGGTAATACTACAGAACGACATGATGCATCTATAAAACAAGGGTAATAGTTCAGAACGACATGATGCATCTCTAAAATAATGGTAATACTTCAGAACGATATGATGCATATCTAAAATAAGCGTAATACTACAGAACGAAATGATGCATCTCTAAAATAAGGGTAATACTTTAGAACGATATGATGCATCTCTAAAATAAGCGTAATACTTCAGAACGACATGATGCATCTCTAAAATAAGCGTAATACTACAGAACGAAATGATGCATCTCTAAAATAAGCGTAATACTATAGAATGACATGATGCATCTCTAAAATAAGGGTAATACTATAGAATGACATGATGCATCTCTAAAATAAGGGTAATACTATAGAACGACATGATGCATCCTTAAAATAAGCGTAATACTACATAATGACATTAATTCAGCACTTTTCTATTTACGTATACCACTTACCAAATGTAAACTGTATTGTTACTTGTATTTCTTTTTGGGCAACATATAGTATGTTGCCTAGTATACATCACTATGTCAAAATACAGTTTTTGTGCCTGGGTAATGCAGCATTAAAACATACCAGCCATGTATAGAGAGTTGAGTATTTTTAATTAAGTCATACCACTTATGTAACATTACATTATTGCTCCTGGGCAACACTGAGTTTCTTGTTTAGTACACAAGTTATTGATCCAGAGCAACACGGTATTCAAAAATGCCTACTCTATCTAGGGTATAGAGCACTTTCGGATTAACATATACCACTTACCAAATGTAATCTGTATTATTACCATCATTGCTCCAGACCAACACTGAGTTTCTTGTCTACCCGTCTCTCACACAATCTGAAGGGAAATGATGTAACTGTAACGGCTCCAAATGGGTAGTTCAGCACATCTCACATCAAGGCAGTCCAACCCAGACGATCGGCAGCTGAGTCCTTGCCCTACTTTAGCCATTCCTGGCTCCAGCATCGAACACCAAAATTGTAAGGGTCAGCAACCAGCTCTATGTCTGTCCTCACTTGCCTTCCTCTGCACTTCTTCCAGCCGGCGGGTGCAATTGGGCTACCAACTTGCGGATGAATACTCTTCAGGTTGTCTAAGAATGTGACCAAACCAGCAAAGTCTTTTTTTAAGAGTCTCTGTGATGCTGGTGGTGTTGAGATTTGGTCCGAAGACAGATGCATAAGATGCGCCAAAGGCACTACTCGTCGAAGACCTCGAGTGCGTGGAGATCTTTGCACAACGGCCAGGTCTCGCAGCCATACAACAGTATTGTGAGTATCAGCACTTGGTAAATTTTCAATTTAGTTGGGAGTTTTATCTCTTGTTGAGACCAGAATCTACTTTGGAGAGGACAGAAGGCTGCACGAGCACAATTAATGCGGATTGCAATCTCATCCTTACCTGTCCTGTAACGGTTGAGCCAAGATACTTGAACTGCTTGACTTCCTTGACAATGATGCTGTTGAGAATGATAGGGACTCTGTTGAAAGTTGGCATAGTTTTAGAGGCATTGATCATCATACCCACACATTTGGCAGTTGTTTAACATTATTCAATGCCTGCATATGTTTCGCCGATGATAGCAACAGCATCTGCATAGTCCAGGTCGGTAATGCAATAATCACGTCCAACTTGCACGCCAGCGAAATCCATCATACTCCGATCAAGGATCCTGTCAATAATGTAGTTGAACAAGATGGGGGAAACAACATAACCTATGCACATGTAAAAATTCTGATTCCTCTTCATAACAAGACTTTTGTTCGGGTGTGTGAGTAATAGGCCTTCAGCAGATTAAGCAGCTTGGGTGCAATTTCATCATGGCTCATCTCACAAAGACTCTTGCGATCAATAGAGTCAAATGCTGCAGTAAAGTCAATGAAACACACAACAGTCAACTGCTGATAGGACCAGCATTGTTCCAAAATCCACCTAAGTCAAAAAATCTGATCAGTGCAGCCCCAGTCTGATCATCAAATGCAGCACTTGTATATTTCTGCCAGAAGGCACCAGTTAATTTGTTGTTCTTCCATCTTTTTATTACTTCTTTAATCTCATCTTTGGTTGGCGGATCAGTTTATTTTATGGAAATCGTTCCAGACAAGGCATGAAGCCACTTAATGTAAGGAGATAACAAGAACGAAACATGATAATAACAAAGACAAGAGATGCCTATTGGCTTTAATCTTGAAATGACCACGGCTATAGGTAGGAGAAAAACAGTCAGCATGAAAAGAGTTGCACAAACCTGCAGTTCTTGGAAAGAAGCTACTAGAATAGGAAGCTGTATTACAATGAGGTATCAAAACAGTGAATTGATGGAAACCACTAGACCAATGAATCAAACAAGCTGGAACAAAGGGAGTAGGGAATGGATCATACAATTCTGAAGAACACATTTCCATAATAGTATTTATAGAAAAGACTAGCAACATCAGGTCTGTGAGAGAGGGTGCAGAGAAGAAAGGGTGAAGGCCAATCAAATTACAGATATGTTTCTGAACCTTATCAAGAACCTTTGAATGGGACAGAGATTCACCACCTCAAATATGATAACAGTACTCCATACATGATCTGATAGTAGATTTGTAAAGATAGAGAATAGCCTCAAGTGTGAGAAAATGTTTAGAGCGATAGAAAGAACCGATTTTACAAGAAGCAGAAAGAGCAATGGATCTAATATATGAACTCCAAAAAAGATTTGATGAGAAAGAAAGTTTCAGAGTTGGCATGGTAGGTGGGTCGGCAGTATGGGAAAGGCGCTGGGATGGTGGTACATGGTTTAGAAGTTTTTCTAAATGCTACTTCGACCGTTTGGTGTGGTCTGCCAGCTGGGAAATAGGTGTTCCATTCTCATCCAGCAATGTTTCAATGTTTTTTGTCGCTGACTTCAAGGGAAATGATGTTAATAGGGACAATAGTCCAAAGCTGGAGTTATTTAACGTTTCTTTGTAATTCTTTTTGTAATTGTACAATTACGAATGAAGGTAAATAAAAGAAAATATTAAAAAAAATTGTATCGCAATTCCCAAGTCATTCTGAGGAATGACTCGGCAATTTCTTTCCAAATTACTGCATTTTAACATCAATAAATCATTTTAAATGTCGTCCCCCCCCCCCCACGACTAATTCTGTTAAATTTAACCCCTTAAAAATAAATATTTTTAAAAATGTGCGTATCTTTTGCTCAAGGCAATGCTGAAAAAGAATATATCAGCTTTGTGGGTGTGTCTTGTGTAGTTATGACTTTTTGCTGGCCACACATACACAACTTTCCTTTCTATAATAGATGTTTGAGATGAAATAAAAATATACACAATATGTCATATTTTAGTCGGGAAAGAGGAATATTTGTATACCTGAAAAATTGTAGAAAAAATTGATTTTTAGAACTTATGTAATTGCATTTTTGATTCGTTTATTTAAATAATTGTCAATTTCATTTCAACATTCATGTTTTGTGTAACTTTTGTGTAATGAAATGGATCAAATTTATTTTTATTAAAATATAATTTTTCAGATGTATAAATATTCATTTCTTTCATGCTAAATACAATTAAAAATCAGAAATTTGTATTCAAATTAATGTTCATAAAGTCACATCTTAAACAGTCACAAATGCACAAAAATGGAAAGAAAAAGTGAAAACTACAAAAACTGAATACTTTCAGAGAAATTTTATTTCTTTACTTGAAAATGATAAAATAAAATTTTAATTGTTCTATTAATCATCCCAAATAGGTTATCAAGTGATCAAAGCAAGAGAATTCCAATTGAAATTCAAGAAAAATCTAGAAATGTTTTGCAATTTTTTTTTTTACATTATTTGTTTCATATCCCAGTATTTTTGTTGCCTTCATTCAAAAGGTGAACAAAATAACAAATGTTACATCAAATGGTCCCAAACAAAGTAGCAGCATGCAATGCTTTTAAGCAACATTGTCTGGAGAGACCCACACCATGGCCTGCCCCATTCAACCATCTGTTCAACAATCAAATGTTGACAGGGGAAATATTACTGTAGAGTAGAATAAGAGGGGTCTCTATCTTACTCTCTTATATCATATATATATATATATATATATACATATATATATATACACATATAATATATATATATATGTATATATATGATATAAGTGTCATATAGATATATGACACTAGCATGAATGAGATATATACATCGATATTACATCTATTTATATATATGTACATACATATATATATATCAACAGTAGTTTTTTTTAGAGTGCATTACATAAAAAAAGAACAACTGTGAGATGAACACAATGAGTCTTTGGTCATTCTGAGCTTTGATTATCAGTGATTCAGATTTGAAACGTTTTCAATCTGAACCATTTTCTGATGAGGGCAACAATTATGTGGGCTGTCGGAAAATAAATTTGATTTATATTCATCGGTGGGTATTGGAAATTTAGCTATGTCTCAAAGAGCGAAGAAACAAGCTCTTTTCATATCTTCTTTCAATTATTTTTTTTTATAAAAAAAAACTAAACAAACCAAATTAGAATCTCAATATTGAGTTTCTTGAGCTGCTTTGTTTGTGTGGATGTGAGAAGGAGCTAGTTTAAAAAATATAGGTATTAAATAAAAAAAAAATCACTTTTGTAAATAAAAACTTATTTATGAATCATGCACAAATATATATATATTTACACACACACATATACATATATATATATATATATATATATATATGTATGTATGTATGTATGTGGCCAAAGGGACCACCTTAATAGCCAAGGAGTGCTTTTAACGCTCTGATATGGAGGATAAGCAGTTACATATGTTACACTTTTCCAGCAAAAGAACTCAAAATAATGTAAAGACTTTTAATAAATACTGAACCATTATACATAAAAGATCAAATAAACACAAAAATAATCTAACAACTTTTCTCTCATGATTTTTTTTTTTACATACCATGTTTTTATTTTTTACTAATCAAAGGATTTTTTTTTAATTCTTAGTTTTCTATTATCTGGTAAATAATTATACAAGAGAACTATATTATGGTTAATATATATATATATATATATATATATATATATTGAAATGGAATGTTTTTATTTACTTCACCTACCCACAGTTTATTGAATTCCTTTTTTTTTTTTTTTTTTTTTAAAACAACATTAATGGAATGTAGCAGAGATACAGAAATACCATCAATATAAGTACACTGGCAAATAAGTGACTAAATTATCATATTATCTCGTTTGTTTTTTAACTTTAATGAAAATAAAAATAAAGAAATATGTAAGGAGGTAACATTTTGAAATTCTAATTCTTAAAAATCCTCTTTGTCTTGAAAATAAGTCCTCTAAAATTCTAAGAATGTGGAAGATGGCATAGCAAAAATGACAGATTGGTATTCATTGGTAAAACTAAGACAATTACAAGTTTGTGCCTTTTTAATCTTATACTGGAGTTGTCACAAATTATACTTGAAAACACATCCTGCTTTCAAGATATCAGATTTTTAGAAAGTAAAAATCAATTATTTTTCCTATACAATATAGACTCTAATTGCTAAAGATTTTAAAGTTTCTTTCTGGATTGTTGGGCAATTAAAACATTTCTATTTTGAATAACTTCCAGAGGAAAACAACTCATACTGAAAATATATTAAATGAAATATTGTGGAGAAAGATGAGAACTAAATCTAACTAAAATCTATAATGGAGTATAAAGTGTGAGTGATGTGTATTGGAAACAATTTAAACTTTGACAACTCTAGAATAGTGTAAAGGTGCAATGATAATGAAAGAGCAGTTTTGTTGGTGAATATCAGATAAAGAGGTCAGCCTTGTTATTCAGCAGAAATACTAAAAAGCAATTTTTAGGAAATCTGTTTGCTCTTTTCAAGACTGAAAAATACTTATTAGCATTGGCAGTAGAATTAACATTTATAGAAAGAGTAGCATTTGAATAAGAGACCTTCCTTAAATCAATATGAGTCACATGAAGAGTCTGCTAATGAATGAATGACAAATTTTAACACAATAACACTGAATAACTTGAATGGTATTAATGTGTAATGTTTTGGAGTTTGTATTTTCCTTTAACTATTTCTAGGAATCAAATATTTGTTTTTTCATGAATCTTACGGTAATATTTCTAATCAATGACTTAAACTTATCATGGCACGCACCGGCTAATGGATTTCCCACATTCCGAATGAAGACCAACCAAGCACGGTGGCCAATTGCTAACGTTGAGACAAGTGACAGCTAGTCTTGATTTCATCGGTGAACACTGTATAGATATGAACCGATAATCAGTCCTGCATCCTGTTTTATCATTCTGAACCATGTTTTGACTTGGGCACTACACCGCTTCTTTCAGCCATAAAGTCGAACGGGATCGATGGTTTCTCTGATGAATTTGCCTCCTTGACGCTGAAGAGTGTGACAAAATTAGTGAAGATGCCCCATGAGAAGAGCTTGTCGAAGAGAGGAGATTTGACACCACATTTAAGACAAACTGCTGCCAGTGAACTCGGAGGATGCAACACAGACAATAGTGATCAAAGACCTCTAGTCGGCAAAGGTCTGCAGCTCTCACACTCATACACACGAGGATGAACAGGAGCTTGATAAACTCAGATCTTCATAGCTAGCTTACTCAAGATATATTTGCTCTTCCTTAATTACTTATATGGAGGCATGGATGATGTAATGGTGAACATCGTGGAATATGGAACTGCCAAGTCTGGCCAAGCCGATTAGTGGGGGTGGGCTACAAATCTGTTTCTCATACTCCTCTTTCAAATATGCTTAAAATAGTAAAACTGGCTGGATTAACCTTTGTTTAGCAACCACCAACCCATAATAACTCTGCTGAATTCTATATCAGACGGGTATTTACACCCAATAAAAATCTACTTGTTATTGCAATTAGAGTGCTGTAAGGCTGTGGATCTCCCATATAAAATCCAGAAAGATAATCCACCAATAGATAGGAAATTACAAAAATTGGAACTTTCATTATCTAAAGAGAAGAGAAGTAAAAAGTCTATCCATGATTATATTCTGTTAAGAAATGTGTTTACTTACTTAACCAACTGGTGGCAGATAAAAGCATATCAAATGGAAAAGAGGGTTTAAAAGTAGATAACCAATCATAAATTAGGCAAGATTTAAGATACTTTCTTCACAATATAGCTTAATGTACTTTCATGTATTTTAATAAATAAAAACTGTGGCATAAATTTTTTAAATACAGAACAAATAATACTAGAAATCAAACAAATAATATATAAAATGAATGTCATAAAAATTGTTGAAATTTAATACTGATATGTCAGACAAAAGGCAAATAAGACGCCTTTTAACAAATGACTTGCGAGAGGAAAAACGAAGAATGAAAATATAGCATTATAGTGCTGATATGTTCATGCTTTGATAGCAAGGAGCAAAGAGAAACCAAAATTAGGCCTAAACAGTATCTTCTCATTGTCACAAAGGAAACTGGTCAATGTCTGATGGTTGAGATGCCCTCGGCAGAGTTTGGATTTATTTTTGTTCCTGCTTTTAGCATGTAATACATACTAGACTCCATTTTAAACTCAACCTTGTGCCACCCACAGTGGTAGACTAGAAATAACTTCTAATGGCTCGAAGGATAATAAAATGATCAAGGAATTGCTTTCTGGATTTAACCATATGACTTTGGCAAGAGCAAAACTACAGTTTAACACATCTTTACATGATATTTGGCAAATTTCCTATAAAGAAAAAAGAACCTAAAAAACTTTGTATTCACTAAGTAAATATTTAGAGAAGTTAATTTTGTTTAATGATTCAATATCTAGAGTTTATAAAACTAAAACTGTAAATCCCATTTCTTCAAAGTTCTTAAATTAATTCTAAAGATTTTATCTAGGTGAATGTAATAAAGATGTTAAAAAAAATTACTTCAATGATTGTATTATATTTTCATGTTATTTTTCGTCAATGGATTTAAAAATCGCTCAAAAATGTACTAAAAATACAACTGATTTCTTTTTGGTCTCATTAATCAAAAGGAAATCAGTTTTATTTCATTTTGGTTACTTTATAAAAATAAATAAAACATGAATGGAATCTTATTGGAATGTCGGGTTAGGGTTTCTGTGTACATTAAATGTCCATTGAATTTTAGAGTTTTTAGAAAATCTCCCAACAAAAAAGATAAACAAACATTATAGAACTGCAAGTCATTTTATTTATAGACAACCCAGAAGATATTGATTCTGAACCTGAAGAGGCGAATCTCCCAAACTTATTGGAAGAATTAAGTACTCTACATGTTTCTTTTGCTGGAAATAAAAATGGTCAAAAAAAAAGAATAGCACAACTATTTTTTAATGCATTGGGGGCATAGAAAAATACATCCGTGCTTCTGATTGCATTTGATATGGCACTCTATTTGGTTCACCATTTTTCTGAAACTTAACTTCAGATGTGGATTAGGAGAGAAAAAGGAAGAATATCAAAGTTTAGGATCAGAGTTCTTTACTTCCACAGTTAAAGTTGAATGCAAAGTCTCCAATTTCAAATCCTGCTAAAAATGCACACAATGACCATGTTAGGAATGACTTTATTCAGACTTTAATGTTGGCATGGAGAAAAAAAAGTAAATAAACAAAAATAGCTACAATTTGAGAAAGTAAAAATAAGACAAAGAAAAAAAAAAAGAACTTGATTGTTAAGAGAAAAACATTTTCTTTTTCGCAATCAAGAAAAAATCTTTTTTTTCCTTTTTTCTCAAAACAAAAGGAACAGAAGAAAATATATCTACAAAAAGTAATAATAATAAAGGCTGGATTTCAACAAAATAACTAAAAATGTTTGATTGTTTGATATATGAAGCCAGGTACGAAAAAAGGTAGAACGTTAAACTGAGTAGAACTTGATACGATGACGAGGCAGTATTCAACTGATTTTGTCATAGAAAGTTATCAGAAGATACCTCAATCACCCCCTACTTTTCAGCATAATGTCATGCAGGAAAAGAAAAAAAATGATATAAAAACACAAGATGAATGGTGAAGTATATACAAATCAAAGTGATTTTTTTTTTCTCCATTTAAATATTCAACTGACATTTATCGTTTATTTGGATGGCAGGACTTAGTTGCCAAAAAAAAAAATTAAAAAAAAAAAAAAAAAGCAAACAAAATGTACCAAAATATACACACACATCGCACGGACTTGTCTTTTTTTTTAATATTGGTTTGCAAAGAAGAAAATGATTATATTACACCATTAATAAATGCTATGTCAACCAGTTCAAATGGTGAATGCCCAATGGGAAAACATAGCCATGGGATTTGTATAACATCCAAGTGAAGAAATACACACTGTAATTCCTATTGAGCATTTTGTTAAACAAAAAAAAAATTATAACAAGTGTCAAAGGACGCAAGAAGCAACTTCTAGTTTTAAGAAGAAAATGAATAGAAAAAAATATCTAGAAATGAAATATTGTGAATAATAAATAAAATGATACATGTAGAAATGAACAAAAAATTCATTTTTATCATTGTTTAAATGGAGGACTGAGTTGAAAGGGGAAAAACCTATTTATAAGTTTTATTACACACATAAAAACGTGTGTGTGTCCAAATATTACATATGAAGCGTCTAAAAAGGTAGTAACTAAAAAGTTGGAATTGACAGCCGCAAGTGCTGGCAATGGCAGAAAATGATATAAGGGTTGAAAGGGAAGGGTGGGAAAGTAGTTTTTCTTTCTTTTTGATTCTTTTATTTTTGCTAAAAATTGGCAGAATCTGTATAATTAGTGAAACCAGGTAAGAAATGTTAAACAAAAAAAACAAAAACAAAAAAAAAAAGGAATTGTTTTTTTATAGCTAAAATTTAAAAAGAAAATAATTTCAATAATAACTGCAAAAAGCAGGAAAAGTGTGCCCTAAGGAACATTAATTGTCAGCAAGTTCCATGTTTTCATGTGCAAGGCAGCATTTATTAATTTGGTGTTGTTATCACAGGAGCTTGAAACTATTCATTAAAAAGAAAAAGAAAGAAAAACAAAACAAAAAAAAAACCCAGAAAAAACAGTCGACATTTTAAAACATACATTCTTTGTTTCTTTATACCAACTGACAGGAAAATGTTTTGTTTTTTTTAAATATGAAGACATTTAATTAAAAAAAACATTTTTCTTTTATACTTTCATTCTAATAATTTCTTCTGCTTTATTTTCATCATTATCTCACTAACGCTTATCTTAGCTAATGCTGACTTCAATTAGAACTGCTTATTTAACGTAAAATGTTACTTATTTGAAGATAAATGGATTCAATATATATAAAAATTCTGAAATCTACTTTCATTCAATTTTGAAAAATAGTTTGAATCATTAAAATAATTATTTTAGAATTATATATAACTGAAAAAAGAACTTATATATAAGGATTTAAAAAATAATCATAGCAATTATTTGGCTGGACTAAATCCTGATGCTTTAAATTTTGTGCCTTGTAAAAATTTTTAATTTACACCAAGAGATACAGTTGTTTTCTTCACACACACACACTTAGATAAATTCCTTTCTTACAATAAATAGACTCTCTCATATCTCAACAAACTGTAACTCTTCAGAGTCGAATTACTTTTAGCCTGACACAAATCTGGCACAGGAAGAGACCATTTTCAGAGAGAAATAATCTTACATTGCACTGGGAATAAGATTCTCCAGCCAGTTTTTATGGTTAAATTTCCACACAAAACACTACTTTTACAATAAATTCTTATTACCTAGATTTCTTGTATAAATGCAAAATAAATAGTTGTCAATTTTTTAAATTAAATTTAAAACAACAAAATCTTGAAGTGATATAAACAAATCTGTAAATTCGTATAGTTTGATAGTTGCAATAAGTTGTCAAGACATGCTACAACAATCATCTGCCTTATTATATGGACACACACAAACTGATAATGAGCAATACCATTTTGATCCCAAGTGTCAGATAAGTTTAGCCCATATGATGTGGGCAGATGTCTTTGCTACTTTATACTAACTATGAATAAACCCAGAGCTGCTATAGCCTACAATTTCTCACGAGGAATTAGAATTTATAGAATAAAAGTTTAAACTATCTTAGACTTCCATTTGCAAAGGGCAGTCATCTGTTTAGGCTCGTTTTTCTAAAACTGATCAAAAAGAAAAAGAAATATAAAACAAGAAAGTAGTGTTCAATTCGCAGGTGCTGGGCATTAAATGTTAATCTATCAGCCATTCTTTTTGTTGTTGCTATTGTTCTTTGAAAATATGCAAGCATATGAAATGAGAAAAATGGAAGTTGAGAAAAACACCGGCATTTCTCAGTTTGTGGGAAGAAGCATAATCGAAAAAAAGGATGAGTTTCAGAGCATTTGAATGATGCCCAGATTCAGCAGAAGCAGACACATTTAGAACAAAAAGTGTCAGGTAATAGCAGCAGTAGTATTGCAACAATGGCAGCAGCTCAGATCAGATTCATCCAAGTTAATCAAAATGATTGGAAAACCTAGCTGACGTATCCAATTCTCCTCAATCAAAACCTTAAAAACGAGAAAAGAATGAGAAACATTTGGATACAATCTGTTTCAATGAGCTCATCTTTCACTTCTAAAACCATTGTATAGTCTCTAACACAGTTTGGGTTGAGCCAAGCAATATTTGCCTAAAAAATATTGAATTAGAACAATTGCTTTTAAAATGGGTCCCTTTTCTGGCCAAGAGTAAATATGTTTTTGCATTTATCAGAAAAAATGTTTTAACATTAATTTTTTAAAATAAAATAAAATTTAGTAATTACAGGAATTTAGAAATATAAAAACAATATTATAGAATTTCATGATGATCTACCAGAAGAAATGCATAAAAAGAAAAAAGTACATTTTCCCATCAATATTCTTGGTAAAAATTTACAAGACTTGATAAGAAAATGTAGAGTCAGAAAAGGTCCTAAATATTCTAATACTTTTTAAAAAATATTATATTATAAAGAAACCTATTTTCTTCAATCTAAAGGAAAAAAATTAAATAACTTCAGAGTTAAAAACAAAAAAATAGCTTCAAGCTTTTGTGAGTAATATGTTAAAAAGAGAACACCACACTTTTTTATTTCTTCTTTTTTTTTTGTAAAATTACATCAAGGGCATTCCAGCTGTACATATCTCTCTTTCAAAAAAAAAAAAAAAAAAAAAAAAAAAGACAGTGGTCAAATTCCCAATGATGCTTATTTCTAACATTGATTTTAGTTGATTGTCTCACTGATACAACATAAGAATGAAATATCTTTGAGAAAACAAAACCAAAAAACTTTTTCATATGTAACTTATCTTAGAAATGAAATTATACGTATAAACACAGTATAATTTAGAATTTTAAAAAAATCTTTAAAAGTACAATTAGAAGTGGAATAATTATAAAATCATTGTACAAAATCCTTTACTGTGAATATAAATTTGCAAAGTTAGGTTCATTCTTCTGCTTGCTTCTTTTTATTTGAGCTATGTTTTGAGAGAAAAAACAAAAAAAAACAAACACACATATATGAGTACATTGTATACCTCCTACATTGTAGGCTGTTATAGCTTTATTGCAGATGGTGAGAGGGACAAGATGTCACCAATATGGTTCATCTGCAGCAAGCTACAGATGCTAGAATGACCTTGAGGTTATCACAAAAAAATGAATAAATTGGCACAACCCTTGCTGAATTTTTTTTGTCAATAAAAAGTAAAAATGTCCAAGTAAGAGATTCCATTCTGTATTTTGTTACTCATTTGTTCCAACCACTTAGAATAATTTGGAGAAAAAGCATTTGACTTTAGAGAATGAACTGTAAATATGCATAGATAACATTTATAGATGCTAACTTTTGCAGTAGATTTAAGTATATGTATAGATTTATATTAAACTAAATATCAGACCAAACGGCTACATTAAATTCCTCTTCATTCTTTATTAAATAATATTAATATAAAATAAAGGTATCTATAAACTAGAAAATAATCTTTAAAAAGGAATCAAGATAGGTTCCTAAAATTTGTTTAGATAGGAAAAGCAATTTTTCTAAAGGCTGATACTCCTTAATATGTTGTCAAGTCAGAGAAGTGGCCAAATGCTATTTAAAAAGGTTACAAAATCTATAATGGTGGAAGAGATACACATAATGAAAGAGATACCATATTATAATAATCTTTTGTTAGAATTATATTATTTCATAAACTAAAATTACAATAAGGATAATCTGAATACTGTTCAGATGTATGCTTTAACAAGGTTCACAGCTTCAGTTTTTATTAGCAGTGCACCTGTTTAGTTTGATACTTTATCCGCATGCATATGAAATTATTAGTTACATTAGCAAGGCAAATGCTGTTTTTGCCCAAAATAATTTGAAGTTGCCAGACCAGATTGAGATTTCCAAAGTTTGTAGATGAAAAAAATCAAGAGATAAATTAAGAGCAACAAAAGGAACACCTTGGATATTGTCGGAGTGGACCCACTGTTCACAGAAGGAATATTAGGGCAGGTGTACAAATAAGTTTTCAATTCAACTTCAAGTTTAAGCTATTCAACAAGCTGGAGAGAAGTGTGACTGTTGTCTACATTATTTTCATCTTCAAATTGTACGTATGCACAGCATCCTTTAGGGAGAGAGGGGTTAGGGTTCATAATCATAATAGGCATTTTAAAAAAGAATGGTGTAAAATCCTATCAAAATTTTCTTGGAAGAAAAGTCAAAATTGAATTGTAACATGCTTTTCTTTTTCTTAAAAAACAAAAATTACTTTCCCAGAATTATACAAAACTTAACACATACACTGAGCTGACATTTATATAAGACCAAAAGGAAAAGATAAAATGTTTTCCAATATGGTTTGATCATATAGCATCTCAGAATATATATACTGTTAAGTTTATCACAAATTGTGGCACACAGACTGAGTGGTTTCGTACATACACCGAGAGCATGAATATGTAATATGATTTGGACTTTTTTCAGTACCACACAAACTGTGATACACAAATTGTTTGGGTTTAGTGAAAGCACGCTGTTAATGTTTTTTTTTCTCCTGTAAAACAAAGAAAAATAGTATGGATATTTTTGATAAAAAAATTAAGATGGTTTTCTTGTTCAAAAATAAAAAAGCAGTCAACAATTTATCTTTAACAGTCCAAAATTATCTGGAAGACTTTTAAATATAAATTTTGGACAAGGAGTGCATTAAAAGGGTAGAAAAAGAACCAAGTTATTACACAGTTGTATACAAAATTTTAATTAAATAACTGGGTTAAGATTGGTGATAAAAATCTTCATAATAAGGTAGATACTATTCGAGACAATCTACCAACACGTTAGTATTTAAGACTAATTGTAGGGTAGCAAAAAGTAGTTATCAGAATCCGAGGTAGCTCCACTATATTCTCATGCGAATGGCAATTTCTCAGCAGTTGTGGATCTGAACCATTATTAGTGGATTTGGGTTACAAGAATTCTTTACACTAAAAACAAGATGAAAATAGTTCAGGATATTACTTTTCTTTCAACTGCTTTTTTCGTCTTTAATAAGTGAAAATGGATATCATCACAAGAAATCTTAATAGAGATCTTGACACACTTGAAACGAATAACAGGAAAAGGTTTTATCTTACTTAACTATCTTCACCAAATTTGCGTAAAGAAACTCTACAACTGTTTAAAGAAAATAATTAAAGCATGCATTTATATGTATATATATATATACACATATATATATACACACACATATATATATATACATACACACACACACATAAAAGGAATTACCTATTTATATCTGATAAGTTTTTCTTGATTATATGTTATTTTCTTGCAAAGTGTGAAATCCTGGAAGTATTTTAATCCACAAAAAATACATCTGGATGGGAAAAATGTTGCTCTGCCTGCAGAACAGGATTTTAGAAAAAGAATCAGAGAACATTTTCTGAATCATACACTGCTTCATGATTTGGCCGTTTAACATATATTTAAATGTTTAATACTATATTATATACAAATATTTATAATGCTTGCATATATATGCATGCATATGTATATAGTAAAACCAATGGTTTGTTCTTTCTCAAAGCTGCTACCACAACTATTCAGCTGTTCTTGTTTATAAGAATGATTTCACTGAAAAAAAACAAACGAAGTAAGCTATTAAAGCTCTCACGGTTTATCAATTATACAAACATTATATAAACATATATATATATATATATATATATAATATAAATATATAAATAAATATATATAGTATATAAATATATATGCGCCCAAATGTTTGTATATTTGTAATGAGTTATAGTAGTAGTAAGTGATAATAGTAGTAGTAAATGATAATTGTAACAGTCTAGAGAGAGAATAAACAGAAAAGCTCAACCAAAAGAAAATAAGAGTTCAAGGGTGTGTGTGAGTGTGTGTGGAGGGGGTAAAGTCATTAGAAGGGGAGGGGAGGGGGAGGCAAACACCTCTCTCATAATCACTCCAACTTGTTCAATATTTAAACTCGAGTGACTGATATTTTAAATTTATTTCTTACCAAATCTTTCTCTTCCTTGGTTTCATTTTGTTTCGTTTTTTTCAAGGGGGAAAACTTTCCTTTCCTCCGCTTGACAGAAGTTTTATGGGAATTGAGTCACATCAAAGTTGGATCTAAACAAGATTCAGGGTTTGTTTAGTACAAACAAAAAAGGAGAATTTATAAAAAATTCCAAACCCACCATTTTGTTTTCATTCTTACAAAGAGCAAGAGTATTTAGATTGAATTTTCTTTTCACTGGTAATAAAAAAGATATTGCAATTAAAAATGTAAAAAAGTAAAATAATAATAGCGATCATTTGAATTGCTCAAGTCATACTTTCATGATTATTTTCTCCTTTTAAACATGAAACTCAAAGAAAAAAAAAAAAGAATTTTTATCAATTAAATGAGTAGATTAATCAAGATTTGCAAAATGCTTTCTTATTTATGTTAGCATTTCTTTGCGAAAACAGATGAAGTATTTTGATAAGTTTTCTAATTTTTATGTCAAAACCGTCATTTTAAGAATTAATATAGAATTACAAATTTATTAATTATATACTTTTATACACTAAAATCAATTGAAAAGGTTTCAGCAAGATTATAAAATGCTGCAATATATGCACAACAAAAGAATATTCATCAAGAAATGAGAAAATTTATAATTAATTTAATAAGAGACATTTTCAAATGAATTAGTCAACAGGATTGTGCATTTGACGTGTGTCTGACTGGGTATCTTCCATCAAGTCATATATATGGAAGATTAGTGTATGGAATAGTGGATAAGCATGACAACAGACTAGTAAAACTAAAGACACAAACACATACATCAAATAAGTATGGTCGTATGAATTGACAGAAATATCTTTGTTTTACTTTAGTGCTGTGTTTCTGTCTTTATTTGTACTAGTCTGTTGCCATGCTTATCCACTATTCCATACACTAATATTCTATGTTTTTAACTCCTGCATATATATATATATATATATACACACACGTATATATATATATAATAAATGTATACTAGCGAGACCCTGTGGAAATTCCACGGTTATAGACCTGTTAATGATATTTTTCTTAAAATAATAAATGTATGCAAGGTTTAATAAGATTAACAAAATATTGTCTCTTCTTCCATAAAAAATGTCCTCGTAAGCTAAATAAATGTCTCTTTTTTATTTATTGAAAGTTGTAACAATTTCAATCTAGTAAAAAAAATAAATATTCTCTTTTTCTTCTTACTGTAAAACTAATTGTTAGCTATTCTTTAAATAACTAAAACAAATGTCATTTTAGATGTATTTAAAATTGTAACAATTAGATGTGTATTAAAATTACATTAAAGAATGCAAAGAGTCGGTTTTAAAACTGGTGAAGTCGATGGAATTTGATTTTGAAACAGCTCATTCTGAAATGGTTAAAATCGGAATATTTTTTACCTTAATTTTTAATTACTTGCAAATTTCTTCTTATGATGATATCGGATGATATTTTTTTTAAAATGGGCGTAGAAGATGATAATGTGCATACAAATGGGAATAAGTAAATTATTTTACAGATATTCAAGATAAATAAATAAATATACACATATAAATATATATACATACACATATATGCATATATATATATATATATACATACACACACACACACAAATATACATATAAATATACCTATATATATATATACACACAAATATACATATAAATATACACACATACATATCCCCTCTTTTAACTAGAGCAGCTAAGATTAATTTGAAAAAGAATAATTGCATTGTAAATGAATAACAAGTGAAAAGAGAAACAATCTAGTGGGAGACGGAATAGTCCATTCCTAATGGTTCCTTGAGAATTTCCACTAATTTTGATGTGACTTGCTTGATGAGATTGATGATGAATGTAAGTTTCAGCTTTCAGCATTTTTTTTCTTATTAAATTTAGTCAAACAAACATTTCTTTTCTAGATTAAAAAAAGACAGAAAAAAAAGTTTAACATTTTCAAATCAAACTCAAGAGAACCTTACATGTGTTTCATCATAATCAGGCCATCATTTAAGATGGCTAAATTACATATGTATTTACATATTGTAAAATAATCCAAAAATTAAATAAGAAATCATACACAGTAAACAAAAAGAAAACAAATAACAATTTGACAGAAAACATTAAAAAAAATATTCAAAAAGAAAAAATGTTTTTACAATTGGATCAATTATTTACGATATGTTTAATAAACATGAAAAAAAAAAAGACATGGAATAATATGTTTGAGATGAATAACAATAGAAATCGAAAACAGTAATCTGTCTCCTTTTTTGCTTAGTTTACAGCTGATGAAACCCTTACAAAAAATATATGTTGAAAAGGTTTTGTTAGATAATTCAAATTTTTCCAAGTGGTTTCTTGCCAGAGAATGGCCAAATGTTATTTGATAAATCACCTTGTATACAAGCTTAACAGTCACAGTTGATTAATTTATGTTACTTTCAATGTTTTGTATGAGAAGTTATTGCTTTTACAGTACTAGATCTGTTCAAGAATGGCGACTACATTGGCTGCCAGACAGTAACTTCCCACGATTCAAAAGATAGCATCAAGCGATGTTGACATTTTTTCATAAATTGCAATAATCTGCAACTATAGTATGTAATTCATTTTCAATTTGATAAATATTTATAATTCTCTGAACAAATTCAAATATAATGTTGGAGACTAAAATCTCTCTGATAGCCTCCACTAAACTGCAATAATCTCACTCATACAGACATCATTCATTGTGTGAGATTTTCCTCTGGCAGGTTTGGTCCTTTGAGTTGACAGAAAACACATGAACAATAAATGAGATCTATCCTAACTGACATCTCACCAAATATGATTGTTGAATTATTGTCCTTAGCCAGATTAAATCTCGCATTATAGTGTGGAATAAATGGACAGCTTTCAAATCTTATCTCATCAGATTTCTGCTACTGAGTGTTTGAGTCAGGCTTATTAGGGCAACTCAACAATCCCTGTTATGAGAGTGTGCTATCAATCCGCACAAATCATTCAGTGGGATTCAAGTTGTAGATGTTGAAAGGACAATCTTGAGAATGAAAGAGTGAAGAGATTTCCAGACATTTTCCTTAGATTATAGCATTGGATACTTTATAGGATTTAGGAAATTAAAATTTGTCCAGTAAGTCGCTTGAAAATTGTTTTATCGAATAAAAAAAAGATATAATATAGAGCCAATATAAGAGGGAGAGGGGGGGGGGGGGCAATTAATTTGGTCGCAACACAGGTGATGTAAGAGAAAGAAAACATCCTGAATTCATTTCAGCAAATGGATTTTCTATTTCTGATGCAGTAAAAATCACATGATCTTTATTTGATAAAGTGCACTAGAAACATAAGATCATTTGAATCTGGCTGTGACTCATTGACAAATATCAAATGCAAAAAGGGTCACACAAGGAAACCATTAAAAGATTGACTGAATGCATGCATAATCTTAGAATGGATTCATGCAAAAATTTGCAATTGTCAATTATTCTGATCACTCAGGAATGTTTGCAATTAGGTATAAGGGGGTTTGAAACAGTACTGCTTAATGTTTTGATCTAGCACAACCATTCTCAGCTAATATGAATCGACTGCCAACTAATCACACTCCGCACAGAATTTAAAATAAACCTTTCTTTTTCTTCTGCTAAGCTAAACATTGTGGCTTGTCACTAATTAGTATTTCTACCCATCTATCAAACAAATACTGTGTTTTGCATAACTATATAACGTAAAGAAAACACAGTA